>OY813002.1:26059126-26579126 GCA_963681545.1 Germaria angustata
AAAATTTAAAATTTCTTGTTATTATTTACTTTTATAAAAAAAATTATTATTATATATATGTCGTGCCTTAACCTTAAAAAACACCTTAGCGATAAACACAAAGTTTTACAGAAGTGTCAAGGTGTATTAACTTCACAAGGTAATCACCCCTATCGTGAACGGTTTTTTCCCTCGAAATATTTTCCCTTTTCCCCAAGTTGCAATCGTGAATAATTTTTCCCTTCAAATGTGCGAAATGTAATTCAGTGGGGAATAACATGCATAAAATTATTCCCATTAAAAAAAATTCGCCATATCGTGAACGACTCTTTCAAAATTATTTTTCCCCTTTTTTGTGTTAGTTTGTTCACTTTGTTTTCTCTAGGGAACTGGATAAAAATGTAAGTAATTTTTATTTTCTTTCGAATATTCTGATTATATAAAATTATTTTTAGGTCGAAATCAACAAATAAAGTGCAAAGCGACATCCTACTCAATAGAAAGCAAAACAACCAACCCATTGCTAGTGATTTTGTAAGTTTCCAAGATGTGATGGGCGAATTCTGGAGTTCTCTTGTAGAGGATCTAAATAGTGCTTGTCCTCCTCTGAAAAGAATCCGTGAGTGGAAGAAGGTAGTCTTATTTTATATATTGTATATTTTTATACATACGTACATATGTATATAACTTGTATTAGGTGTGGATAGACCAAAAAAGGTATGTCCGGTCAAAGGCTGCCGCTAATTTGAAAAGCCAATGGGAAAAAAGGAGGTGGACAAAACAATACCAAAAGTTTGTCAGTTAGCGAGCAGTGCATATATGAACTAATAGGAATGAAAGAGACGGTAGAGGGCTTAGAAAATTCCTTCAGCTTTGGTTTGCCAGAAGACTTTTATGGAGGAGAAAACTTGAATTGTTAATTTAATTATTTATTGATTTTAAATAAATACTTTTCAATTTAATTTGTGACATAAATATTTGTATTTATTTACCTTTCTAAAACAAAACACTTTTTTAAATGTATATGTATGTACATACATACATACATACATACAATTTGAAATTATATTCTTATTCCCTGTTTATACATTCTTCTCATTTTACATTCACTACATATTGATAGCGGAACAAACATTCCCATAAAATTCACGATAGCAAATTTCCCTTCATGGGGAATGAAAATTTCATGGGAACAAAAATTTCACATTTTATTGGCGATAGGGGTGGATATTAATTATGAATAAATAGCAAGAGAATCAAAAAACTTTTGACACATGTATCTCCTTGATGTTTTTGTTGGAGTGTATATTCTAAATACAAAAAATAGGTTTATTTATATTTGGAGCATATACGTTTTTTTTTCCTTCTGTAGTTGCTTCCGTGTTTTTGCTTCTTTGTACTAAGCTCTAGCCCTAGTATGTGTTGACAGAGAAATAAACTGAAAAATATAGTGATTTTAACTTCAAATTTGAATGTTTTTTGTCTAGTCTAACATTTAGTTAGAAACGTGTTCTAAAATCCACACATATGTAAGTACCTTGGAAGTAGGATTTTCTAATAACATCTAGAATTTTATCATATCCACCAATATTCAATGAATTTTGGATGATTCACCACGTACTAAGAAGGAGTATGTTTGTATGAATATATACATACATACATATGTATACACACATATATGGTGAGTTTTAAGAAATCATATTGAAAGGATATTGTCAAACACAACACATGCATATGTATATACCATGTAAATACCTTACTTTGTTACCAACACTAATATGTACATATAGATGTGTGTCCGTACAGACGTACTATGTACATATAGTATATTCATGTCGTTTCTTCAATGCAACATTGTTATATCTTTACAACCCAAAACCTTTGACTTATTCAGAGTTTCCTCAAATCCTCTTGATATATACGCAGACAAAATCTGAAGCTAAACCAAAGTAACATCAAGAAAGTATGGATATGGCCTTTCGTCTATTCTTAAATGCAACATTCATATAAAAAAAATAATAATAATAAAGCATTCTATAAATATATGTACATATGTAAAAAATTTAAATTACATTTAAAGCTAAACCGAAGTAATACCACAAATTTTGGTATGGGATGCGACACTAAAAACTTCAATACATTTTGGGAGATCGACTTTTATCACTACGTAGTACGTTACATAATGTACACCGATATGTATATTTGAGCCAAATGTGAATTTACGATGAAAATTATATAAAATTTTTTATTTTTAAAGCTGTACCTATGTACTATGTATTTAATAAAAATATGATAACTAATTCAATACGACAGGCTGGAGAAGTCAGATAACAAATACTAGGATTACGTTATTTGAATAATTACAATAGTACGATATAGATTCTAGATCAGAAACACTTTACATATTAATACTTGTTGTCGGTACATATTTAATAGTTTATAGGAGTATGTAAGAAATTGTTTTGTGTAAAATATGATGAAAGACTTAGAAGCACTTTTATATGCTATTGTGAATGTACATGAACGTAGTTTTATGACTTGGCAGCACAATGGAATATTGTTGTTTATTTATATACATTATTGTTCCAGCAAGTACAAAAAAATTTTAAAAACAATTCCACAAGAATGAGTATTTCTAATACAGATGACATTATTATTGAGGAAATTGATAGTAACAATATGTCCGAGTTAGAACTATCAGAATTCCGAGAAACCAGTCCCTTAAAAGTTATATCAATTCTGAACTCTGATGAAGCCAATGCACAGGAATTGGATATCCAGCAATCTGAGGACGTTGAAGGACATTTAATAAAACAATTTGTAGTTGGTGAAGGTGAATTTCCTGATATTTACACTAAATTAGAACCACATGAGGAAGATGAGGATGAATTGATGGACGAGGATGATAATGAAAACGGTGAGAACAACATAAACTCGAACATGGATGTAGATTGTGCTGCTGAAAATATGAATACTAGAGTAGAAAATGTATATGAATCGAATAACAAACCTCGGAAACTTAGAACATGGAAAGTTAACCAAGGCGATGATTTGCCCAGTACTAGCAAGTCATCCAGGGCGGGCACTGGGCTTAGTCGAAGAAGACCGCAATTAAGTGCAGCTTTACAAGGCTTAATGGGTGAAGCTAATTTATGTTTTGCTCGAGGACAAGTAGAAATGGCCGAAAAAATTTGCTACGAGATAATACGACAAAATCCCCTGGCTGCTGAACCTTTTGTTACTTTAGCTGAAATCTCCGAATCAAGGGACAATGAAAATTTCCTGAACTTTCTAACAATCGCTGTCCATCTTAATCCTAGTGACCGCTATCAATGGATACGCATAGCCGAGATACATATAGCTAAGGGAAATTTACAAAGAGCCCGTATCTACTACACACGTGCAATTAAGATACATGATTCTGATTATGATCTACGTCTACGTAAAGCCCGCTTGTTAGAAATGATGGGGATCAAATCGGCTGCTATGTTAACATATTTAAAAATGATACCGCACTGCCCGCCCGAGGCTCATGAACTATGTTTAGTTACAGCTAAAAATGTAGCCAAATATTTTCATTCCTTAAATAAATATGCTCAGGCATTTGAAGCTATGCGCAATGCTTATCTTATTTGTGGCCACATTTTTGCTTTAGAGGATTTAAATTTATACATGGAACTGGCGATTTTAAATAAACAATATAAAAATGTAAGTAAATTTGTTATCTATGTACGACTAAAAACAAATTCTTTAACTTATAGAAAGAAAATTCAATTATACTATATGTTGATTGGGATCGACAACAAAACTTAGCCTTCCCATCTTAAATAACATTTTTTAAGATAAATATAACAGACTGTCATGAAAAGCAATTTACTAAATGTAACTCTTCTGTTCTACGATGAAAAAATTAAACTTGCATATGCACAAGATATGCGGCCCTATCTATGCTCCTTGCGGGAGTCAAAGAAATAAATAAATTATATATATATATATATATATATAAATATGTATATATATATATATATATATATATATATATATATATATATATATATATATATATATATATATATATATATATATATATATATGCACAAGATATCCTAAGTATGGATAATAGCTCTTGCTATACATAATTAACCCACGTTGAGTTGAAACACACGTTTATGTTTATCTGGCCTAAAATTTATATGTGCGCCGAATTTTATTCAAATTCCTTACCCATGTCATTGATTAACAAATTCATATTTACACATATGTATGTACTTATGTATATAAAATAACATGTAAACGATGTATCTGTGTATATATGATTTGGGTGGTTTAGTATGTGCGAGGGTAGTCCATCAATTTGTAGTTTATTTTCTATGTAATCACTTAAATGAAATTTATTATGTCATTGTATTGCAATATACATATATTATTAAAAAAAATATCAAAAATCAAAAAGTTTGTTGTGGCTTTAGCTCTTCATATGCCGACATTTCATTGGTTGCTAAAACCAAATCGTCAGTGAATGTTTTCAAACTGCTTAAACTTCACTGACGATTTGGTTTTAGCAACCAATGAAATGTCGGCATATGAAGAGCTAAAGCCACAACAAACTTTTTGATTTTTCTATGCATTTTGCAAAAGCTCTAATTGTTTCTAACGATTAGTTGGGGAGAATATCCCAAAGAATGAATTTCCATATTAAGTATTAAAAAAAATATTTTTCATATAAACAGGTCTTGGAATGCCTTAGAGAACGTACTAACTTAGAATTGTTGACCGAACAAGATGATGCAGATAATATAATTTATTGCGCAATACCTGATGACTTTGTGGCTGATTTTCGAGTTAAACTTTGCGTTGCTTTAATAAATTTAAAAACTGATCATTTGCTGGGCTATTTAATTCAAAATATACACCAGCATATACCACCTTTCGAAAATGATCGTTTAAACTTGTATTGCGATGTAGCCGAGGCACTCATGCAACAACATAAATATGCAGAAACTATATCTCTATTGAGACCCATTATCGATGGTGATTACATTGAATGTCCAGCATTTGTTTGGCTTAGGCAAGCCGAATGTCTTCGTCATTTGAATCGTAGCAACGAAGCTATAGAAAGTTATTATAAAGTTGTAGAATTGGCCCCTTTCTGCTACGATGCAAAATTTTCTCTCTCGGCTTTACTTAAACAGCAAGGACGACATTTGGAGGCGGTGAAAGCCTTGGAGCAATCAGGTGAACAAGAGGGTCAGCCATTGCATGCCCGTTTGCTATATGAACGTTGCATAATGTTGCAACAGTTAAATGAAATCGAAGAATTTTTAGAAATTGGTTACGTGTTGTTAAACAGACAATCAGTTATATTTCGTAATCGTGAAGAAATGCTAGCAGTGGCGAACGGTGGTTCATTTTACAATGCTGATGGCCTTAAAAATATTTTGCAAATGCGTAATATAATAGGCGAAGATGCAAGCAAAGCATTAGAGCTCAACAAACCCACCAATGCCGCGGCCTCCGATAATTTATCAGTACAAGACGAGTATCAGTTATTTTTGGAGTTAATGCGTATCGGGTTTTTACACAAATATTATAGCACATTGCAACGTTTGTGTTTCTCCATGGTGACTGCCAAACGTTTTGTATCACATGGCCGCGATTTGGAGCGTATCATAATACTGGCTTGTTATTTCAATAACGACTGCACATTGGCTTTTTCCTATTTACGTGAATTGATCAATAAAAATAATTCATCCATACCTCTGTTGAATATGTTGTCCTTAATGATACAAAAAGGTCACGAATTGCGTTATCATCGCTACGTCAATCGTCAATTATCCCGCAGTCCAACAGCAAACAAGCAAATGCGAATATTTATATCACACTATCATTTACAAAGCAGTTCTTACAAATATGCACTTAACGTTTATGTGCCCATGTTCAAAGAGCAACCCTCAGCTGTAATTGCTCTATGTATAGCCTGCATATTTCAGCAACTTTCTTTGCAAAAGAAAATTTTACGCAAAAGTGCAGCTACCGCTCAGGCAATGGTGTTTGCCCAGAAATATGCTCAACTAAGGTCGAGTACATGTACTTCACCCGAAGATTGTGTGACATATCAGGAAATCAACTATAACATTGGACGGATATATCATCAAGCTAGTCTATTCCATTTGGCTGTAGAATACTATGAAAAAGCTTTGAGTTTTCAACATCCCCTGCTGGAATCATACAAGGATACTTTGAGCTTGGAGCAGGAAATAGCTTTTAACTTACACTTAATATACAAAGCTAGTGGTAATTATAGGAAAGCACGACAATATCTTTATCAATATTGCCAGATTTAAGAGGAAAATAAATTACATAATGAATTTTTCAAATTGAGATTATATTTTTTAAAGACAATTGAACTTGTTAAAATCTGGAGTAAGTAGTTTTGTAGTCTCTGCATTTTGCATTGAATTAGTGAGAACCTTTTAGACTTCAACGTCGCAACTATTACCAATGAATTAAGAATAGCGTATTCAACTAACACCTAACAAAATCTTCCATGCAGTCTGAAATATATTATAAGTTGGAAAACATACTTAACCAGTGAAATCGTTTTTCTCATCGATAAAATCAGTTCTCCAATCTCAACAAAATTAATTAAAATAAAGCGATGCTCCCTCCTTTCTTGAACAATTGAAGAAACAAATGAGTTTTAAGAAACTTTTATTATTAAATTTTTCAACCATTAAAACAATTTCATAAATAACATTTACAACAACATTTAAAGCAAGAAAAATTTAACAAAAAATTAAAACATTTATTTCGCCAAAATCCCGTTCTTCTTCTGGAAATGGTCAAATAAACTTAAAAGTTCTTTTTCCTTTTGTTTAATGCGACTCCTGATATCGGTTATCGATTCAGTTTTAGGCTTTTCACGCTGCAGCAGTTCATCCATCGATTCAATAAGTCTTGAAATGAAATAAAATATAAAGATATTCAAAAAATTTCCCGTTAGGATGAACTTACCTGCGATCATCATCTATATTATCCCGCAGCTTAGGAATCTTCCGTGTGATAAAATTTTTATCTAAATATTCTTTTAAATCGTCTAAATGCTGTTCATCCTTTTGCGAATGTTCCTCAAACTTGCGTCTGGACATTAACATCTTTTCCTTTTCTTTTTGTTTTTGTAATTTATCGATCTCGTCCGTAATTGGCTTTGAAGGCGTTATAATTTTAAAGTCACCTACTATAAGCAAATGATTTAAAATTTCAGCTTCGTTGGTTTGAACCGACATTTCACAGCTTTCCCGCACATTAATATTTGAGTCACTTTTCATTTTTTCATTTGACTGAGGTTTGGCTTTACGTTTTCCTATTCTCTTCTTAAAGGATGAACTTTCAGTTAGCACAACTTTGTTGACAGGCATGACTTTGCCAGCAGACGTTATGGGTATGTTTGACTTTCTAACAGGATCTGGTTTTAGGGGTTCTCTTTTCGTTATTGCATTACCTTTGCCACTCAAACTTGCATTAGCAGTGGTTTGTTTAGGCAATTTTGAGGTACTCAAGACCGTAAATTTGGATTTGTTAAGATTACGTTTGTTAATCTGTGACGGGATTTTCATTTCATTTGCCATATCTCTAATTTTTGAGTTCGCTACTAGCGGTTGGAAATTATTTGGCGATTTATTAGAATTTAATGCAAACTTTTTCATTGCTTCAGATTGACGTGCCTTGCTTACGGATGTGTACATTTCAAATTTTTAAAATTTAGTTATTTATTATGGGCTTCAGATATTTTGGAAATCTAAAAAAACAAATTTTTTTGAATTTTGTTTTCGATTTTCATTTAATTAAATGATTTGAATTTCCAAAACTATGAGATTGAATTCTTTGAAACGGTAAGGTCTCGATTGTTGAGTAAAAGTTTAATTATATGTAAGTCCTTCGAAAGTTTTTGATAAAAATTTAAAGTAAAAGGCTTTAAACATTTATTTTGCAGAATTATACGTCTGGAATGGTTTTGCTAAGTACAACGGTTGATTTAATCAATTCTTGTTGCTTCCAATATTGCTTATGTCGAGTCAGTTTTGTTCTATCGTATGGATGGAATATGACAATATTTTTATATATTGTGCAGTCCTCCTTGATGGTTGCTACGTGTGTCTTCGTTTTTCATGGTGTGTGAAACAATAATTTATATCAATTGTTCTGTGTACTCTTAACATGGAAAAAACATTTCGTTTTAACCGTTGACTCGTGTATTTTCAGCTTAATATTTGTAGGTGTTAATTATGTAACTTGATCTGCATGTATTAATTAATGCTTGAAGCTTATTTTAATAATAGTTTAAAGTTCGTGTTACGAATTTATGAAATTTTAGGGCCATTCGAAAATATTTTCCTTATTTTTCACGACTAAGGCTGCTGTGAAACAAAATAGAATATAAAAGAAAAATGTTAGAAAATTTTGTGTTTAAAAATATTTTAAAAAATTGATTTTTTTTCTTGCTGTGGCTTCAACTAGTTTTATTTGCCAATATACATATAAGGTAAAGAAGAAACAGTTGGGATAGAAAATGTTGTGATATTTTGTATCCTGCCAGTTTTGTTATCCCCTTTGCATCAATTTCCCTCCTATCAACGAATAAAAGAAGTTGCATGCAAAAAAATTTCATGAAAAAAAGCATATCGTAAATCATGCATGTAATGCATAAATTGTGTACGGAAAAATTAAAGTTAAAATCTTTCATCAACAAATTATGTAAGTATGTATGTACATAAGTACATATTCAAAATAAATCAAACTAATGCAGTTTCTTCTTATGCAAAAGCTTTAAGCTCCATAACGCATAATCGCAATTCTTGTTAAATAACTTGATTATAGAAGTTGCTACGCTAATGTACATATGTATGTATGTATTTCTTAACTATAATATGTAATTGATATTTTAATACTTATTATTTTTGTTCAATAATATAAAAAAATATATGAAAAAACTCCTAACTGCAACGAATGACGTCACAAAAAACAATTCTCGATTTTACTAATTTTTAATAATTTTACGCTGAAGACCAGGAGCCAAGAATAGCTGAAAAAACAGCAAGAGTGATGGATATTGGCCTTGTAAATGTGCAAAATATTCGAGCCACCCGGTTTGTTACATTGTTATAAAGTTATCCAAGACATCTACCATGCATAGGTAGCGGAGGAAATAGTTGGGTTTTTTATAGAAGGAAAATAAATAAAAAGTTTGCGATAGACTGATAAATGCTGATATTAAAATAAAAATTAACAAGTTCTTTGCGATAGACATTTTTGTTTTTATTTGAAAGGGGATCTTCTGTGTAGATCTATTTTTATTTGAACATTGGTCTAGATTATTTTGCAGCTTATTTGCATAGGGCTGTGAATTTAGAAAACAAAGTCGATTTTCAAAAGGTACGTAATAATTTAATATTCGATTGACCATCACGTTTGATGATGTAGTATTGTCGTGTACATTATGATAATTTGTGGTGCCATTCAGTCCTTGAATAATAAACAATATATTTGACGGATCTTGCCAATCAAAATAACATGTTCGCCGTAGACTGCTGGCAGCCATTTTGAATAAAATTTAATATATTTACATATTTGTTTGTTCTGGTTTGTTCAAGCAATATACGTATATGTATGTATGTATATAAAATATACTTGCTTCGAAACAAAATTAATGAAAATTGATGATTCTATAAATTAATAAATAAAAACTACACTCAAATGGTAGTGAATGAATACTTTTATTATATATTAAAAAAATATTTATATGTATATGTATATACTATATATAATTACGTATATATTCTTTATTTGTTCGCGAAACTACATTTTATTAATTACTCTTCATTAAAGCCGTCAATTGTGACAATAAATTTTATAGAATTTGTTATTTTATAGCTATTTATGTTATGATTAATTAATATTTACCAAAGTCATGTTTTACGAGATAAATTAGAAAAGTATTTAATATTAAATTTATAAGTATATTTTTTAAGACTAAATCATATAAATTCCTATAAATATAATCAATTTGGTTTAGTTGTGAGTTATTTATGAAGTAATTAATATTTAGCAAAAAAAGATTTATTACTAAAATAGGCTATGTTTACTTTCAAAAATCAAAGGTTTTTAATGCATATCCCAGCAACAAATGTCTGAAGAAGTTCAACGGCAATGTTTTTCCCTCAGTATTTCTGAAAATTTCATTTTATAATGATAGGCCATGAACCCATGACATACTATATTAAAAGTAGTTTATTACATAAACTGAATCAGTTCAACCGCTGTTGGAAACACGCTAGAGCTTAAAAGGATTGGTTTGAAAATATGTGATAATTTCAAACGATTTTAAGAAATATTGCTCTTCTTAACAAAAAATTGCAATAGATGATCAAGTTCAACTTTTGGTGTAGTGATTAAACAAATCAATAGAAGTAAAAAAAGAATTTCAGATGTGTTATTTACAGCAACCCTTTGCTTATTCGCTTACATTTTTTAGAATATTATAACATTGTAATGAAGTTTTTATTAATGATTTGAAAGATTTGATCAACTCTATACATCCATGCAGCACTCTGCATATCTCATTTTTTCATTTTGCATAATTTAATTTCGTGTTCTAAAAATTGTCTGATACCGATTCAATATCGCTTTAAATGGTTAATTTTTTTTTTTAACTAGACTTCTTTAGGAATAGAAATGTTTAAATTTGGCATATATTTTCAACGTACATGACATGTATTGAACACTAAAACGTTAATTGGTTTATGAAACGTTTGATCCGCTCGTTTGTGTGTTGTAAATATTCTATTATCATTTTCTGTAATCGCTAATTATACAGGGAACGTACCATTTATTGCATACTTCATACTATTCTTGCATACTATTATATTTATTTCTTTTTTCAGAAATAATTGTTATTTTCCTCGAAATATTTGTTATATTCCTCGAGGAGAAATAAAAATATTATATATTCTCTATTTAAAGTTAAAATTTTAATATTGACTTTTATTGCTAGTAAAAAAAAATTAATAAAATAAATAAAATGAAAGAAAAAATTTCTTCTAAAAAGATGATTTCTGCTTAAAAAAATAAAACTGTTTAAATAATTAAACAAAAATAATAGTTCAAATCATTTATTCAATTCATAACATTTGTGTTTCGCTTCTATAGCTTCCAAATTTGTTCATACGACTAAAATGTCAAAAACTTTACACACCTTTTAAGGCACCCACACAAAGTGTCAAAAAAATTATTTATATCCCCTAAATGTTTTTTATCATACCATTTATTTATATATACGAAGTGTATCATTTCCATTTTTATAATTTTGTAGAGAAACTTGAGTCGTTGTCATTTTAACTTTCCTGCGAGTTTAGTTTCTGAACATGCCTATATATGAAAAATAAAAAAATATTCGCTTTTGCAAAAAAAATTACAATTTTTGTCTGTCTTATAAAAATCTAGTTTAACCCTTTCGGTACGGGAGACAATTAATTGGTTTTAAACTATTATAATGGGTTTATTTAGCTTAGATATGCATATTAAACTAATATATAGTTTCTTTGTGTGTGTACCTATCGTGGGGGGAGATTTAAGGGGTGGGACATATATGTCCCATCAGGAGTTTGACATGGGATATATAAGTCCCATCAGTCCAAAACATATAAAAAAAGAATATATACATAAATAAATAAAATGCCGCATAATCCAAAGTTTCAAGTAAATGAAAACTAGTAAAAAAGCGATCAAAGCAAATTGTAACGTCTCGGCGCTTGATGGTCTTGGCTAGGTTGATTACTACACGTTCTCCAAGACCGCCAATAGTAGGTCCCTCTTCCTTACGACAGTAAATATTAAAATCATATACATACCCACTGAGGAAATCACATCTCATCCACATTTTTATTCCCTGTTTCGTAGGTTTCAGTGGCATGTATTGTTTTAGTGATGAACGTCCTTTGAACTTAGTCATAGATTCGTCTGTAGATTGAAATGGGCTATCTTCACGTGCACTTTGAAAACGGGCCTTCAAACATTCGACAATATAGTCCACATAATATGTCTTTCACGCGTCTGCAGGTTTTTCTGGGTGTGCACAATACAGCTTAGATGAAAGAAATTAGTAGCGATCACGTGCGATAGCGGATTTTATTGCATCATTGCCTAATGACTGGTGTTTTGACCAATAATGCTTAGTTGAAGGAACGTGGTTATAGCTCATGATAATCATGCAACCTAAAATTATTTTAATCTCCCCAACATCTGTATGCTTTATACATTTATATTTTTTGTTCGAAGCTTGAAGAATTTTAATTGTATCGTTCGTGCATTGTGTAATATGTATTATAAGGCTCGGAGATAACATTGTTTCGAAGATTTGTAAAGGTGTATCAGTTCTCTTATAATTTGGTCCTAAACCGGGTTCGCGGTGGCTGCTAGGTACTTTTCTAGGTGTAAATGATTCATCCGGTGTTGACCATATGTTTACTTCAAAATTAGGAGTTTGTGGTAGAGATGACAATATAGCCACTTCATCTATTTTTTCTTTCATTTCTTCTCCAACTATATCTTTATCTGATGAATCTGAATGATTTATTTCATTTTCTTCATCAATAACACTTTCGGAGTCTGATGGTACGTATTCGTCTCCGCTTCCAGATGAAAAGTCATCTTCAGCTGACTCTTCTAAAATACTTGCTACATCAATATCTGATAGTCTTTTCGCCATTTTAGCCTAAATAATTTTTTTAATTTTATAACACTATAGCCCTATTGGGACACATACGTCCCACTGCAAAAGCCGAAAGGGACATATAGGTCCCGTAATAAGAAAATAAATAAAAAATAAATAAAATCTCATTCATACCTTTGCCCAAAGTTGTAATATAACTACAAGAAGACACCTTATCTCTCCAATAATATTTTTCACTGCTTTTTTGCACTTTTCAATAATGAATTTAACGTTTTTATAAAAAAAGTACGTACACAACCTGAACCTCTGCACTTCGCTTGTGACTGAACAGCACGTGCTATGATAATATACAATAATTGTTTTCAATAACGGTGCTTAAACTTGTAAATTACTGAATGGGACATCTACGAACCTTTTAAAGTGAAAAACTTAAATATTAGGGCTCTATGAATATTCAGTGGGATACATATGTCCCAATAGGTGCGAAAGGGTTAAAGCGATATCAACAGAGTGTAGAATTTAAATACAAATTTCGATCGATATCGAATGCAGTGCGTGCCAGCTGGTTCTTTAGACATTTTCTCTTATTTGCTTTTTTTCTTTAAAGATTCTAAACTTACTACATACATTCATTCATTCCCTGGATTATTAAATAACAATTATATTTAAGAATTTTTTTTTTCAATTTACTAGTGCATTAAATTTTTGTCCGTCAAATCTTTCATGCACTGAAAATACCATTTTCTTTCGTTAAAAAATTATTATAACAGAAGTATAATTAAATAATTATTTATTTAACTATTTATAGCATATTAAGAAAATCATTGTTAAAAAATATATATTATATAAAATAATGTTAAATGTTAATAAATCAAAAACTTGATTATTAAAAATATATAAGTATGTATGTATTTAGCTGACTCTACTTGACTTGAATTTATGCAACATCGTTAGCAGTTTACACTACATTATCGAAAGTATACGCACACTACTACTGCAGAAGTGTTAGACGAAAACGATAGATGTTTGTTAATAAAATTTTTTTTAGTTAAATCTGATTATAATACTATACGTTTAACACCACAATCCATACAAAATTTAGCTTGATCGAGTAAAAATCTGCTGCCACATTCGTGACAGAACTTTGACATTTTCATACTTGAGCTCATGGTAGAGTTTGACGTGTACTGATGTAGAGATTCCAGATTAGAATGAGAATCGGTAGCACAAGTTAAATTTGGATGGTTGCTATTGTTGTTATTCATTTCATAACGCATCACATCGTCTAAGTCGTTGCAATTGTTGTTATTATTATTGCTGTTGTAAATAATTTGCTGCTGATGCAGATGCTGCTGCTGCTGCTTGTGATAACTAGTGCTGCTGCTGGTGGTGATAGGAGGTAAGGCATGCTCTGAACTGCTGCTCGACGAGGCACTTAATTGTCTTGAACGTCCCAAGCAGGTTTCCTCTGTTAGCGGTCGATTAAGCAGTGTATTAGCGAGATTTGAGGTCATACCTCGACTACGACTAGAGCTGCGCTGGGATGTTAGTTCTGAAGAACGTTGACGTGAGAGACTGAAAATGAGAAAATAATAGCATATATTAATTAATACTTTTTAAAAATATTTTATCTAACCTTCCGTATGCCGAGTCTGCACTTGTTTTTGAACTAACACCCAGACGGGAATTGGGCGAGGACAATGGATAACCATCCAAACTGCTTAATTCATCAGAATCGCCATACGCATCGCCACTGGGAGTGCCACCTGTTCGATTCTGCTTCCCAATATTGCGTGCATTTCTGCTTATAGTGGAATTTGTATTCATATTCACGTCAACGGGAGCGGTTCTTTGGTCAGCTGCCAACTTTTGTTTGCCACTAAATTCTTCGCCCCTTTGACAGAAATCTTCTTGCATTTTTTGCATCAAATTCTTAGCATTATTCAAATGAACGTTGGGTGAATGTTCGTGGCCCGCATAGTTTTTGCATCTGCTGTTATTCTGCGAAACTTCAGCATCATCATCGTCCGATATTTTGCTGAACTTATTGTCGTGGGCCGCATCTACTTCTACCTCGACTACCGTCTGAGGATTACCAACCATATTGCGTATGGAATTGGGGGAGATGGACGATTTATCTAAATCGTTTTGCTCGGTTTCAATGCTAATGAAAATTTCGCGCTTCTGATTTAGGCTTTGACTATCAAGATCCTTGTATTCTTCTGTGTGGGAGTTAATGCAAAATGTATCCGTTGATTTGCTGGCTCCTAGTTCATCATATTTATTTTTTGCCCTAGTGTTGAGGGAAAAGGAGTTAAATAGATTTTTTGGACGTTGGGACAACGGAGGAAATTGAAAGTGTTGACCGGCATTAGAGTGTGATTGTGGCGTAAGGGGTGGGAGTGTTTGTGGTGAGGGGGATTTTTTGAAATTCATAGATTGTTGTGTATTGGCATTGTTGGTATTTTGTGTATTTTGTATTGCAGAATTCGGCATCAACATCGATCGTTGCTTTTTCGATGTGCGATTCATTAAAAATTCTCTACAATCTTTGAAGATAGGAAATTGCTCTTCATCATTTTGAAATGATGACAGAAATTCCTCAAAATCAAAATCATCAAAGGCCGGCAAGGGCGGTATGAATGGTGCGTCCATTGTATTGATTTGTATAGAGCTTAAACGTTCAAAGGCTTTTTCGCGCTCTCTCATTGAATTGTAATGTTGTTGGGCAGCATCACCTTCCATGGAGGAGCGATTGGCACCTTCGTCGTCGGCCGAACAGGAGTCCCCTTCCGGAGAAGCATCATATAAAAATTGATTACGTCCTAAGCGCATGCGACGCTTTAAAAGATTACGTCCCTCGGCTGAGTTGCGTTGATTGTGTGTTATGGGGAGAGGGGGCTGATGTAGGGGAGTATGGCTTTGGTTAAGATTATTTTGTTGTTCATGTTGTTCATACTGCTGCTGTTGTTGTAGCGTTTGTTGTTGCTTTACTGTGGGCAAAAACTTAGTCTGTTGGGTTTGAGTCGTTGCTTTCTTGGCTGGAGCCGAAGACTCTGACGATGAGGAGGAGGATTGTTCCAAGCGGGGTTCGGAGGCATCCGAGTCTGAATGTTTAAAGTCTGTACGTTTTAGATTTATATTAATTGGAAGATTATCCCATTTGTTTATCAATTTCGGATCTATATAATCCGCCGTACCTATAGAATTTTCTTTATGTTCTGAGTAGAGAAGTGAAGCTTGTTTTGTGCTTTTATTTTCGCCGCCAAATAAAGAACTTAAGACCACAGGTTTTGAAGATCTATGTGTATTTTGCTCTACGTTTTGGGCAAGAGAATTTTTAACACTTAATGTAGTCGATTGCGGTGTCGAAGGCCGCGGCATTGGCGGTGTACTGGGTGGTTTAGTTGAAGGTGTCGTGGGTTTTGTGTTTAAAGGAGCCAAACGAATTTGTCCATATTTGCCCGTTGTTTCGAGATCATTTGTGGAATTATCGTTTGAATTATTACCGTAACTGTCGCCGCCTTCGATCGTTGCCAAAATATCAGCTTTAATGTTTTTAGCAGAGTTTTGTTTGCTCAAGTTATTGCTTTTATCTTTAAGCTCTTTAGCATTCAAGGGTCCATCTAGATTACTCATTGGCGTACTTAACGTGGAAGCTGTAGAGGGAGGTGTCTCCAAAATATTCTCCTTTTTATGCTCGTCATCTGTTGCGGCAGTGTTCAGTTTTTCGAGCTCGTGTTCGAATTTTAAGAAGACTGCCAGAGAGTCAGTTTTCAGAACATATTTTGATGCTGAATTGTTGTTAACAACCTTGGATTGCAAGACATTGGGCGAAGCCGTGTTACTAGAACTGTTGCCATTGGCCGCACTAATATTTAATTTCAAAGGCTGTTTACGATTCGAAACAGAAGTGTCTCTTCTCACAATACGAGGACTCTTATTAATAGCAAAATCATTAACGCAAACTGATCTCACTGGCATTTCGTCGTACTCTTCGGGCTTAAGGAAGTTTGTCGAGATCGGTCCTTCATCCGACAAGCCACGCTGTATGGTAGGACGATGTTTTTGTGCAAATAACGGTGGCCTCGCCGATAACATTGGCGATCTACGAGGTCCTCTTAGCGAAGATGTTCGCCGAAAACTGGAAGATCGTGCGAGTGTTGGTGTTTTCTGTGTCTGTTGTGGTATTTGTGATGTTGTCATAAGATTGGGAGTTGTATTTGGTGTTGAAGAGCTGAGTATGAGTGATGTAGACATTTTACTGTTACTACTGGGCGTGGCCGGCATACTAGGCAGTTTTGGTGTTGAGGGTGTCGTCGGCATATCAATCGTGTCTGCTGAGGGCGAACATAATTCTTCCAGCTGTCGTTTAGCTGACAAAAATGGATCATAATTGTCAGGCAAGCCACTAAGCAATTAAGTATTGAACAAATAAAATTTAGTTATAATTTTATTTTTTCCATTTTTAAAGATATAGGCTTATTAATTTAGTTTAGTTTAAAAGCTCTCTTTTTGATTTAGTTCTTTTTAGTATTTAAAAGAAAATTTAATTGAAATAGAATAACATTGAAATAATATAAAAGTACTTAAGACGTGTAAAGATTTGGAGAGCCTAATTGCAAACGAATTTGGATAAACGAACGTCGTTTAAAGGAAAAGATCGGTCAAAAAGAAACAAAAAGTTGCATCTTTGTTTTTGATTAATTTTAAAGTGTTTGACTTCGCCTAAAGGAAAATTCTTTTAAACGAGAAACCATTTCAACGAAACAAGTTTTGCTTTTCAAATCGAAAGATTGTATGAAAGAATTTATCGCTTAAAAGAAAAAATTATTTATTTACCAATGACGAAATACCATGCAGTGTCGGCTCAACTTAGTCGTATTACATGCATCTATTTTATGTTCAGTATGTATCACATTTCCTGTTTATGGTTCAAAGAACAATTTTCAAAGTGTTGAGTTCGTTTAAACGAAAAGGGGTTCTTTTAATCCAAATTTCACTTAAGCAACTGCAGAAATTTTCAATATTCTTATATCCGAATTCGAGTGTATGTATAAAAATGTTTACAGCCAACTTGACGAAAATAGTTTTCAAGTCAGAGTAGTTGGACCTCTAGTTTTAAATAGATAAGTTTATTTCTGTACAATAAAAATAATTTGAGCATATTTTATTTTTAAATATGGTAATAATTCAAACGTTTGAAATCATAATTTATTTACCAGAATCATACTATTGTTCATTTTTTTCTATTCGAGTTTGTTTTCATTTCTGTATTAGGAATAGGTGCTTTAAGCAAGACAGTAAAACTAAAATATACCAGAACAGAAGCAATGCTATTTTTTATGCATCACTATACTCTCTCCACTTGGCACACTATCGAAAATGGAAGAGATGATATAAATATTTTGTAATTCGTGCACGAACTTGATCCCTATTCTAATATTGGTATTGTTAAGGGCCGAGATTTTTGGATAAGAACTTGACCTTATTTTCACATCTACGTATGTCTTTATGGGGACTGAATTTTATTCTATACTTGGTGTGGTGTTTGCTTGGAATTTAATGAGCTTTAGTTCCGTCCTCCCGTAAAATTTCTGCTTTTACATGGTTTTAAAATAAAATTTTTCCCATACGAAAATTTCATTATTTGTAAAGAGTGAATTAGAAAACAAAGGAGAGATCAAGTGTATCTAACTGTGTATATCTCCCATTCGCCTTTCATTTCTCTCTCTCTCTCTCTCTCTCTCTCTCTTCTATAAAGTCAAGAATTTCAAAATTGCAATGTGCAAATGGAAACTTGTGACGAATTGCGCGATTTCTGTAAATTGACCTATTATCACCCAAATTCGAATAAGATCAAAATTTATGAATGAGACAATAAAACAACTGTACATCATTTATTGATATCGGACAGGTTGTTTTCGAGGCATATCTTGAGAAGCCAGTGTCAATTAAAAAAAAAGTAAATTTATGGACGTTGAACAATTCTCAAAATCGACTAAGAGACCCCATATTCTTTACAAAAGAAACTGTGTGTAATTCCTTCGTTTTTTATTTATTTAAAAAAAATTTGAGCCTGATTTTGGAATTTTTAATAACGTAAATATTCGGCATGACTGAAAGTCTATCGCATAATTGTAAACTCTTATTTATGTACGTTTATTCAGACCCCATTATTATTGCAAATAAATTGACATTTAAGCTATTCAAAATAAAATGAACACATTAGCAAGTCACAAGGCAAATCAATACTCACGAGACTGTGAATGACCTGCCACGTTTTAATTGCGGTGGTTCTTTAATAACCTTAATCGCTTCATCCACCGCACAAGTATTATGTTTCATATCACCTACTTCCATATCGTGACGTTTCTGTTTTTTATACTCTATCTGCTTCTTTTTATTACCATTCTTACTGTCACTTTTAATTTGTGGAGCTGAAGATGTTGCACAGATTTCATGCTTCTCCATAGATAATGGCAACATTATGGCTTTCATGGGAAACGTGTTGGTACAGCTGACAGTTTGACGTAGAACTTTTTTACGTTTCGGTTGGCATATTTTTAAAGACATAGGACGGAAGGTTTCATTTTGAGTAGATCTGGGTGTGAAAGTGGAAAGTTGAGGAGATGTACCTGAAAGACGGGGAGAAGTTCTCGGTGTATCATTGCGCTGGGAGGTTGTTTTGATTTTATCCTTAGATTTTATTCGACTGGAGTTGTGGTTTAAATTTTCCGTACTATGAGAAACCTTTTCAAAATGATCTTGACATTGCAGAGGTCTATATGATTTTTTACTTAGATCTGGAATAAAAGTTTCAGATTTTGAGGCACCTTTCAAAGTTTCCAAATTATTTCCAAATTGCTGATCATCTCTAAATTCTCTTGCTGTTGCCATTTTCGCATACTCTTGAGCTTTTAATTCATCATTGCTTGCAAGTTTACGACGTCTAAGCTCATCGGAGTCCGTAAAACAGTCTTTATATATTTCTAAGTCCGAATGAGAATCTTGAGAAGTTTTAACAAGGTCTAATCTTGTGCATTTAGTTGTTAAAGGTACATTTTCCTCATTTTCTGTGGCGATGAAATTTCCACACTTATTTGCTTCAACTTCTTTCAATTCAGTATTGAGCATTTGTCGCCGCAAAGACTTTGACTGACTTCTTTCCTTAGATTTTAATTTAGGAGGACATTTGGACATGTCTTCTACTTCAGGTTCTTCGCTATCATAATCCATTCTAAAGTTATCATGAGAGTGTTTCCTAATTAATTCCTTATATTTGCCTTGTCTGGTATAACGAGGGTCATGTGCAGGATCATTTTGCGAGCTTAAATTAGGTAGTGTATGGGAACCAGAGTGAGCTTTGGTTGTATCTGAAATAAACTTTTCTGGGTCCAAAACAATATTTGAGTCATTACAGAAATTCTCAAATGTGTTCGAAGAAGTTGGAAAATTCATATTGCATTCGTTCAGTTCTTGATTTTCGAAATATTCATTTATGCTCATTTTGCTATTCACATTTTCTGCTGATAGTTTTTGCAAAATTTTTTCATTTTCTTTATTGGATTTAAAAGAACCATAATAATTTAAATTTTTCCCAAAATCTACATTTTCCATTGGCACTTCTTTCGCTAAAAATGCAGAAAAATTTCATAAGAAAATTTATGTAATTTGTTTTCATTCAATACTTTGAATAATGTTTGGAGATTTATCTGGCGTGTTGTTGTTCTTGGTTTCCTGTGTATTTCAATTTTAATTAATTCAGTTTCAGCTCAAGTTCTGCTTCGTTTGATATGATTTTTTGTGCGTTGTTTTTTGTTTGTTTATTTTGTTTTGTAAATTTTCTTTTGAAAAACTATACGCTTGAACTTGCATTTAAAGCATGGCATGATGCATGTCTTGCAGCCAATATTGACTGCACAGTGGCTCGAAAGCTAAAAATTACTCGATTCATATTGTTGATATTTGAAATTTAATGCTTATATCAATATTAGCCGAAAATATTTTTTAAGCATTAAGTAATTTGCAAAATTACCCAAAATTTTACTATAATATCTTCACAATAAAAATCATGGGCAGAAAATCTGTAAGTCTGACTGGAGGTTAATAGTGCCAAGAACTTTTAGTTTGTTTAGGCATATTGTATAGGATTCGCACCGACGCTTCAGACACTTATAGAGAGTAATAATTCTGGCTTTTGACAGACATTGCAGTTGCAACTTTGAGAGTTAAGCCGAAACCGGTAGCTCACAAAAAAATTAACTTTAGCATATTCATCTTTCCCCATATTCCATAAATGATGATGCTGATGCCCAGCTTTGGACTTAAACTAGAGATGAAAATTTTTGAAGTGAAGTCTTATGTAAAAATTGTCATCCTTGTTCCTCGACAGATTTAAAATATAGTTACAAACGAAGATTCTTATAAGAAGAGTTCTCCATAACGAAAGACTTTTGTATAAAAATGGCAAGCAAAACCAGAACATCACCGTTACAGCCGAAAATTCGTTATTTCCACACATACTTATACATAATGAGTTTCTTCAGCAGCATGTATCCTATTGGTTCTCCAACCTTACCGTTATTGGATCCTGAAAATATACTTAAGGCTTTGTGCCCGACTGCGGTCTGTAGTGACAAATGTTTGACTTTAAGTAAACCTACATGGAAGTCTATCGGCATCAAGTTGCACAATGCTGGCAGCCATTTGACATTAGCTAAACGAGTACATTTAAACATTTTTATTAAATTTCGAATCTGGAAAGATTCGAGCTACTACATGTGCACAACAGGACATCGACTACACACTTTTACTGGCGGCACACAGTGGGTCCGTTTGAAAAATAAATGGTAATAAGTCCGCAAGTTTTAAAAGACAGCCCAAAACTCCGATTCATTGTGACATCATCTGATTCAGTGTCACACGCATTAAGATCAAAATGACTATCAAGGACAAACAATCGAGTACAAATAATGAAAAAATCTAATTTACTGAAAAACTCACCCAATACCTTTAGAACAAATTTTTTTCTAGTTTTCTGTTTTCAGCGAGTGTTTATACAGTAATTTTTTATCCCATTGTGCAATGTTTAATTTAAAATAATTAGTAAGAAATAATTATATGCTTCTTGAGTATTTTGCTTATTTTACTTAAAATTTTAAAGTAAAATAAACAGTTCCTTGTGTTTAATTATTATTGCACTGTTCTTAAAATGTGCATCATACAGAAGGATGGAAGTCATATGCGAAACATAAATAATAACGATTGTTCAATTTAATATAGGCTGGCTTACTTCTTTTAATTGCCTAAGTTCTTTATTTAATTTAGTGAATTGCGTTAGAAACAGGGCAGCGAAAAGTTTAATGCCGCCATTACTTTGAGTGAGTACATAGAGGCGAAAACTCAATACACGCAAGAGGCTTTTGTTCGTCATAAGGGTGAACATGCAATATTTTTATTAATACTAGAATTTGGATTGATATGCATATCAAATCTTATTTCGAGATTTCTATTATTGAAAACAGTATTAGTCGGACCGTAAGGAAATCGTTCGAGAACTGCAAACGTATGTGGGAGAAACCAATGAAGTCGACTTTCCACTGTTCATAAGAACACGATCTTTTGCAGACACTTCAAGTTGTTCCCAATTAAAAGACACGGTTCCGTATAACGTATGCTATTCGTCATACAATGAACACGTGGTGAATTGTTCTACCAGATTAACCCCATTGAATTGCTTACATCTTAAAATCATACAGTTCGGTTCTTTATTTTACAGACAAAACTATAATAATTAATAATAAACACTAAGTTTTTCCTTAAATTTTCATTTAACGTAATTCGAATCAAATATGATTGAGCTTGAAGACCATACACGGTATTTTACGTTTAATCTGAGAAGCATTTTCTGAGTAATTGAACAAAATGTTTAAATTTAAATAACATTTTAAATTTTGAACTGATAACACTTTGGGATTGATCGAAGCGGTCGGTAGTATAAACTTTGATTTAAAAAATAATTAAAAAAAATTAAAATAAAAAAGCCCGAATAGTATTTGTGTGAGTTCAAAATATTTATTATGCCGCAAATTTTGTTTTGACCCGTTCAGCTTTTCAAAAGTTTACATACAAATATGTATATACATATTTACATACATATATACATACATATGTACATAAATAGCCAAAATAGAGCGATTTACTGGCCCATCAACCACGAATTGCTGCGCTCTCAATGAATAACATGTCGTTCGTAAAAAGAAGCGGGTGTTGGGAACAAGTCCTTATTCGTACGCAGTCTAGTAACTTCGGAACAGACTTCGAAGCACTGGCCTATACATGAGAGTTATGTTCCATCCTCGAAGGATGTATAAATAGTAAGGATATCAGAAGGAGCTAAGCAAAAAGCCCGCTTCCCAGGATCTCAAAAAGCCTAAATCTTATGAAAATTAAATTTAAAAAAAATCGTAAAGTTAAAAACTGACGATTATTTAATGAAAATTAATTAAATGTGTAATTCATATAGAACTTTTTCTGCCTGGTCTGGGCAGATACATACATAAATATATAAAGAAAGTTCAACCTTAAACGGAAGACCTCTTTCTTTCATCACCTAGAGTATAATAAATCTCCAATTATTATTGTGTGGCATTGAAGGAAAGGAAAGAAAATTTAAAATTTTACTAAAAACACAAGATTTTGTACCTTCATATTGCATGTCATCAGTTGTTGGAACAACATTTTCATAATGATATTTGCGATCTTCACGATAATCACCGTCAATTTGAAAAGCTTTATGCGTTTGGTGCAAGCGTTTGTCGCGGAGTATCGACTCCAAAGACAAATCACTTCCAGATTTATTTTCTTCTAACATCTGAACATCCCTTGTCACCCGTTTGTGATAAGATTTTTTCGAATTGAATTCTAGATCATTTTCTTGTTCTTTTAGCTGTTGTTGAAGTTGATAGCGCTGTTGTTGTTTTATTTGTGGTTTGATTTTAGCCGCTGTCACAGTAACTTCTCTCATTTTAGCTGTTGTGGCACGTTGATTCTTATTTATAGCGGTGGCCTCAGTCATTTGTTCATCCATTAAATAAAATTCTGGCATTTCAAATTCAAGATTTATGATGGATTCTTCACTTTGCATTTCATCTGTTGCTGATGCCGTTGCTGTTTTTGTAGGTGTCCGTTGAATTTGATTTCTGTCATCACGAGTACTTTTATGATTTCCTACAGAGACGTTGTTCTTCTGCTTCTTAATTGCCACCGGTTCATTAATATTTCCTGTTGAGGAGTTCGTGACTCTTCTGCATATAATTAAAAGAGTTTTGAAATGGTTTTTGTAAACAACAGAGGGGTAAAATTATTGTGATGAACTAACTCTCCTCTAAAGCATTTAATATCCAAATAACAATCGACAATGTGTGGAACAGAAAAATAACAACAGAGTTCAACTACAAACTTGTGTAACAAAAGAAAAACTACAAAAACTTAAAGAACGTCTTCTAAGAAGATGAGTTTATAAAAAGAGAGCTTTTACTAAACTTTTTAATTTAAAAATAAATTCCAAAGGCACTTACCTTTCACTGCACACGGAAGAGGTCATCGACATGGACATTAAGCTATTGTCTTGGGTTTTATTGAGGCTGGTTTTTGAGCATTTAGTGGCGTCTTCAGCCTCCGGCTCTTCGCCAGCTAGACCGGAATATTTTTCACGGTTCATAGATCGTTTGGTTCTAAAAAATTATGAAAAGAGAAAAATAAATGCATTCATCAATATTGAAAATACAAGGAATAATCTTGAATTAAATTTTTTAAATAAATTAAAGAATTTTTGATAACCACAGGCAAAATTCCATAGGGGAGTATTAAATTCCCTTATAAGTTAGATGCAGTTCGAAGTTTTAAAGAAACGGAGAGTAAATCAGAAAAATGTGAGCTTCCAAATATATTTATGAAAATGTAGAGATAAGAGATCTGCAAGTAGTCTAAATTTGTATAATTTACGATTATTTTAATATCGATACGTTCTCTCATCGAATTGGCAGCTGTCTTCAGTATTATTGAGAAAAGTAAATTTTTATTTTTTTTATTTTATTTTATTAAAAAAAAATAATATTAAATATGGAAAAAGATTTTATGTCTGAAAAGAGTGTAAAAGGCAATAGTCTTTCTTCTCCTGAGAAATTGTAAATTATTAATTAAGGGAAAATATTGGTTTCATCCGAATTTAAAGAAATAAATATTTTTTTATTTTTATTTTTTCTTATAAAAAGTAGATATTTTCAAAACCAGGAATAGGGTCTCACGAATTTGTAGAAAATTTTACTTTTGGATTTGAATACAACTCACAAATTTTTCGAGATCGATTTTTATGAATATTATTGGGGAAAAATTTAACGAACACTTAATCAAAATAATAAGTAGTAATAGCAATAATGAATTTTACGGTTCAACAACTTTTGCTGCCATACAAATATTATATAGACATATTATTGCTTTATTGAAAAAATTTGTTTAAGTCAGTTAATAAAATATTTATTATTTTCCGGTATTTCTACACTCTGAGAATTCTGATTTCCTGAAGTTGATACTCAAAACGTTTCGAATAATGTATTAAAATTTTTTTTTATTAAAACAAGACTAAGTTTAATAATTTATAAATTAAAGCAGTTGTAGTATGTTTAAAAATTCGAAATTTGCAAAAAATCAATTTAATTATTTGTGAATAAATGCAAAATATTTCATTAATTTCGAATATCTTTACGAAACTTTATATCATGGGTGAAAATTATCCGAAATTATTAAACTAATATTTAAAATATTTAATATGATTTCAACAATTTAATAAAATTTAAGAAATGCATTCTATAATACGCCACTTTTTCAAATACTTACTTTAAACAAGGAGCACGATATTTGATGCGAGCCTCTAAACGGGCCTTTGCTACACTGCCTTCGTTTTTAGTACTGCCATGTTTAATGGAGGCGAGTAAAGCCTTCTCCTTGCACCATTCAACATGGCGATCATACGCTTTAATGCCAAAACATCTCTCGCAATGGGGACACTGTTCCGCAGGCGGTGGTTGAATACCGCGACGAGTCAAGGAACGTTCCGAAGAACGCATACGATCCCGATTAAAATTACTAGTAGGAGTAGAAGTGGCAGCAGGGGCTGCCGGAGTGGGAGTATTGTTAGCAGCCACCGCTTTACGCATTGAAGAACGAACCGTTGATCTACTTAAATCTTCCGAAGCTTTTTTACGCGTCAATATGGGAGAAGAGACCTAAAAATATCAAAATAAAAATAAATAAATATATATGTATGTATGTACATACATATGTACGTATGAATGTGCATTAGACTATGCTAATTTGCTTTTACGTTATCTTTTTTCGATCTTACCTGTTGTATAGGTGGCTTTGGTGACTGTCCCCTATCGTTTTTGGCATGAATTATCGATGTATTGGATGTGGCCTTCTCCGGTAAACCGAAATTCTTAGGCAGAGGATATGATGCCAAATCGGTGCCTTCACGCCTCTGACGTGATGAATCAAATTTATTACGTTTTTTCGTTGCCATTTTTTCACAAATGCCCACATGTTTTCTTAAAGTTACCGGATTAAATGTTCGCGAGCATATGGGACATGGTGCCAGCTGAACGCTGGCATTCGTTTCGGGTACCTCTGTGGGCGTGGTGATACTGTTATCGTTATCTGAAAGCAAGCAATAAGTTTCCGAACAAATATAAGATGGTTGTTGATTTGTTGTAAAAAATAAAAGAATTCGAAGAAGTCAATAAAATAAACTGTTTTTTTAAATTGACAAGTAAATATTTCAAATATATTGTGAGGATTTTTTGTAGTAATCAAAACATTTTAATTAATGAGGTCTATGTCAAGTTGTATATATGTACATATGTATAGGGTGTATAGATTGTGAGAAGGAGAAATAAAGTCTATGTCTATAAATAACATATATATTTTTTATACAGGTTTTGATTCGAAGTTCTAAGCCAGAGTACCAGCTATTTTTTAAGTCGAGTTGCAACATCGCATAAATAGCACTGCAATTATTTACTATATACTTTGATAAACAACAACACTATCATATCTATATGCTACTAAAAGATCATTTCTCAAACGCAAAACAAAAAAAATCAAACAAGTTACTGAAGACAAAGATCCATCTGATAAACATCTCGACCGACAATTTCAGTCACAAAATTAAGTGTCACTACGGACATAAACAAAACAGTTATTTATGGCCTATAAACTCTGCTTAGGGACATAATTTTGCAGAACAGTTGCTTAAGTGTGACTGAGTAGCAAACACATAAATATAGTAATTATGTCGTTAGTCCACAAGTAATCAAAGCAAGTCCTTTGCCATTATTAAAGGTATCCCGTATGTTAATGCTGGCTATAAACTACCTTTGTGCCAAATTTCATTATAGTCCATTTATGATTTAATAACCAACATCCAAACATATAAAATCACACATTTATATTATAATAGGATGATTTAAAGGATAAATACCTTCCCCTTAACATTAATAAGCAGTTCAATCTCTAGCACGAAAAACATCTTTTGAAAAAGTAAAAGTATTAAAAAGCATCAAGGTTAAAGAAAGTACCTGCCAATACTCAACTCAGTACGTACTCGTACACCATGGACCCTAAATAACGATCTTGCACATGAGCCATGCTCTAGCCCCTCCCTCAAAATTTCAGGTGGAAATTCGTTGCTAGCATCGCGTTATTTGAGCGGACGTAAGCAAAATACCGACAAAAGAACTTTATTTTCTGTTTCAGAAAAAGGCTGAAGATGTTTTTATTTTCGAAACATGATAATTTCTAAAAAAAATTGAACCGTTTGACTGTTGGACATTCATTAAGGTATGGCAATGAGTATTCTTCATTATTTATTTTTCGCCCATTCCCTACCGTTTTTGAAAATCCTTTCCTTTTTCGTTTCAAAATTTTTTAAATAAATAAATTACTGGAACATTCATCCAATAGAACTCTTTAATATTTGTTTTTCGGCCATCTAATACAATTGAAAAAAGGACTAAAATGATTTTTACCATTTCAAAGAGGATTTTTCATGCTTTAAGTAATTTCAAAAAAATCAAGGTGCTAATATTTATATTTATATAACATTAGAAGTATCCTTCAGCAAAAAAAAAACAAATCCTTTTAACCGTTTCAATGGCGTTTTTTTTTCTCAAAATATGACCATAAAAATCTAAAACACATGATGCTAAAATTTCTGACTCTTCAGACACATCTACTAAGAGCTTCTCCAATTATTTATTTCCACCCACCCATAAGCCAAAGGATTTTGTCTCGGGTTATAGGTTTTAACATTTATTTCCACACTCAATGCTGTTGCCTTCTTTTAAACACTTTAAATACAATAGATTTGTTGATATAGACATAAAGTATCTGTCTGATAAACAAAATTGTACATGTCCAAATGTCAAAATCTAAATCTATTCATTAAGACCAACAAAGAGGCGCGTATCTTTCAAAATAATGCTTTCGAATATGAATCCAATGAATGAAAAAAAAAAAAAACAAAAACATAAAAGAATATGAGGATTAAGAGTGAAGAAATGAATGAAATTTACTAACTGCTAGTTTCTTTAGTTGGCCATTAGGAATTAAAAAAGAATAATAAATAAATAAAAAAATTATCTAATGGGTGTCAATCAAAATATGTTGTTAATTGTATGCAAACAACAAGAAATTGACACACTTTAGAATGAAGTGAAAAAATAAAATAATAAACAAGACACGTAGTGCTGGACTTGTTCGGTAAAAGCAAATGTGGCAAAAGCAGGTGGTTTACAGACATTTATATTCCGACTTTTACTAGAATATAATATCAAAATGTATGAATTGATGTACATGAAAATCAAGAACAACATCTACATATTAACATACGACTTATTTAGATTATTTATGTTGGTGTCAATTAGCAGATTAAACGATAAACTGAAAGTGGAATAATTACAAATAATTGAGTTCTTTCAGAAATTAAAAGAAACAAAAAAAAAAATAATAATAATTGCTGAAATATATTGAAGAGCTTAGGTAGATGTAAATTTAGAGAAATAAATGCATAGTATTTTACTAAGAATGTATTTAAATTAAAATTTTCTTTCAAAAAATTTGTTGCATGGAATATTTTTTATGTGATTAAATTTACACCATGCATTTTTGCTAAAAAAAAGATTATGAAAAAATGTACGGTGCACACCCACTCTATAAATAAGGTCATGTTTATGTTGGAAAGAAATAAAACAAGTAACCATTCACAATTTTGTTACTTTTTTCAAACGTGAATCGTATACGAGGGGTCAGATTTTTTACAAGTTTGCTGTATAAATTCGGTTTAAATTGATCTCTGTCTTCGTTTACATAGATCAACACCTAGGAAGTCAGTTCATGCGATTTTGCAAATAGTCTTTTGTGGCGATCTCTGTGCAAGATGCAACACCGTCCCCTTGAGACCAAATGCCATCGATAAACATATCGTTTAATACGTGCCGAGTTGAAATCTATATCTTTGTCCCCGTCAAAGAGTCGACCTTCTCCAGTTCTAAGTTTGATGAACCATTAATTAAACATTGGAGAGTCGGCAACGTCAAACATTAAAGAACAATTATGTCTGCTCATGAAATGACGGCATAGAGTTGCTTGCATTTCGACGTACTACGTGTGGTATATATGGCATTAAGAATTACTAAGCAAAGACGTCATGCAGGAGCCAAAACAGAGGAAAGTTTGAAAATGTGAACATGTACGAGGCCGTTAGCATTGTTTGTTAATGATTTTGATGTAACAGCTCTGGCTGCCTGTATTGTATTATATTGAACAAAGTCCACTTTAACTGATCGATACAGATGATTTTTGAGAGGCCAAAGTTTCAGCTGTGCAAAACAAATATAGAACAAAACACACAAAATCTGAAGGTTATTTCACCCGATCAGCGATAGAAGTGTTTGGGGAAAACTTAAACCTGAGATGACCCTGTCTATACTAGCGGCAGTGGTAGTTGTAGTATTTGTAGAACAAATAATAAATAAATATAGAAAAAGCTGAAAAGCTTGCGCTCTTGGCCAATATGCAGCAAATATTTAACTAACCATCCTATATACGAAACGTGCTTCCACAGATCGCAATAAATATCCACTTTACATTTATAATTTTCTCTAAATTGTGAATATTATTAATTTTTAGTTTCTTATGTGTATATTAATAAAATTTCTGAAATATTATATAATGAACTATGTAATAATTTTAGTTTGTCGTTAATATCATCACGTTAATATTATCACTACATGTATACTGTGTGACTAGTACCCACTCGTGGCTACGCTCTTGGTAAGTTTATAATTTTCTTTTGATATTAATTGCACAATTGCAAAGTAAGTAATTAAATATATAAATACAATCATCAAGTATATTAATTCAAAAGTAATTTGAAAAATAAATTAAAATTAAAATGGTTCAACATTTTTGCACAGTTTCTTTTTCCACATTCACTTTTTATTGTAATTGACGTTTTTTCCTTAATTCAAACTAACAATTGCTGATTTTTAATTTTTACTTACATTTTTGTTGCGATTTTTTAGACTCGTGTATATAATTTTTTTTGCTTAAATTAATTAATTTGCACATGTATAAAACAACTAAAAGTTTAAAAAACATTAACCGCGGTACTAAATGTTTCAACATTCGACTTTCTTTTCTATTTTCTTACTTTTTTATTTCTTATTAAATTGAATTTAAGTATTAAAGAAACACGATTTAAATATATTGTGCCTTTTAGCATAATGATAAGAAATTTAACGTTATGGTCGTACTTAGATGATTTTATAGTAACGAATACTATAGGGATGGAGGGTATTCATAATTTGAGAAAAATTAGCATTAGCAAATACATGCATGGAAGAAACATGGTTGGGGTGACCATAATCGAAGAGCAACGTATTATAATTGAAGTACATAGTTGCAATGGCAACTTTCCAACAAATTTTAATTTGAAGGCATTAATGAAGTTTCTGCTAATTTAACATAGCCATGTTACGAATAGCATATTAAAAGATCTCTGTTAATCACTAAGGTTTGTGTCTAGGATTATAAATTTCAAAAATTATATTCACATGCATGGTTTCATTGCCTCAGATCGTTTTCCTATTATTCGTCGTCCTTATATAGTTTTTCAGTTGTGTGTGTGTGTGTGTGTTTGTATCTTTTCACTCACTTTCGAATTGCTCTTATATTTTTTACTCTTATGTAAGTATGTCCAATAATAAACTTAAGACGCCAAAAGTTATAAAAATTAATGTACTTTCTCACAGACATTCGCAAAAATATTATGATTGTAGGATAATACGGATATTTAGCATATATTTATTTTCGCAAATTATCAAACCTCACTACTAATTTTATTTTGAGCATTTTTTCTAATGTTTAAAATAATTTGTTTTTACAGCTTTTATCAAAATACAATAATTCTATAGATTTTTCCAATATTGCAACCATAATGCATAATAATATTTTAATTTGTTTTTATTTTTTACATAAGCAATTTGAATATCTTAATTCATTCTTAATTTTATTTATTTGAAGATAAATAAAAATTTAAAGATACGAGTATACAAAAAAAAAAATTTTGTATTTCTATTATTTTCTCCACACCGCACATCTATTTTTAATAAATAAATGCCACTAATAAATTACAGGCTAGAAACTTAATCTAAAAAAAATTCAAAATCGTCATCAACGTTTTTATAAATTCAAAATCTGAAAACTGAAAATTCAAAATGATTTGTCACATTTGGCCTTTCTAATGGCGGAAGTTCGACCGTGATATGCACTTCTGTAATATTGTTAAATTTCTAATGACCCTGTTTACGGTTAGGAAATTTGGTGATACGATTTTATTGGTAGCAAGTTATCGACTGTCGTTATGAAATTGGTAATCAAGTCTGGTGGATCGATATACATAATAGGAGTCTTAAAATTAGTTTAAAATTTCTTTCAAACTAAATATTACAAATTAGGCATGTTGAAATATTCTTTGAAAAGAAAAAAAAAACATTTTGAAATATTTATGTCAGACAAAAGTGTTTCCAGGAAAATGTGTACAAATCATACAACTTAAATGCAAGAAACAGCCAAAGCAGTTTCTAAGTTGTGGCAAATAAATGAGTGCGGTGAAGAATATTAAATTAGAAATAGTAACTGCAAACGAAATACAAATTAGGAGTAAACATTTCATTTTTAGTTTCAAATATTAAGCACTTGAAATAAAAAATACCACATGGGGTGAACACAATGCGAACTACTCATTGCCGAACAGTTATGTCTGCAACGCCACTGTTTAATTACAACATGTCTGATCATAAGAACACGCACAAGTGCTTTAAAAATTTCGTAAAATTCTTTTTATATCCAGTTTTCTACTTAAAGATCATTAAGCAATAATTTGAGAAGACTTCACGACTGAAATGTTACTCATACAAGCTGGAAAGAAATAGTGTTAAATAATTAAATTATTAACAACTTTGTCCTACAAAAAAATATATAATTTTATTTTATTTTTGCGAAACCTTTAATAAATTTTTGAATAAAGAAAACTGGTTTCATTTAATGTTATAAATAGTTTTTTTTTACACCATTTCCTTTTACCAAGTTTATAAGTGTTTCATCATCGGTGTCATGAAAAAAGGTCTTACATTAATGTTTTTAATTGGTGACTACTTTAGAAAACAAGTGCTCGGCGGCAATAATACAAAGGTCATTCATTGCCTTGCACACTTGTTATAAATGTGACAAGCAAGTGTCTTTATGTGATTTGTTAAAAAAAATTATGGGAGCTGTTCCACCAATAGCTCTTAAAAGAAATTTTGCTTTTAAATATGTGGTTAATAAAAAAATGTCTAATCAAATCGCAACAAACTTCCCCTCTGATACAATTGAATTTGAATATTTCATGATCTTGATTAAAGGCCCATTTATAAGGTCTATGCAAATTTCTTATAAAAAAGTTGGCAGAAAAATGCTTATATATGGAGTTTGACAATCAATCACCTTCTCTATCACTGTTACATGTAACTTATTAATGGACCTTATGTGCACCTTTAAGAACAGTATTATTAAGGCTTGTCCTAATAACCTCGTAAGAGTGAGTTCATTTGTCTATACAATCACCTTTTTTCTATTGAGCTGACATGATCCCGGGTGAAGAGCTGCTCACGATGTTATCTGGTAAATTCTGTGGCAAAAGTAATAAAACTACTTCATCAATTTAACTATTTATTGCATTAGAACTTTCTGATAATACCAGTGATTTACGTTCATTCTGATTAAAACTTCTCTGCTTTCAATAAAATGAATCAAAAGAAATGACATCTAGCATTAAGGCGCATTAGAAACTTTTTTTGTTCTCGAGCAAGCATGATAGCTAGTGACTTGCTACTCACAATTTCCTCTCTAATCAGTAGTTGGAAATGGATATTTAATATTTAATAATTCTTGATGCTTGTTTTTATAAAGCAAAAAGAAAATTTCGTTCGATTATTAATTCTGAAAACATAAATAAATTTATATTTGTTTTCACTTAATGAAAACAGGTCCATATATTTGAAAAATTATTTGGAATATTATACAATTTTATTTATTAATACTTATTTATTTGTTGTTAGTGTTAATGTCTGACATTTTGCTGGTACTTATGCCAACTCACAAATTGACCACTAATCACATTTTGTGTTTTTGTTCAAGTTTCTAAATGTTCAACATCCTTATGAAAAGTTTCAATTATTTATTGGGACTATTGTTTTAATTTTTTTTTTAATTTTCAAAATATCCTTAGACATTTACTGAAGTACTCTTATAAAAACATATAGACTGTCTTAAAGTCCACAAGAAATAAATAAATGTATTTATTGCCTTTAATTGTGTGATTTGCTCCCTTTGTGCAAATATTTGAGGCTGAAAAACATTATAAAGTTTTTTTATATGCCTCAAAATACTCCACTTCTGGTATAAACGCACAAATATGCGTGCTTTAATAACGTTGTCCAATTATATCAGATTAACAACACTTTAATTATCACAATCTTTACACTCATCAAAATATTACCCATGGATAAGTTTATAACAAACAGTTTCTTTCATGACGATTTTTAATTTCTAATGAAAAATCTTTGAAATTAATTTCATTGCGTCATAGGGTTCTCCACAATGTGATGTAATTTGCTGATAAGTAGTGTAGTAGATATGATGCATCTGTTGCTTATGAATTAGTAACGGACGCCAAATAATTATTAAGCATCACGTCCAAATGAAAAAAATTTATTATTAAAATTAAGGCTCAGTGGAACAAGCGCCTTGCGACAATTTACGACATTGAAGTCCACAACTCCATAATTCGGGGGTAATATACGAAATTATAAAACTTTGGGTATAATATTTTTTAATGTTCAAATTTGGTTTGCAAACAGATCGGTTTCGGCTATGTGCCAACTTCGGTGTTATTTTTTTTTCTTTATCTGTGATTTCAAGCAGATCCCTCTTTCTTTGTAAAGTTTTCGAAAGGATTTTGTTGTTCAAGCTAAATATAACATTAAATTTTGTAGAACCCATTATGCTATAACTGTTGGCAGTGTTGCCAGGCGCGTTGTTTCGAAATAAATTTTTAAATTTAAAAACTAGCTAATACTCTACGCCTTGCTAATGCAAACAAATGATATACATCAGATAATATTAATATATATTGCAAAAATTTTGCCGCTCCTCCATTTTCAATTTGTACTACGTTCATTAAAACGCTTAGTCTATTGATTGTTTCAAATTCGAATCTTTCTGTGATTAAAATGGCATTAAAATAAATTGGCTACTTTGAAAGTTGCCTTTCTCTTCCATGCTTCTTACTCCAGGCCCCAAGTCCTTACTTCACAAATGGACAGCCTGTTATTTTTTCCAAATGAAATTTCATTTAAATGGGTTGGATAGTTACAGTCCTATAGTTAATGATTTGCACAATTATTCCATAACAAAAAAAACATGAGTTTCCTCAGTACTCCAATGTTTGAAGATTGATACCTCTTAAAGCAATACTCTGTAGTAAAAACTTTATAACAATTGGTGTATAATATTGACCATTTCCATACGCCACTATAAGTCCATTTGAACGAAAACAATCTTAACGATCACAATGAGGAAAAAAGAACGATGCCAAATATAAAACGTTTTGATGAGTCATTTTAAAAACATTTGGAGTTAATTTACTGACTACTGCTACAGTTACTCAACCCATAAGGCAGACATACTCTTAGTACGTATATGATCGCACAATAGAAAGCATCCATTTCTCATACTTCATATGGCTGCTGGTGTTACTTTTAGACAGAGATTTATAATTAGAAATTTGAAATGAAAACGATTCACACTTACCAGAAGAAAAACGAAAGAAAATGTAATAAATTGTATCTTTAATATTCAAAGATTGTGGGTCAAATTCTAACATAATAATGACGATGTGCTGAGGAAACTTATCGAAAAAAAGTTTTTAAACGAATTGGGTGACATAAAAGATTTTTTCCATACGCATAATGTATGTATTAACGAGTATGCACATATTTAATGGATGAAAGTAATGTAATTTCTTGCCATTAATTAAAATCAATGACAAGTTTTTAGAAAATATTACAGATGAGTGACTATATTGACTATGAGCATATTGTTTTTTTTAAGAGTTTATATGTTACGATGGAATCTAATATTTGTTGTATTGTTAGAGCCATGGCTGACTGCAATATGATTTTTACTTGAAGATACCTAAAAAAATTAATTGAATGAAAGACTACATAGATCGTCGACATCGTAATAATGATCATTATTTCAATCATCCATGGCATGTCATTATTATAAAAAAGTGTTAGAAAAAAATAAAAATAAACAATAATAATAATATGAGATTCCAAAATTGTTGCGCGTGAATAAATTTAGATCAAACATGTGTTGTATTTTGAAGCAAAAACGACAAATCGAATCGAATGAATAAAAGTGATCGTAATCAGAAATAATATTTATAAATATATAAAGCTCCAACAATAAATAGAGATGGCATGATGATTGGCTTTTTACTCACGATCATATGCGAGAATAAAAATAAATTTAAAAAACTTTCATGTGCGTTTTTGAACAACTTTATTTTACTGGATCATTCTCACGTTCACTTGAGTATTAAAATAAAGTATTTAATACCCATCATGAACACTTCTTCTCACTAAATATATGATTGAAAATAAGTGAAATCAATGCAAATCATTTATTATTTTATCATTGGATTTCATTAAAAGAATTTTCCATCACGCCCTGCACACAGTAATACACCATTTCCATATGCAAATAAGTTTTAATGCACTTATCAGAAATATTTTTTAGTGTGTATTCATATTTCAAATCGATCCTGTGGGAAAATTGGAAAGCAATAGTTAAAAATGTACTCGTTCTATGACATTTGAGTGATATGAAAATTGACGATTCACGAGCAAAATTTAAAGGCTCAAGAATAATAATAAAATAAACCACCTCATACGTCATACCACGTTTAAATGACAGGTTCCTTTCATAAAAAATTTGGAAACGGACAGATGCACTCCTTTTCGGATCCGACTGGATTTTTTTCGAACAAACAGAAGTTGTGAAGCTTTGACATGACTTTAACCCCAAACTACTATTATAGTACATCAATTAATAGTCTACGCGGCATTCTTCTTCCGTACAGTAGCAACCGCAGTCATAGGGATCGAGTCGCAGACTATTGTTTCCAATATAGTTTCAAAGGTTTTTTTATATATGGAAATTTTACATACAAATTTCAAAAATTCGCCATTCACTTTTGAAAAGAAATTTCTTGTATACAATTCGAAGTTTGCTGGTGAAATAACGCATTGTTATTTATGTTTATAATTAATGCGTCTTGTGATAGAAGTTAAAAATTTTTCCGTAAGGTACATGAATAAAAAAATTTTTAATATTATTTTAACTACAAAACTATCACGCAGAATCGCCCATGACTGACAGCCACCTTGATCGCAGATCACACTTGATTCACGCGAACCATTTAAGCGAATCCTCTTTCTACTAATAAATAGGATACATTTTAATACACAATTGGAGTTTAAATACAATTGGGTGGGTGTCTCTATTAATTGTAAAGACAGAAAATAAGTAATAATAAATAAAATTGCAATAGTGTGAATAAAAAGGAATTTATATTCAAGAAAATAAAAATATGCATTGAATTAAAACATCTCCTTCATAATTTCAACAAATCAGGACGGAGTACAGTATATGTATTTATATATTTTTTTGAAGTACACCAATCAACTCGTTATGAATATGTGGTATTCAAATAAAAATTATTGTAAAAAATAGTTCAGTTTAAAAAAATTAAGAGACCTTAAGCTTGAAAAAAATAAATTAAGTTTTTAAATTAAAATAAAACTTAAAAAAAAATAGAAAATATGTTATTATTATTATTATAAATCGTTTCATTTCAAATATACTTATATATACGTATTTTCTATATTTTAATGCGCATAGAACACTTTCTTTAAGACTAGATTTACACTATGCATTTTTTTCTGAACTTTGTTATATGCAACTTCTTTTATTAGCTAATAGGAGGGATATTGAACGGAATATTAAAACTTGTAGCACATTAAATTTTACAATATTTTTTATCCCAACTGTTTCACTCTACCTTTTATTGGCAAATAGATAAAGAGTTTCATGCAACAAATTTCATGGAAAAGTGCTTAGTGCAAATACATTGTATGTATAAGAATATTAGTACTTGTTTCTTTGTTTGTTAGTATTCTACTTCTTATTTGCAAACAGATAAAGTTTCATGCAACAAAGGTCATTAAAACAAACGCTTAACGTAAATACGGCTTAAGCCATATTTTTGGTTACCCTGCAAATTAACAATAATTATGGCATGCGTATATGTGTGTACATATTTCATAATAATACACATCCAAAACATGCAAAAAACGAAAATTTTTCTTATAAAATTATTAATAAAAAAAATTTTACCCAATTTATCCGAACATAATATCCGATCTTCGTTATGCGGATGAAGATGATCATTATTCTCGTTTTTCGGATAAATAGTACAATAATGATTATCACTTCTCGTTTTATGAACATCGTTACATGAATGCAAGCTCAATTGATTTTCATTATTAATTGCGCTAGACGAAGGTTTTGCCGATGTTTCAGTTGCTGGCGTTAGTGCAAATGAGGTTTCTAAAGCGGTATTAGTATGATTACTTTTCAAACTACCGTTTTCATTATTATAAAAATGATTGTTAGTTGAAGAATTATTGGTGCGATTTATGGTAGATATTTGATTATTTAAATTTGTGGCAAGTTCCGAAACAGTTATTGAAGATGCTGTTGGTGTTGTTGCTGCTGCTGTTGATGCTTTTGTTGTTGTTGTTGCTCCGGCTTCGAGTTTTTTAACAACAATCACTATTTTTGAGAGACGGTTTTGCTGCTGTAATGATGGGTTAGTTATATTTTGTTTGCATGCTAAATACTCATTATTGTTAATATTATTATTAAGTTTTGTATTTAATGATGCTGCTGTTGCAGTTACAATTTCATTTTCGGTTAGTTGTGGCTGATTTAATGATGCATTACAAGATGTATTAAAATTACCGTTATTTTTGCTACACTGATCAAATGTTACATTGGTGCTGTTAATGTTACCATTGTCGTTCAGAGTACTGTTGTTGTTATTGCATTCGCGACTACTATTAGTATAGATTTTATTAATTGCTTTATCTGGCAGTGATGTTGTTGATTTTGCTGTTATTTCTAACTCACTCTTCTTGGAGTTTTTCTCCTTTCCCTCATTTCCGTTTCCAGTTGAATTTTTCACATCCTTGGCTTGATTCGAACTTTGTGAACGTTTCAACGTCAAAGTATTTACTACTCTGCTAAATGTTGTTGTTGCTGCGGACGATTGTGGTATTTTTGTTGTCTGTTTGCTTTTACTAGCATCGTTTGAAGCAGCAGAAATAGTTGTTGTGTTTGAATTATATTTAAATTTTTCACTGATTGGCACGATATCTAGGGCTGCGTTTAATTGTTGATATTCTTCGTAAATACTATTACGTTTATTGATTTTATTAGCCGCCTGTAAGGCTTTTGAATTTTTATTCGTTTTACTTTTGAATATTTTGTTCCACATTTTTTTGCTCATTTTGAATTCGTTTAAAACTGACGATTAGTTATTTGAATAAGTTATTTTATACTAAAAAATAAAACTAAGTAAATTTTTCACCGTGTATTAAGGATTCAAAAATAACTTGAAAAATTTTAATTGTTAAAAATAGGTTTAATTAACACATTCCTTTTACACACAATTTTTGTAATAAATTAAACCAAATTTTAATGTTGAGAAAAATGTGTTTCATTTTATTTATATAACTTTTTAGATTTAATAGTTCTCCCCCTTGTTTGTATTCCACGTGTGATCAAAGCGTTTGAAATTTTCACGACATTGTTGCTGACTATATTTATGTTCTAAGAAATATTGTAAAAAATTTAAATACTTAATATTTAAATTTATTATTTCTGGATATTCTCAACAACTAATTGTTAAAAAAAAATTAGAGTTTTTGTAAAATGTTTTATAAATATTTTTTGGAGTTCACTAATGATTTGGTTTAGCGACCAATGAAATGTCGGCATATGAACAGCTAAAGCCACAACAAACAACACATTTTGGAAAAAATTTATATGAAATTATTTGAAATATTCTTTTTACTTTTTTTAATTGTTATTATTTGTGGTAAATTATAAAACTTCACTACATGCCTGTGATTGTGCTGTTGCTTATGACAATCTGGTTAGTACACCTCCCCAATATATTTTGGGAAAGTTGTGATTCTAGTGATTTCTTTCAAATTTCTATTTTTAACACTTACTTCCTCTTCTTCTCTACAATAAACTAACTTGCTTCCATAATACAATAAACATTCGCAATAAATGCCATCATTGGTCATTTAGTGTGATAATACTGAAAGGCCCAAAAAAATCTAACTTAGTTAAAACTTAAACTAGGTTTAACTTTGAACCAAAAAAGTGAAACTTAGTGGTGAAAATATACCGATCCCTATAGCGATCGGTGCTGAGTATAAATTTACCAGTCTGAAAGTTGCAGGTTCAGACACTTCTATGTTTCATGGCAGTAAGGATATATAGTGAAATATACAAAATAGTGCTGGTCTGCTTTGGCATTCCTCTAATGGTTCAAATGTGTAACATAAAGCGGTAAATAACATAAATCCTATGAACCTGCTCTATTCTCGGTAGTTTCCAGAAATTTACGTATTTTAAGAAATGTGTGCTTAAAAAATATATATAAGAGGTGTTAAGGGAAGTTAAAAAAACTATGTATATGCATACATATGTATGTATGTAAGTGTTTAAAAATATTTCATAAAGATTTTTAGAGTCCGGCAATGTCCATTGCGAAAAGTATATATGTATACTAGACCAGCTTTATTTTAATTGTGTATTAGGTATAAATTGATGAAGGTTATATTTTTAAATTCTTTACATTTAAATTTAACTTTGTGCTATATTTCGTTTAACATCTGTTATCAGTTTTGATAAGAAAATTTTTTTAAACTTTTATTAAAAAAAAAGAAAGTGATTAAATTGAAGCTAAAAATTTTAATATTTATAAAATAATGTTTTCAATACTTTATACAAGTATGTATATTTTTATTTCCCCGAAAATCTCCTTTTATTTTCGGAAATTTTCATTTAAATACTTTTATAAACATAAATTTGAATTCACTTTAATTGACCAAATTTAAATTTTAATATTTTTTTACGAAAATCTTATTGTTTCTTTACGTTTTCAACACTATTCGTGTGAGTGTTCCACGCACAACAACTTTATACTGCGACGTCTTCGTTTAAACTGAAAATCCAACAATAATTTTACAACTGTCTTTGCTACGGAGTGCAGTAGTTGTTGGGGTCTTCTATAGCTCCATTAGCTTTGTAGTACGAGTATTTTTGCTACTTTATTTCAAATAGATCCAATTTGCTCAAATTCTCATTAATGTAACAGTATGGGGACACAGACACAAATACCCAAACAGAAGGAGATTGAGGCATACATATAGTTGTACACATACTGCATGTATTTAATTGCATTCGCAGCAGTGTTGCCAGTTTAGGGGGTTTCCCCTAGATTTAGGGAAATTTTTTCCTTTTAAGCATAAATTTTGGGATAAAACTCTCTAGGAGTAAATATTTGTGGATAAAATTTTATATTTAGGAGATTTCTATCAGAATTCCCGTTCAAGGCCGTTCCTCCAACTAAATAATTTGAAGATGTCAACGATTTTTGACGTAGTTTTATGATTCCACACTGATATTGAAAAGAATTAAATTAAAGCAAATAATGGTTTAAATTTAAAAGATCTAGATTTCGAAATATTTGAACTACGAGTAGATCAAACCTATTTAATACATAATTTATATTTCTATAAGAATATATTGGAGTTCTATGTTTCTATAAGAGTACAGTAGAGTTCGGTTATAACATGCACCGGTCCATCAATTTGATACAAATAATTCATGTATATTATTCCAATTATATCAAATTTTATATTATAACGAAACTTTTTAAAGAATCTAATATAAAAATGTTTTTTTTTTAATTTTGGTGGTATAACGAACAAAACAAAGTCGCAATATTTTTCTGCTAATTTTCTAAGCCTGTAAAATAACTATTTGCCATCATTCGATAGAGCTATGATTCGAATAAAACTTACTTTCATTTGTAGGAAAAAAAAACATTTACTCTGATTATAATGACCTTCGTCTGATTATAACGAACTTTTTAGGTACTGCGCAAATAGTTATAACGATAAGCCACTATATTTTATTTAAAAAATGCTAATTGGAGAATATAAAATGTTTTAGGTTCTCTTGGCGAAAACTTAAGCGAAATTGCGAAAAACAGTTCTCAATTTGTAGGACATTAAAATAAAAAACATTAAATGTAAAAGTTTTAAATTTTTTTGAGGGAAAGTAACAAAATCGCCAGGAAACACTGTTTTGGAGCTCACTTTTTAAGTTACTCTCTAATGTTCTCTCTCCCTCTCCCACCCTCTTTCCTTTTATTAAGTGTTTGTTGTTTTTAGCTATTGTGGAATAAAATATTTATTAATTAAATCTCTTTGGCGTTTGATGATGTTGCTTATTTTTCGTTTTGTTTTTATTAAAAATTTGTTTTGCCTTTGTACATACTTATGTAGATATGTAAGTATGTATATGTACATACTTATGTTCTTGTTGTATTGTATTCACCCCTCAGCAACATGAATGATCATGATTTTTTAAAAATTCTTATTGGGTATTTTGCATTTTTTTTATTGCTGGGAAGGGTTATTTTTCTGTAGTTATTTGCTTAGCACATTAATATTATACAATATCGTAGTTATCATCGCTGCAGATAACGTGGCTAGTCCATGGCATAATAGTGACATATTTGATTTTATACATGTACATATAGTACATACTTGCATACATACATATGTACATATGTACATTTAGAGAATTACTTGTCAATAAGCCATGTGGCGATATATATATATATATATATATATATGTATATATATATATATATATATATATATATATATATATATATATATATATATATATACATATATATATATATATATATATATATATATATATATATATATATATATATATATATATATATATATATATATATATATATATATATATACATACATACTTAAGTATATATATATATATATATATATATATATATATATATATATATACATATATATATATATATATAAATGTATTTAGAAATTTAAAATTACATAATTCATTTAAAAAATTTCATAGAAATAAACAAATATTTTTGCTAATTTTATTAAATTATTTTTGGTGAGAGTTTCACATGCATGAGATACATACATATGTACATAAGTATGTACTTATGTAAGTACATAACTCAATCTTCTTCTTCACTCACATAAACATAGATGAGAAAGAAATAAAAAAATTATAAACGATCATGGCTGTAGGTGAAAGGTTACTCACAATCATCATTCAAAATTTTCAACACAAGTTTTATGGTGTAGTAAATCATTTTTATAGTTTTATAAATCAATTCCTCTACCCCAGAATTGAAAAACCTTACATTTGAATATTAAATATAATTATGATAATAAAAAATAAGTTTTCGAAAAAGAGACAACAGTATACATTTTGCCGATTTTAAGTTTTCATTCAATATTGATAATCATATGAAAAACTTAAAAAAAAATAAATAGCCTACCTTTCTACATTTTTTCAATGAAATTTGTTGCCTGAAAATTTTTTCATTTGTGCAGCAAATCTATTTATCTCGTTCGTTTCAATATTCCTTCTATTAGCGAAAAAAGAACCAGTCTTGTAAATAACTAACATTTTATATAAAAATATATCAGTTATCTACTGAGATCCTCAAAGCCGGTGCCAAAACTGATGTTAAACGCAAAATTTAATTTATAGCTTTCAGTCATCTTGTCACCGGCTTTAAAGATCTAAGAAGATAATAGATACATATATTATTTATTAGATATATTGTAGTTATTAAAAACTTTTTAGAGCCTATTTTTGAAGTCGGTTAAAATTTTAAGTCGGAAAAATTTTAATTTTATTTTTTTTGTATTATTTTTAATGCCAGTGCGGGAGGTTCCCCCAGCCCCGCCTTTCACTACTGGGTAAAAAACAACCACCTCTGGAGCAAATCACTTTTGAATACTCCCACTACTATAGACTGCCGAATATATGATAATTATGTATTACTTTGTATGGGAGATACCCTTCCCCTGGTCATATCTAGTAATTCTTTCTTAAGACTGCTTCCATGTGATGCAGTGTAACCCGACACCATTATTGCATATTCTCACTATTATAGTAAGTAGATATAAGATAATTAGGTATTCCTTTGAATCACATATTGGTTAAAATTAAGCCTAATGTTATGTTTATAAAAAGCGGTTATGTTTTATTTTATAAAGCGTTTTCGAAATGGGTTCTTCATTTTTTATGTCGGTTTAAAATACCAGATAAAGTATATGCAAGAGTACATCTAATGGAAAGGATATTTATGACAAATTTGGGTTAATTTTTTATACCAAGTTTGAAGCTGCACGTAAAAAATGTTTTTATTTTTATTATTTTGTTTCGGGCACTGTTTAGCTTATATAAACTATGAAATATAGCTTATATATATATATATATATATATATATATATATATATATATATATATATATATATATATATATATATATAAATATATATACATATATATATATATATATATATATATATATATATATATATATATATATATATATATATATATATATATATATATATCTCAATTAAACCATTGAGCCACCACTTTTATGTTGCACTATTCCTCGCTAAATCTCTCCCCTTAAATACAAGAAATTAAAACATAAAACTAATAAAAATTGACTTGGGTGTAGGCGGACATTAAAAAGTAAGAAAAATAGAAAATACGGAATAGATCTGCAGCAAAAAGATATGAAAATAAAAAAAGAAATAATATACTTATTATGTATTTGCCTTTGCCACAAAAGAACGTTTTACTTCATATTGCAACCGGTGTTGACAAAAGGGCTCATGTTTTTATGTATGGAAATTAATACAGAAGTTTTATTTTCTTTTTAAGTTTTAAACAAACACACTTTCATTTAAATAATGGCGAAACATACAGGAAAAGTTTCCAAGTTTCCACCATTCAGCAGAGCAATGTGTACATTTAATAAGAATGAATGAAATCGAAAATAAATTTAAAGGGAAAAAACTACACTGAAAGTAAGTGCATCCAAAATAAGGTATAAATAAAACAAAACAAATAAGATTATCAAGAGATTATCAAAACTGAAATCCATCAGTGATTTGAGTTGATTGGAGTAGGTAAGATTGTAGTATTAGGGTATGAATCTGGTCAATTTTTTATCGAAAAATATTTATTTATCCATCAATATCCTTAAAAGTAATCCAGTGCTCGAAATATTCTTCCAGCTATACAGTCTTTATCACCTTGTAGGATTGTGTTCAATTTGAAAAAAAAAACTACGGTTCTCTTTCTAAAAATTAAGCAAATTTGTTTCAAACTTCGCTGATAGACATTTCGTGCCCACATCATTAAAAACTTCTCTATTAGTGATTTGACGTTCCCAACAAAATTTTCATTACTTCTTCAACGATTTCAACAGTTGCAGCCCTTCAGAGTGAAGTTCATCATACCCGGTCTTGTTGGAAGAGCTTTTAATATTTATAAAAATACTCAACGTATATCACTGTCAAAGTTTCCATTTAATTTTAACACAAAATTCTATGTAAATTCTTTGATGATGTTTTATTCAAATAGACAAATTATGCTATATATGTATATAGATAAACATGTAAAACTGTGAACATAAATGCATACATACTCGTATGCATGTTAGTATGTATGACCGAAGAAACGAAAATGATTTCGTTACAGTTCTGCCAAAATGTTCTTTACTATTTATTTTCTATATGGATTTTCGTTATAGATCAGCAGGACATCGCCTTAAAAAAAACTAAAATTTTCTTTAAGTGTATTTGATTTTTATCCACATTGTAAATTTGCACAATGACACTATAACCTCCTACAAAAAAGCACAACAACTTTAAAAATATACGCCATAAGACCAGTTTCATTCACCTTTTTTTAGCACTTTTTTATTTTATTATTTATTTAGCATCAATAACCTTCTATGGCAACATGTTTAAAAAACAAATACTTCAGAAAATACCCGACCACTCCATAAGTTTCTGAAAATAAAATTTTAGTTGCTTTAGTGTTTTATTTTTCAGCTAAACACAAAAATAAAAAACAAAAATCTTGGGGAAAATAAAACAGAAAAAGACAATCTGTTGACAAGTTGTTGGTATTAAAGGCAAAAATGGAAATATTATAATGGAGTTAAAAGATTTTAATTTGATGTTGCTCAAATTTCCAAATGTTTCAGCAAAGAAAGTGAAATATAAATAATGGTTGCTAAGTCTGGCAGGCCTAAGACGGGGAAAGATTGCCTTTTAAAAATATATACAGAAATGAAACTCCTCTTTCTACTAAAATTTTTATTTAATATCTTTTTCAACCAATGGAAATAAACTTAACAAAAAGTTAAGTAACACTTTATACACAGTGTACATCGAACTGCTAACTTAGAATGTCGCGTTAGCATTAACAGCTCCTTGGAAAGTGGTGTGTGTATTCACTAGTTTTAAAGTTTCAACAGTGAAATTTAATGTTAAAATCTCGGTTTTGAACGTTTGCTCATTTTGTATTTCTACTAATAAAAGTATTTAAAAACATTTTACAAATGATTTTTCTGCTATAAATTCATGTGAAAATCAATAAATTGACAGATAAAATTTTTTTTAATTAAAAAAAAAACAACTTGATGAAAACATAGGTGGCTGTTGTTGCTTATTAGCAAAAGTTTATTAGGTCTTTAGCCGGTTTTTGATAATTGATTGATATTATTAATAAGTTGTACGATAGATTCAGAGAATTTATAAGATTCTTCCATCAGTGTGAAAAAAATTGTTTTTATAGAAATTGTTATATTTTTCCATTAGGAAAATAATATTTTTTAAAAACAAATTTTCTTACAGTGTAATTCGCCTTCTTGCAGTTTCATTGTTTAATATTTTACTTGATGTCAGTTTAAAATTAAGCATTATTGAGATAAATTGATTTTGATTTTAATGTATTTCAATTGTTAACTCTAGAAACTAATTGAAAGTATTATTGCATCCGTCTTAAGCAATAAGGAAAAGCGAAATATTTTAAATGTGCATTTTTAAGAACAAAAACTAAGAAGCAATAATTCAATCAAAAGAAAATTTCAAAATAAACCAACAAAAAATTATTTAAAGTCAAGCACCTGTTAGACTGACTGATTTTGTATTTATTAAGATAAATAAATCCCTTTAAAAGCAAAAGTTTCTATTTTTGTATTGTCTACATTTAAAATGTTGGAAATAAAAATTTCACGTACAACTTTTTTTCGCAGAGTAAGAGTTCAAATTTAAATGTTAAACGAATAGATAGATAAACTGAAAACTTTTCTAAATAAACACAAATGTTGCGATGGCAAATGCAAATGGGATTACGAATACATAACGTTGAAATTGTTGGCCCATTATAAATAAAATAGAATGAGCATAATGTGAAATAATCCCCACCGAAGTTGAAGCTATTTCAGACCTTTCGAATGGTTTTCTACAATTGAATTAAATGAAAAATTTATCAGCTTTTATTTTCATATTTTGAAGGTTGATAAGGTACTAAATGAAAATAAAAGAAAATCAGTAACAAGAAAGATGTAAATTACTTTCACATAAAATCTAAGATCATTTTTTTCGAACATTTCAATAATTCGATTGTTTTTTTTATATTTCGTTTGATGCGTATTTGGCCAATGATTTTTTTTATGGAACGCACATTTTAGTTAAATTTTTGTCATAACAAATTTTTTTAAGGATTTATTGTTACCATGCAGAGAAATAAGACTTGAAACGATTATTTAAATTCTTTTGTCCAAATAATTTAACACATGAAAGTTAAGAATAAACCTAATTTCGAATTTTCGAATCAAGCGACAGCATTAACACTGAAGTTTAAAGTTCATAAAATTTTATTTTTTATGTAAAAACTGCAACATAACTAAAATACAAGGAATAATTGCAATATTTAAAAATTTTATTAAAAATCAATTAGTTTTCATTATAGTATGTACGAGTTATCAAAACTGATATCAAACTTTCAAAAAGCAACTCTTCACCATATTTATTGAATTACGCATCACAACACATTAACAAACAATTTTGAAATAAAGTAATATTTCATTTAAACATAATAAAAGTACTTTTACTTTAAACTGTGAATGAAAAACTAGGAAGCAGTGTTGGGCAAAATACATGGTTTGCGGTATTTAAAATACAAAATACAAAATACTTGCTGATCATGTATTTAAAATACAAAATACAAAATACTTTCAGGAAATGTATTTAAAATACAAAATACAAAATACTTAAAAATCTGTATGTATTTAAAATACAAAATACAAAATACTTCCATTTATTGGAAGTATTTCAAATACAAAATACAAAATACTTTCACGTCATGTACATGTATGTATTTATGTATTGTTATTGACAGTACCGTATCTTCTATTCAACGTACGAGCCAACCCACTCAATTGTCTACAGTCGCCGAAAGAACACCTGTTAATACATTATTAACTACTAATAACCTATCTATTAGATGTGCTAGTCCTGCTCAAAGTGGAATCAAAAATAATACTGCAGGTCTTATTAGACCGATTAGAGTTATACCTCCAAACAAAACAATTTTCGTTTCCCGATTAGCATCAGATACTACTGTTGAAGAAGTTTATTCATGTATAAACTTAAAGCACGGTTCCAACTTAGATATCTCAGTGTATAAATTTTCTTACTCTGAACCAAGAATAGTGGCATTACTCAAGATTACTGTACCGGATGAGTTGTTTAATATAGTTATTTCTCCAAATTTCTGGCCTAATGGTATTTACGTTCGCGAATTTATATTTAAAACAAGACAAAGGAATTCTGTTCAATTGCCTTCAACGGCAACAAATATTGGTGCAATGCCGTAGTAACTCAAAATTTGAATTTTTTAAGGTTATATTACGAAATTATTCGCCTTGTCGTTTTTTATATTCTGTAAAAGTTTCATAAAAATATTTTGTATACTCAGCTCTTGAGAAAAGAACCAAATTTTCTTTTACCATTAAGTTGTGTGTAAATTCAAAACTTTAAACTCAATTTCTGCAAAACAACCTTTTTTGAATTACTGCGTTATTGCAGAAAAAGCTCGATATATTGAACACGGAAATTTTTGCTGCTAAGTATACTATATATAGACGTGATCGTAGCAATAACATAAAGGAAGGTGGTGTCTAGATAGCAGTTTCTAGCCTGCTCACTTCGGAAGCTTTATCGTATACGTCTTTTCTGGATATTGAATTTATGGCTGTTTTGACAAAATTCAACATAAGAGAATTTTCGTAGCGTGTTTGTATATCCCTTCTAATTCACCTGAAATAATTTACCAGAAACACTCAGACGCTATCTCCTCCGTTGTGCGAATGTCTAATCACAATGATACTATCATTGCAGTTGGTGATTTTAATATGCCTATTATTTCCTGGAACCGTTCTACTGATAATGGTTAATTCACGCCCTATAAATCTGGCGCCAATGAGAAATACACTGAGTTTATTTATTGCTTACTAGATGTGAATCTTTATCAGATGAATGGCAGCTATAACGATAATATTAAATTTTTAGACCTGGTTTTTGTAAATGATTATGTTGACACCTCTGTTCTTCGCACTGATTCATTCACTTTGCCAGAAGACCATAGCGGTCTTCTATCCTATAATTTTAGTAAATTCATGTTTTTCATTATATACATCTCATTCTGCGAAAAATTCGAAAGTCAATAGCTTATGCTTCAAAAAAGGGAATTATAGCAGGGTAACTGAGCTACTTTGTAATACTGACTGGAGTAGTTTACTGTCAATTTCTAACTTTGAAAACAAAGCTGATGTCATCGATCATATTATTATGAGTTTCTACAAAGGATATATTTGATCTTGAACCAATGTTTTCCAAGAAAAACCTGTTCAGATTCCTTTGGACCGCCATGGAATACTAAAACTCTTTCTAAAATTAAAAATAGCAAAAATAAATATTATAAAAAGTATAAAAAATCTGGATCAGCATCAGACTTTGCTAAATACTCAGTTGCTCGTGCCGAATATAACAAATTAAATCAGAATTGCTATAACAGCTATATCGTCAAAATTAAAAACAACATTAAGAAGAATCGTTTCACAATTTTGTAAATTTAAAAAGAAAATCTAGTTCTTTCCACCTACAATGAAGTTAAATGAAAATGAATCAGATGAGGATGCTGAAATAAGTAACTTGTTTGCAGATTTCTTTTCATCTACTTATGCCAATGATCAAATTAGAGACACTGGTCTACTACCATGCTCCAATATTGGAAGTCAGTCTATCTTAATCCCTTTTATAGATGAATTGTCTGTTCTTAACGGTTTAAAGAAATTGAAATTTTCCTACAACAGTGGATCGGACAAAATACATGGTTTGCAGTATTTAAAATACAAAATACAAAATACTTGCTGATCATGTATTTAAAATACAAAATACAAAATACTTTCAGGAAATGTATTTAAAATACAAAATACAAAATACTTAAAAATCTGTATGTATTTAAAATACAAAATACAAAATACGTATTTGTATTTTAAATACGTATTTCAAATACATGTATTTCAAATACTGCCCAGCCCTGCTAGGAAGTAACTTAATCACTTAAGGTGAATTCACCCATTCGTTCTGAACGTTCCGAACGCTTTTTTTATATGTAGTTTGACGTCTCTATTTTTTGAGAGTGAGAGAGAGAGTAAATTTAATGAGGAACAACAACAAAAATTTCGTTCAGAACGAATGGGTGAATTCACCTTTAAGCTGCGCTGTTGAGTTTAAAGATTTAATTGAAATTGGGAAATAAAAAATGTATTTGTTATCTAAAATAATTTATTAATTTCAAATTGATTTCCAGTAGACAAACACACACGTACACAAGCACTAAGCAAAAGAACTAAATCTGTTATTGTTCATCGACATCAGGGGATGGTACTTATTAAATAGTAACAGACATTTTTTCTCACTATATTTTCATATTCCCTATGTTTCATTTTATTTACAAACAAGTGTTAAGTTTTTGTTTAAATTTTAGTGCTTTTCCTAAATTATTAAAAACACAAAATAAATTTCAATATCAACAACTATCAAGGTGAAGTGATAATATGTTTCTCTGCAGCTCTATTTTTAGTGGGACTTCCTTTATAAAGTAAATGAAATTGTATTAACAAATTTGCATACAGTTTCCAAGCAGCTCTCAACACCTTTTGTTTTGTATTTTTTTTTTTTTTTTTTGCCAAAAACATCTAAAATCTTTATGTGAAAATCTTAATAATTTAAATTTAATGAGAAATTTAATTACTTTTACCATTGCAAAACATTTCTGTTTGTCATCTAAATAACCAACGACTTTAAATGCTGTACAATATTCCTATGTTGATAACCATAACTGTACGTTATGTAGAGTATTAAACTCACCACGTGTTAAATAAATTTTATACTGTTAGAACAGTATTGCCATACCTAAGCTTTTATAACATTAGTGACTGGTGTTAGCATAAGCGAGCAGTGCACAGTGGTGATTTTCTTTAAATAAAAAACAATGTTGCCGTAGTAAACAAATTGTGAATAATTAAATACATATGAATATCATTAGTTTTCTGGTTTTATAAAATTTTACAATAAGCGTGCGTACAACAAATTCTATTTAATTATTTTGTTTTCAGGAACATCACACCTTTTGAACGTAATAAAACTTAAAGACAAACGCAATTTAATCTCTTCAGACTTTTTAGAAAATTAAAAAAAAATTAAAAATTGAATATTCCGTACATAATTATAAAAAAGATTTTACCGTTAAAAGATTTAGCACTAACATTTTTTGAAAATAGCCGCAGAAAGTTGTAAAAATATAAAAGCAAAAGAAAAAAGGTGAATTTCCATAACATAAACGTTTAGCGCTCGAGTTTTAAATAAATTTAATTTATAATGTAGAATTTAACACATTGTGTTTAATTATTTTACTACCACTATATTTGTGGCTGAAAACCGGCAGTGGTGAAATTCTTAACATTAATGGTACAATTTTAATTGAACGGCCACAAGTTTATGCTATAACTTTATTTTAAAATAAAACTTATGCATCAGAACTCACAAAAGGTAGCGTGGCCGAGCGGTCTAAGGCGCTGGTTTAAGGCACCAGTCTCTTCGGAGGCGTGGGTTCGAATCCCACCGCTGCCAAGAAGTTTTTTTTCTATTTTTTGCTACTGTGTTATTATTACTACATTATTATTTTATTTAACAATTGATATTAAAAACAATTCAAGATATTCCCCGTATTAATTATTACATTTTTTTTTTGCTTGTTTTGTGTGACATTTCGTTGGCGACAACCAACTCATCACAGGTCCTCAACCAAATAATAATAATAAAAATAATATCAATAATATTTATAATAATAATGAAAATATTTTTTTAATATTATTAAAAAAGATTTTTATTTTTTGCTTCTGCTGTCACAATATTTATTTTATTATCTTTATTTTAATTTTCTTTATTATTTTAAATGTTTCATTATCCACATTTTTATTTTTAGTTTTTGTCATTTGAAGTTTTTTGTATTATTATTAGCTTTTGTGTTATTATTAATTTTTATATTGCTGTTTATATATGAGTTTTTGTTTTTAACACCTTTTATTTTATATTTTTTATTTTTATAAAATTTTTAATTTATACACTTTTTATAATTTTATATAACTTTTAAATTTTATCAAATTTTTAATTTTTTTGCTATATTTAATTTTTATAATCATATTTCATTTTACAGACATTTCACTTCATTTCAATTATTTTTATCGCTTTTGCAAATAATGGTAAAAAATTATTTTAACGGTTTAGATCCTTAAAAGAAAACTTTTGCTCCTTATACGTATTCTTTTTTGTACAGGATATTTTAAAAAGACTTCATTATAATAGAAAAATCTTAGTTCGTTATAAACGTAATAAATTGTATGACACATTGTACAAAGTTGTTGGAGCCGGAAATGTTTTTGATTATAGGCGATAATCCGTTGTAACCGGTGTATGTTATAGCTGCGGTGACTAAAATAATGTTTTTATTCTATTAATATTTATAATATTATATATAAATTAACATTAATATTTATAATATTATTATAGGTATTTAATAATATTTTTTAATATTAAATATTACAAGGACCCTAAAGCCGGAAAACAAATAAACTCTAAGTATTTATACACTTGGCTTTTTACGTTAATATATTGTACAGATTTAGTAACTCATGTGTTAATAAATAAATTGTAACGAGTATATTGGAATTAAAAATAAAAACTTCTAAATTAAGCGCTGTTAATCAATTTTGTATAGCAGTTTGTTATTTAAATTTTTATTTTTCACTAGATTGTAAATCTTTTTTCTGTGGATAACTTTGACCTTGACGTTGATGTGAAATGACTGAAGTAAATCAGTACTTTAATTTTTTGGGGCCTCATTTTCAAAACCATATCCTTTCTAAGCCTTTTCCTGTTTCTATAGAAAATACTGGGTAATCATAAATATGCATGTACGTCCAAAAACTGTGAAGCATATTGACTTATGTGAACTGAAACTGAAACCTTGGAAGTCATCAAGATAACATGCTCACGCGAGAACATTTTTATGAACTCTCGGCCAGGAGTGCCATTTTACACATTTGTTGAATATTACAAATTCAATTTGAAATGTTTGAAATGGCGAGTTACGTTTGCTCTTACGAATAGGTCAATGCTGTATCCAAGCAATTTGACAAGTGAGATTAAATAATAAATAATAGATTTCGGCCACTTTCACCCCATGATTGGCCTTTCAAATAGAAACGAATTTTAAGATTTCTATAGATAGATGATAGATAGTTTTGATTGTATGCATTATTTCTAATCATTGCCACCAGTCATGGATTTTCCGAAACTCCATGTTAATACAAAATTACAACATTTCCTCTAACTGAATGGCTCCGAAGTTTTCCGTCCTTTACATTTAATTAAGTATTATTTATTGGCGGCTAGTGCAATCAACTCTATCAACCAAGTTTTCACCTTATGTGACTGCCTTTTGAAGTTGTAATTGCATTGACTATATGAAAATTTAATTAAATTCAAAATTTTTGTTTGGTTAATAAATAAAAGTTGTCACATGAATTTTTTTTTTTAAGTTATTGTTACCAAAGTAACAATAACCTTTTTTATTAAGACGACGACACGTAATACTAATATTGTATGTATTTATTAAGTTAATTATCAAATTTATTAATGCATTTTACTAGTCGTTTTGTGTATGTCTATTTGTCTAACATTTTATTGAGTTTCCTGCATGAACACAAATTTAATTAATACAAGCAAAAATTTTAAATTTAATACACCAAAATACTTGGAAAAACAAAATGCATTTCCTCTTCTGCAGGAGAAATTTTATTAGAGTAAAAAAGAAAAAAATTTCCGCCTGATAAGATCCAATAAAATAAATGTAAAATGGGAATGAATATTAATTAGATTTTATTAGTTTTCCTTTTAAGTAAAAAAACGACTGAGGTTCATTTTTATTCCATGGGGAAAACGACAATTGGAATAAAATAAGCTGGGAAAGAAATTGAAAATAAAAATATTTCTATACATTTCCATATTCTAAAAATTATTTTAATGTTTTATGAAAAAATAGTTTCTTAAAATTTTTTTTTTGAGTAAAATGCACAGTGGGGGGCACCATCTAACACATAAACTTATTGTTAAAAAAAATTTCAAGCCTGGGCTAAAAAATTTTAATTTCACTTTTTGGTATTAGTTTTATCATAGTCTTCTTTGTGAATGGAAAAAATTCCACACACATTCGCAAATGAAATCATTAAAGATGACATCAGTTTTCCATGTTTAAAAAGAAAATAAAGAATTTGCAACAAAAAAACTTAACACAGTTTAATAGAAATTTTGAACAAAAAAAAAAAAAAAAAAAAAAAAAAAAAAAAAAAAAAAAAAAACTAAACTAGTAACAAAAAGTTGCCTATATATTTGTTGCTGTTAAAATAAACGTGGGCCGAATAATAATGCCTTATAAATCATATATTCAAAGGGTGTTCCAAGATTCACTCAGGATTTGAATTTATCGAAATTTAGATTTAAATACTGGCGGTCAGAAACAAATACTTTGATAGATAACAATAACAACGAGATCTATACGGGAAAGTATAGTAAGTATTGAAAGAACAATAGAAATTACGAGTCACAAATTTCCTAAAAAAATTGTTCCCCAACTGTGAAGAAGCTAAATACACATACATTAAAATTCCAATAACAATCCACTACAATTGCATCATCATGTGGGAGAGTGTTAATGAAAATGAAGAATGTTAATTAGTTTTGCGATATGACAATAAGGCGGTATATCGAATTTCCATATGCCATCATTTTATGGCAGCCTAAAAACGAAGAACAAAGTAGATCATTGCGTAAAAAACAATGCGTTTTGTTCCAAAAACAACAAAAATTTTAGTTCATGTAATTTCGTTACAAATATTTACAATATATTTATTATAAATCCATTTAAATGATTATTAATTATTATTATTTTGACGAAAGTTCAGTAAAAAAAAATTCTAAAAGTTATGACATGAAGTTATTTCAAGTGGGTGAAGATAAATATCCCGAACTAAATATGTTTACACGTGACGCTTTACGTGATTAAATATTTATAAATATGTTTTATATATGAGTTAGTGACATATTTGCAAAACACAAATCGTTTTTGGTGAAAAGTCATTACGGGGAAAATGTAGAGTGAATTACCTTTTAAATGCAGTATGTCTTGTCACATAACAAATCATAGTTTTTTCCATCAAAATCATTCATGAAAAATCTTTAGGGAACAATAAATTACTTTTAAAATTAGGTATGTCTCGTCCTGTAATACATCATAATTTTTCCAAGAATTTTACAAAGAGTTGCCTCGAAAAACATTTAGTTTGACATATTTATTATCTTCACTCAGTTATTTCAGCCTGAATCAAGAAATACTGGACGGTATGTGCTGCCAACAAGACATGCCTTGAAATCCGTAAGAGGAAGCATTTTCTGCATGGGGCGTTTCTAGCCAGAGGATTATTCGAAATCAATGGTCAACATCCACTTTGGCATTTTGGAGAAGGAAATTTTCGGTTGGTCAATGAAATACATAATTTCAATATATTTTTAATCAAAACTTTTATAATTTAATAAATAAGTAAATTATAAATTTGGGTAAACGCACGTTACAAGTTCCAATTACACCAGATATTAAAAAAGACAGTTTCCATTAAAAATAAATTTTTTTTGCCGCATTAGTGATTTATTTGCGATCCTACTATTCTGTGTACTTTATGTTTTAACAGAAAGATCAATCGAATTTAAAAAGATTTCTATTTTGTATTTAATAGAAATCCGACACGAATTATAAACAATTTAAAAACACCATTTAATTTGTATTAGATATCCTTTAAACCAAAAGAAAAAAATTATTCTCAAAGTTAATTATATGTGTGTAAATGTAATTTTACTTTATTTCTTATTTGAAAATGTTGTCACGTTCTTGCCACATCAATGAAATTACGCGTTTATTTTAGTAATCATGGAAAATTAGGGATTAAAACACAACTATTCAATTATAGCCGTAGGAAGTCTATTCTAAGACTCTATTCTAAGGCTCGTAACTGATGCCGTACCTTCGCCGTTGAATTTTTTGTTCTTGTTGCCGTTGTCACCGATTTTATCGATTTATACGAATATAGGAGTAGGTATTTTGTTTCAAAACAATTTTTTTAACATTTACTTGTTCCTACTTTTTGAAGAAATACTAATGGGAAAAGGAAATCGCCAAGAGTTTTCAAAAGACTTATAAAATTTCATTGTATAGAATTCTATTTTGCCACTCTTAGGGAAAAAATACGATTGACCTTAAAAACGTCCCTGGAACTTTCTACCGATAACAAACTCGAAACGTTCAAAAAATTTAAATTTTTGGAGTAATTGAAAATTATTTGAAAAATGTCGACAACGATATCAAAGTAGCCACTTAACAGATTTTCATAGACTACAAATGCGTTAAGCGGTAAAAAATCTAAAAATTTACTCGACGGTATTGATTTAATATGAATTTTCGAAATTAACAACTCTGAAAATTCGTTATTTTTAAAAAACGATATTTCTAGAACTAATTTCGATAAAATTTTCGACATTCGACGAAAATTGTTAATGAAATTTGTTTTTTTTTTTAATTACATTTGATTAAATTTTAAAATTTATTTACAAAAAATAACTTCGTTTTATTTCAGAAAATAACTGCCACTTCGAATCGATTCAGATTCATACTACATTTAGGTACAATTATGATCAACACTCTTCACAAATCTTGAGATATTTGCATACAAACATACATATGTACATACATAGAGCCATACTGACATTTTCGCAGAAATAGTAAGAATAGCTTCCTAGAACAACAAAACACCGATATCTGATAGAAGTTCGATTTTCAAAAAGCGAAAATATTTTTTTGATAGATGAAATTTAAAAATTTCTAGTTGCTGCCAATGAATTTAGTTTCTTGAACGTCATTTTTGGTAATAGAGTTTAATCGTTTGGATGTGCCACTCAATTACACAATACGTCACGGTGATGTGGAATCAGTATTGAATAACATACAACGCAGGAGGAACAACTCTAGCCATTGGAATTTTTGTTATCATTAATAATTCGTAACTTTTTGTACCACTTCCACTTTTACACGATACATATAAGTAGAGTGCGCTTAGAGCAACTGTCACCAATTTCTAGGCATATACTTATATCTTAAGGGCTGAAGATTTCGTTTCTCCCATTCATATGCATGTATTTAGTGTTTGCTTTTCTCTTTTATTTTTAATATCGGCGATGAAATTCGAATACTAATGACTTTGAATATTTCGTTTATATTCCAGTTTAGCTGGCGGCATTTTTAAACGGCTTATAAACAGAGAAGTAGAAAATCGTAAAAGCCTTAAAAATTTAAGATTTTTTTCTAATTTTTTCTTGTCTTTTAGAAATTTGGCTTATTACGGTTATATTCTTTGGTTTGTTTGCCAAATAACAAAATAAATAAATTTATAAAAAAAATTAATATTTATGGATTTAAGCTGGCAATAAATACATTTGCAAAGTCAATAATAATAAAAGGAATTTTATTGATAAAATCAACAATAATAAAAATATATAAACGGTTGCAAATATGTTAGTTCAATGTCAAGAATAGTATTCTTTATTTGCAATAGATTATGAACATTTTTTAAAACAATATTTAAAGTTTAATTATGTATTTCACCTGGGTGTGAGGCATTACGTTATTTGAATATAAATTGCTGTTACGAAAAATTTGTTTTGTTAAAGTAATAATAATTATTAAAAAGTTAAAAATATTAAAAAAATGGAAGCATTTACGCTTTAAAAGCTTTTCCGGCTTATGAATACTAAGAGGTTAAAAAATTGTTGGAGATTAATAAATAAATATGAATTTGATTTATATGATCGAAATAATTTTCCAAAACAAAGTTTTCATTAATATTCGCTCTACTTTATTTTGTATAACCAAACATCTCTAAACGTCTGTAGGAAAATTCCAATATCCAAATATTCCTACATCCTTCACATAAATTTGAAACGTTTAGAAGTGTTCTCTCTGTTTCGCAAAACAATCCCATTGATAATCAACCTTACTCTGCATTTACACTGGCAACTAATTACTTGCAAGAAAAGTGCATGTGCGCATAAATGTCGAAGAAGTAGTTGAATATCTTACAAGTTCCTTGAATGTTTGCAGAGTCAAGTAAAAGTTCTTTTTCGAAATGTAGTCGGAGAGTAAACTTGCTACAAACATTGCTATAATTTTGGAAATAGGAAACTAAAAGAAGATAGTGAAAATAAAAAGTTGAATTGAGACGATATAAATTTATAAGTTTTGCAATATTTTTTTGGTCCAATTTTGACTGCATTTTCATAGCTTTCTTTAATTCATAGCTTAAAGTTACACAGAACATCAAACGGATAAATTTTCGGGAAAAAGAGTTGGTATTAATAGTTATAATTGCTTTTTTAATGAGATTAATGTTCTAAATTTCAAATTTGAATTAAAGAAGTTTAAACTATAACTATTGTTCTTATTAATACTTTTTAGCTGTCACAAAGTTTATTTACAACAAACTTAAAACGTCTATTCTGAAAGCTCTGTTTTAGATATTTCATATTCCTTTAAATATCTTTATAAAAATGTAAGCAAAATATGTTAATAATATCGTACCCTTGCCACCAAAAAATAGGAAAGTGCAACCGACACTCTAAGATTTTCACTTTTATCATAATCGATAATTCGTCATCTAAAAAATTGATTCCATAAAAAAAGCAATCAGAAACGTACAGCAAAATCAAAATTGCAGTAGCCATAAAAATTAGTGCAAGGGCAGTTAATAAAAAAGCTTCCCCTGTAAAATTATGGGTTTGTCAAACATATCGTTCCTCCAAAGCAACATAGTCATAACTCAAAAATCAAATTTTTTAGCTACTGAGGAAAAACTGTTCCTCAATGTTTTCTTTACATGTATTAAACAAATTTGTCTCAAGCTGAACCAAAAAGTTTCGATACAGAGGCTAAAAATTTAAAAACGTTAATAGCTTTTTGCTAAGTTAATTTTTTCATGATTATGTTGCACTAAAGATGTGGGTGATATTATGTGTCTAATGTAGATGGACTGTACGAAATTTGGTTAAAAATTATTGCTAGCAAAAAATGTAAAATTCGGTTGAAGCTTTTGACATTTTGCTTTCTTTCTGTTATTTTGAAAAAATTTATAAAATTTTATTAAAAATATATATGTATGTATGTACTTGTATCTTAATTGATGGAAAATCTGTTGAAAGATTTTTCGTGACAATATATTTAGGTGTTCTGTGGGAGATAAATTCAATTAAAGTCTTCGTTTTTGAAATTTGGGAGCAATGAAAATTTTGTTTAAGATAGATTTTTTCACTAAATAATGGAGAACTTTTAGTGTTCTTATAAAAATTCTCAATTTTTGTTGAGAATATGTAAAAATATTCTACTTTCTAAACTTTTCAAATTATGGTTAGAGGTCTACTGATGAGCTGAATTAAGAAGCAAGGATCGATCAAATAGACTTAATTAAAACTCACAAGCAAGCAGGTGATTATATATATTATATATCTTTCAAAATCAATGTCAAATTTTTTATTATGTCAGTTGACCCCACCAATTTGATTTGCCTTAACAAAGAAATTAATAAATGCATACATATACACATGTACTATATGTACAAAATCTAATTTATATATATATATATATATATATATATATATATATATATATATATATATATATATATATATATATATATAATTTTTGTTGACTTTAGCTGCCTATATGTCCGATTCGTGGTTGGTAGACTTCAGCACAAAAAATATATGTATATAAAAAACCCAAAAAAAAAATTTTATAAGTAAACAAACATTCCAAGACAGCAGATATTTTTAGCATTTTGTTGAAAAAAGGTTAGTAGCTCGTTAACAGGAGTGTGGTAAGTTTACTCGCATTTTATATAAATTACATGCCATCAGCATGTAAATTTTTAGTTAAAAATAAGTTTGCAATTGTTCTACGAATATAAAACAACTGAGTCATTTCATATTTTCTTTGAACTTTCTCTTTAATCTTGCAACGAATTCAGCTACAAATATTTTAAAAATCCAAATGCAACAACTTTGTAACAGTACACTGTTTCCTTACGTAAATGAAAATGTATATGTATACATAGATATGTGGACGCTTTCAAACTAAATTATTTTTACCATATCCTTCAATCACAAAATTATATCGAATAACAATGGACGAATACTTTTGGCCACCAAGCCCAACTATGAAAACATATTGCTCCTGCCGTTTATATTAACGAGAGCTAATTTTAATAATCAAGTTTTATACCATTCAGATGTGCTCAACTATCTAGCTTCACACATTAATTTACCATCAGAGAATATTAAATAACATACAACTGATACGATAGATGTCGTCAAAACAAGATGAATCTGTTTTTTTTTTTTTTTAATTTTGAATTTAAATTGGAAATGGTGTAATTCGCAATCTTACCCACTGCCGGTAAATGTTATTATTATAATTTTCTCAATTGAACTTACATTGATCCATATAGTCGTCATACATCTGATCTAAAATGTACATGGTTGGTATTTCTCTTGGCGTATGAGTAGTTGTCCTCGGTGTTGTTGGTGTAGTTGGTGTTGTGGCAGCTGCTGTCTGTACTGTTGTATTTGTTGTTACTAATGGTGTTAGTGACGTTGGCTTTTGATGTTGTTGCTGTTGCTCGTGCAATTCTCGTAACTTTAACGTGGGTGTTAATGACATTTCGGTTGACAATGCATTCATTGCATTTGCTGCCGTTGTGTACAGAGCTTCAGTGGCATCCATAATGGATTATGATAATTTAGTGATTGTATTTATTGTTTTCTTAAACTTTTTCGTTTGTTTTTGTTATTGTTGCTGTTGCTGTTAATAAAGTACAAAAGCAAAACTTTTTTATGCATGTGCTATATGAAAATCAATGGGCATTCATTCATGTTGCTCGAAACATGCGATCTGGGTAATTTTAGTTTCTTCCACGTACAAAAACTGGGCCCCACCTTATACATCATATTTATTAGCCATAGTCGACGTCGTCGTGGTCTCCCTAGTCGACTATCTGAAGTGTTGCAGAAATGTAACGCTTTATGGAAAATCGTTTAATTATATTGGCGGTATTTTATTTTAAGTTAAACTTTAGTCTGACTCATTAAATCACTTAGTTTTATTTTTGGTACCAGCTGGCAATTTACTTTGTATATTTTTGGCATTTAAACAAAAATTTATTTTCTTTTTAAAATCAATTTCCACTTTTTCTTGTTAATTATTCACTAGTTTTTTTATAAATACATGCACGTATGTATAGATATATTTTCTTAAATTTTATTTTATAAAAACTTTAACTTTATTTTAAGGCACGCTATTTTGTGATTTTATAAAAAAATATATATATGTATATATGTATGTATATAAAAACTTTGGCTTAAAGGTATTGCATGCTATTTGTTTTTTTTTCTTCTAATTTTTTATTCGAATTATTTGCATTATTAACATTATTTTTTATTTTACTTTTTCTGCTTTTGTTGTATATTTCTTCATGTTGTTTTTTTAAGCAACAAGTTTTGAAAATTCTTTCCAAAATCATATGTTAAAATTTTATAGATTGTTTTAACGTTGGTATTTATTGCTTTAGTTATTTACTGCTTTTTTGTTTGAATTTGTATGGGAGGAGGGGTAAGTAATTTAATAAAAGTTGCAAATACATATTTCTCCATTATGTTGAATCTGCAAATAGAAAACAAACATTTTATAATAAATAACTTGAGCTTACATGCTAGAAAAATGTTAAGATGGATATATTAATAATAATAGTAATAACAACAATAATATTAATTATAATAATGACAGCTAATTACAATTTATAACATATTACGTATAAAAAATGCTAACAAGAACATCGATTTTCCTTACCAGGTCTTGGGAGAATTGATTGTTTATAACAAACTTTTACAAATTCAAATCTGAAATTTCATGATGCTATACTTAATTTTGATATTTTTTTTATAGATAATTAACATTTGTTTTTGTTATATGCAAATCCAAATGAAAATTTCAAAATAAAGTTTTATAAAAAAAAATGATATTAAGAATATGGAAAAACAACTGACGGCTATTGTTTTAAGATGACAGATATTTGGCACTTGTTGGAAGTGGCTTAGCCGATCGTTACACCTCAGAGAACAATATCCGTTCAAAATACTTTAATACTGTAGTTTAAATGCAACTATAAATAAAATGTTTTATTTTTCATTTATTAAACATTGCTTCCTCTCTAATTTGTATTATCTATTTCTAAATTTAATGTATTTATTATTATTATTGTTATTACAGCTTTTTTGCAACATCATTTAAACTCAAACTCATATTTGCTTTGCTAATTGTAATTCCTTTCAAAGTCTCGAAATTTTCTTTTGAAATTCAAGCTGACCTTTAAACCACGACTGAAATGGTTAAAAATAAAAAATAAAAAATTAGTATGTAGATACATATGTACATATAAGCTCTATATTTCCATTTTATTAAGTGAAAACTAGTTGGACCAGTGCTGCCAGATTAACTCTTTTCACATCCCCGATAAAAGAAAGAAATTTCAAGAAAATATCCTTTTAAGAGAATTCTTCACTCAAATTGATAGTAGATTCGATTTATGTGTGAACACTGACTCCTTGAATAAATTCAATTTCATATATATCAAAAATATGGTTTCCAACCGACATCACATATGTACATATATACATACATAATGTTTTTTGACCTTTTTATGACAATTTTGATTAATATATTATTCAAGCTCAAGGTTTTTTTAATAGTTATACATACATATATGCATGTACATATATACAGTTTAAATGCACATTTAAAGTTTAGAGGTTTTAGGTCCATTACCCAGTATTTTGCCTGTCTCCTTGAAATTGCATTCAAAAAAATTTAAGAAATTGCATAAAAAAACGACCGTTCAGTGTGATAAATCCTGATCGCCAAAATGTATGCTTAGCTGCCAGAAAACATAGGCCTAGCTATATATGAAATGATTTCTGTATTTACTTTCTGCAATTAAAAACCTGAGAGGAGATTAAAGAGATGAAATCTCCAGACTTTGAAAACTTTCAATGCAGATGTTTGCTGCTTGAAGAGCAGGTATATAATAGAGGTATATAATAGATAATGTTTTTGTTTCGTTTTTATTAGTATTGTCGAGCCATCACAAAGTCTATCTTCAGAATCCTTAGTGTCGTAAAAGTTATAACAGGACATTTTACACACGTTTCTAGATATCAGATAATAGCGCAGGAGTATGTTGCGCAAATATGCATAGCATCCCATGACTGTTACTTTGCAAAAATATATTTGAAATCAATTAAATATTTAATTAAAAATTTACGCCTCCACCAATGAAACTAAAAAAAAAAATTAAAACTTATTGCAATGAAAACTTCCTAACATTTTCATTAAAAGGCCAAATCTGGCAGCCTTGCATTAGACACTAACAACAATTCAGTGCAATTACTAGACAAACCATGTGTCATGTTTGAGAGGGCAACGTAATTGTTTTAAACGTCATCATGCAAATATTTGATAACTAATTTATGCCATATGAAGTATAAACTTTGCAAATACAAAAACCGGAAAAATAAAAAATAAATATTTCGCAAAGTATGATAAACAATTTTGTAACAAAAATTATAAGCCAAATAAATTGAGTTATGCAAATATGATACAAGTAAGTAACCGATTCAAGGATCCAAAATAAGGAAAAAGTGCTTATGTCTGATTTTGTAGTTTTAAAGTAGAGCATTTCTAAATTTAGAAGTTGATTTTTGAAATGAAATCGCTTTTTAACGCAGGTTACTATTAAAGTTCTAGGAAAAATTTATTCTACTTTTCACAAATCTTCATATGCAATTTAATGAGTTATTGTTCCAAATGAAATTGTACATCAACAAATTATAAAAGCAGAAATTCATTAGGGTGTAAATTCTTGAAAATCATAATAGTGCTCTTAACTATTTTGAGCTTACGTCGATTTAAGCACTTATTCCTTATTTCCACTAAAATAGGTAACCAGCAATTTTTTAACCTTTCCACAATAGTAGTGAAAAAGTTAAAGCTGGAAAGCAAGTCTCGTTTGAATTTTTATATTTAAAATTCAATACAAATTGTATCAGTCATAATTCTCATTCGGTTATTTATTTCTTACTTATATGGTATTTAATAGACACCTTATGAGAATGAAATGAGTACTGACATAGTGAAAAAGGTGGAAGTGATTCTTAAGGAATGATATTTTTTCATTGCTTCCAAAGCGTTTTTTTCGACTTTATAGGCAGTTAACATAACAATACGTATCTTGATTAAAACTATTAATTAAAATGTTTTCCACAAATCTTTGCAATGTTGTTTTAATTTTTTAATAAAATAATAACATATTTCTTTAACTTTACTTGCGACAAATTATAATTACTTTACGACAATTTATGAATGTAACTATTACTTTGGAAAAAAATATATAAACTTTGCTTATTCGCTGGTTTTAATCCATTCCAAACATCGGTACATGGTGGGAAATAGGTTATTTCAATTTAATACAAAATTAATTTCTTTGAAAACAAAAAAAAAAAACATAAAAACCATACTATCCTTAACATGTTGAAGATGCCTTGGAAATCAGTAAATAGTTATCGAAAAGAAATCTTGTAATGGCACGCTTATGTGGAAATCATTAGCTATTAAAAGAATTAGAACAACTTCGGAATCACAAGTTAAAGATCCTATTGACTACTTTAAATTTTTTTACTGAATTTAGCTGCGGAAAGAATTCCAAGACTGTTGCATGGATTCGGCAGAATCTTATAAGTATATCGGGGGTTAGGTTATATTGGCAAAACATAGATCTGCGGTTCGCAAAATCTCACAAGAAATAGTTCTCTGGGATAAAAACATATAATCTTAAAGGCCAATTCTCGCTATCTTTGATATACAATCGTAGTAGGCAGTGCGCGAGACTATCAGTTTGGATATTATTTATTCAATTCCACCAAAAGATCTGGGAATTTGTACTAACCGACTAAAAAGGATTCGGATATTGTTTGCCAATACATAGCAAAAAGAATTAGTTATCATTGATGACAACACCACAGTCCTTTTCGAAGAATTACATTCAAGTGACGCTCGTGGTCGAAAATTCATAGAGTAACTTTCTGTGGAAGTATTAACGAACCACGTGTCTCAATACCGATGAAGTTTGCGAGCATTATATTTCTTGTGCATCATAGGAAATCCACTGCCCTCTGGTTGTTCTACGCATTTTTATGGACAAGAGCGTTTTCCTCAAACTATCTAGATCATTTAGAACTCGGTCACCAAAAATTGTAGAGTCTATTTTAATGGGTCGTTGTGCTAGCGAATACACACATCTGAAAATGCTCGGTGTTTCATTTAGTTCTATTGGGTGAATCGTGTATTTTAACTAGTTCTTTCAATCTTATTGAATAGTTGCAGGTAAAGAAAATTGCGCAAAAACAATATGCAGAGAGGGAGTCAGCCTGTAGCCCACAACAAATCACAATTAAAAAAAATAAATTGGGAGAATGCGAGCAAAACAGGTATAAATTATATTTCCAAACCTTTGGAATATGATCATACTTCTTCCAAATTAACACCCATGTACACATGTACATTCAAATATACATATATGCATATCATTTATTTTATTAATCTTATTTTTCGAATTCTTTAATATTTGCTTGAAAATAATTCAATAAATTGCTTTAGATAAGTTCAAGTTCGATTTTTTTTAATTCTCTGTTAGAATTGAAACTCGTTTTTAATTAATGCAATCATTTTCAAAGAAGACGAGAGAGGAAATTTGCTTAGCATTGAAAAAATGAAATATTTTTGCTAATACCCATCAAACAAAACACCAAGCGTTTAGGATAGACTTTTTCAGATTGCCGCTATATACTATTAATTCGAAGGCTGTGGGTTCGATTCCCACCTAAGACCCCGGTTTGCTTCACTACAAACGAATGAAGGTATTTTTTGTTACGTTTGTTAAATCAAAGTTACACTATAATTTGTAATTGCATTTGTGACATACTTATGTGTATGTGTATATTATAACTTGGGATTAATGAATACAGTAATAAAGACCTTCAGATCGGATCCACAACCTCCGCACTGATAGGCAAAGCACTGCCCAATAGCCTGTCGAGGCTGAAAATAACTTTTCCGCAAATTAGTTTTTTCAATATTATTTTCTAAAGTTTAACTGCGGTATTCATAAAAATTATTGTATGTTTATTAAGGGCTTATTTGACAAATTTCTATGGAATATTTGTCAAATAAACCTTTAATAAACATACAATTAAGGCCGTAAGTTTTTAAAACGTTTTTCGTCCTTATTTTCGAAAAGGTTTATGAATAAATAAAAAAACATTTTTTTTAAATCATTGCAAGCCTTCGATAATTGGTTACGAATAAGGCAGTTAGTTTCATTTCATATTATTCTCAATTTAATATCAAGTCCACATTTTGCTGTGTAAGTTTTTATATCAACATTTAACGCTAATATTTTCCATACTAATTAATCGTTCAAAAAGAATAGATTATACTAATTTGTAAATAAACAGGCTGTACACTTTGAGTCTAAAAGTGGCAAAAAAGTACGTTCTTAACTAAATAAAAAATTTATATAAGTACATATTTATATATTTTTTTATAATATTGTCGTTAATTTCGTTTCGTTTATTTTATATTTTCATTTTTATTTTCCTTCAAAATTCGTATTTTCTGTTCTATTTATTTTCGTTTTTAAATCATTTTTTCTTAAAGTAATGATCACGCGTTTATTGTAAAATCGAGACTAATTGTTTAAAAATGTATTTTTGAGCTTTAGATTTTTATGTAGAATGAAAAAGTTTATTTACTTTGTTTGTGGCTTTGCTTGTGGATACAATTACTTTAGTTCTTTTCAGTTGCTTTAACCCAAAAACGGAAACGGAAAATAGCATAAAATTCCAAGAGCTTATGATGGGTGTGACAATGTTAAAACAGTCTAATGGAACGGAATTTTTAAGAAAATTAAAATTTTTCAGTTTTTTAAGCCTACAATTTTAAATCAATTATGTTAATAGTATTAAAGTTGATGCCAAGCCACTTTGGCGATCCATTAAAAAATTTATTTGCAAACAAGTGCATAAGATTCAGAGCTTGTAATCCGGAATTTTAGCATGGCATCACAAGATGTCATTGGATTTGAGGTTATGTGTCGCAAAGTATATTGTATTTTGTAATTTAGGATTACATTTAATGTTTATTTGCATAATTTAGCTTTAGATTTGTTGTCCACTAACATGCCAAGAGTTCGAGCCACAAAATTTTATTTCATACTGGTCAACGCGTATACCACCTCAGCAACATCAAATATAAAAACATGAACACATGAACATGAAAAATAGCTGTGAGAGTAAAGGATTTTGATATTCAGTAAGAAAGATTCCAAAGAAGTCATTAAAATGCAAAGGCTTATCGTAGCTGAAATTATCCTTTTCGAATGCCTCAGTGAATTGGAAGCTGTATTCACATTAGAAAAGTAAATTTTTGTAAAAAAACTTTTATATCAAAACACCGTGCTCTGTATACCACTTATGAATATACTTATGTATGGAAAGGTGTCAATATGCCAATACTCACAACATGAAAGTTATAGTCTCAATTACAGATTTAAGGATTTTTTCTATACATTTAAGGAAGTAATTTTTTTCTATAAAAAACACTAGAATTGGGTTTGCCTATGTAATCTAAATTTTCAGCTTCCAAAATAGTCAAAACAAACCAATTATGGATACTTTTGGCAGATACAATAATGTCATTCCTTAAAAATGACTTCCATATTTTTTACTGAAATGTTACACGATTGAGCGGCTACACAAAAATCAAGGAAACGAAAGATCAGCTGAATATATCACCGCTGCCCGTCAAGTTATCTAGGAGAGTACGAGGCAATGCAATATAAGAAATACGTAGCATAAGAAAATTTTAAATTTAAAGAAAACCAGTATTAAAACTCATTTGAGGTGCAAAAATAATAGGAAATTTTTTACACCGTTTTAGGGTTAAAGAGAGCAAAACATTGAAGTCTTCAGTTACGTTATTGTTTATTTAAAAAGTTGTATACTACAATTTAAATAAAATTTTCAGAGAAAAATATTTTCTTATTGCCACCCACCCCTTGAAAGAATCAAATCCTAAACTTGCAGATAGTCTGAGCTGGAAAACGGAATTGTGTGACTAAAGAACAATTAAAGAAAAAATTTTATATCTGAAGTTATGCAAGATTTTTAATTTTTTTTAATCTGTATAAGATGTATATCTTATAGTTGATTACAGGATATTCATGTAATATGCAGGATATTTAAGCATTTTAATACCATGTTAGAGTATTTTGCAATACTTGCAGTAATTAATTAATTAGAATTAATTTTTAGTCATAATTAATTATTTCAAATGCATTTTCGACAGTAATTATTAAATTAAAATTAATTGTGTAAACAAATATATAAATATTATTTGCAAAAATAATTGCATTGCCGTAATTAAAACAGAGATCGCTTTCATTGTAATCCAGCAGAAGAAAAATCACTCACATTATTTATATGTACATATGTATGTGTTGGAAGTACATATTACCATAAATAACCTTGTTTATTTAAGAGTCTATACATAAGTATGCAACGGGTGTTTTTTTAGAGGCAAAGAAAAGCGTTTCTGATATAAAAGGATATTGACCTCAAGAGATATTTGCCGTCTTAGAGATTTTTAACATATTTTACAATTTTTTATTCTAACAAATTGCTTATGAGATTCAAGCATGTTTGGGTTTGATTGTCATATATTTATGAACTTTGGCCTATATTTGTGGTCAATCAACTTTAACCAATTTGTCTTTTTTCCGAGCTTTGGTCTCATTTAAAGAATATATATATTTTTTTTTTTTTTTTTGACGGGCGAGGTAGGGTTGAAAATGCCTTCGCACTTACAGTGACCGTCGTCGACTGCGTTGAGTGGTGTTTCCACTAAAAAACTCCCTCCTCCGTTTCTGGTGGGATGCCCTCCCGGGACTGTTTTCTACATTACTTCAAGAAGGCCCAGAAACTTCATCCTCCTAAGAAGGACTTTGCTCGTAACACCCACGTCTGGGTCCGTCATTTTCATGCTGCTGGCTCATTCTTGCTGAGTCTCCGTTGATGGGGACTCATTTTGCCGTGCATCGAGGTCTCTTTTCTTTCTTCTTAAGACATACTCGATGTATTTACTCACAGCATTCCATGTGTTTTCGCATTCGAGCATTCTGTCAACTATGTTGGCAGGGGTGAAAACGCCAATCTGCTCTCTTAATGCGATTCGCTCAGTATTCCATCTGATGCAGTTGAAAAAAGTGTGTTCTGCATCGTCATTTGTTGCATCGCAGTAGATGCAACTGGAATTACTTGTTTTACCCATACGATGTAGATACTTCCGGAAGTATCCATGACCTGAAAGGAACTGGGTCAGGAAGTAGTTAATCTCCCCAAATTTCCTTTGAGTCCACTTTTCTATGTTAGGAATGAGCCTCTTCGTCCATCTACCGGACGTTTCTGCGTTCCATCTGTTTTGCCATCGCTGGATGGTTTCAGATCTCCGCTCTGCAGCACTAATAGTAATTTCCGCCCCCCTAGAGTCCCATGCCTCTTTCCGTTCGCGCGCCAGGAGATCAACCGGAATCTCTCCACTTATTACGAAGACCGCCGCGCCTGAAACTGTACGGTAGGCTGAGGCGATTCTGAGTGCCGCTGTGCGTTGGACTTCTTCTAGAGCCTTACGCTTAGACTTTGCTCTCAGTGCATTTCCCCAAATTTCGCTGCCATATAGCAGTATAGAATTTGTGGTTGCCATAATCAGCCTCCTCTTGCTCTGTGTGGGCCCGCCAATGTTTGCCATTAGCCTGCTCAACATGCCTGAAACTTTTGCTGCCTTTGCAGCCGCATGTTTTATCTGGGCCCAATAAGTGAGCCTACTATCGATTTTTACGCCCAGATATTTTATCGCCCTTTTCGTCACCAGGAGCATGTCATCTATCTGCATGCTAATTTCTAGTGGCATATGCCCTCGCGTCATCATGATTAATTCAGTTTTGTTCACCGCTAGTTCGAGCCCATGGTCCTCGAGCCATGCTCGAGTCCTTATCATTACCTGATTCAATTTTCTTCTAGCGTCGTCCGCGTCCCGTGCCGAAATGACCGCCGCTATGTCGTCCGCGTACCCTACAAGGTGTGTGTCTTCTGGCATATCTATTCCTAATATCTCGTCATAGCTTAGATTCCAGAGGTCAGGACCCAGGACGGATCCCTGGGCTGCCCCCGATGTAATCGTTCTAACTATCTGGCCGTCTGGTGTGTCGTATATAAGTTTACGATCCCTAAGATAGCTCTGGAGAATTCTCATAAGATATCTAGGTATGCGGAATCTTTCCCGCAATGCCTTGATAACATTTGCCCATCGTAAGCTATTAAAAGCGTTGCGTACATCAAGTGTAGCTAGGACGATTATACGTTAAAGAATATATAATAATAATAATAATAATAATAATAATAATAATAATAATAATAATAATAATAATAATAATATAAATAACAGAAAGAATTAGTCGTCGACTTATCCTCATATCTTAGTTATTTGTGACCAGAATTTTTTATATTAAGTATCGTGTTAAGTAGGAAATGCCACGAAGTCCTGTACTTGAACATTTTTTATTAGATAGATTTTTTTAAGCTGATCAACAAAATCTTCCACTTTTTCTCCTGAAAAGAAAACGCTATAACTCATATTCATACTGTCTTTAAAATTGGTATATTAAATAAGAGAGAAATAAAATTTATTTAACAATTTAAATCAGTAGGAAAAAATATCTAAGAAAAATACACTTAAGTGAAAACATTTTGTTAAAAGCAAAGTATGCAAAAATATTGCTAATAGATGTTAAAATTCTTAAAAACCTCTGATGCCCTAATGATGAACTAACTACATGATTGAAGTCGACTGTCGAGTCACCTGTGACAAAACTTCACATTACTTCATCTAAAAAAAAGTACCCGATGCAGACGATCACATAGGTACATATACACTGACATACATACATATGTATATGTTTATATACACGAGTACAAAGTGCTTTTTGTGCTTAATTTGTTAAAAAAAATAAATTTTTTCGAGAATGAAATTTAATTCAATAAATTAACGATTAATTTGAACACTAAACGACTTTTGTATATTCGTTAAAATGAAACTCAGCAACTTTATTTATAATTTACGACTATACAACTGTCAGTTTTTTATTTTTTAGTTTTAAAATTTCTTGCTTAAAACAGAAAAGAGACTTAAAAGGATTTAATTATTTTAACGAAAAAACTAAATTGGAAGAATGGCATGAATTTCAAAAATATAATCACTAAAAATAAATGCTATTCTTTTTAATTTGTATCCGTATAAGAGCAACGAGATCAACCAACCAACCAATCACCAACATTCGATGATGTGTTCGTAAACGTCCAACTGTCAAACAAGTTGTTACACATTTAATTATGAATATTATTTTGGTGGTTTAAAATGTCATTTATATTTGTGGTTTCTTTAATGGTCGTATTCAGTTTCAAATTTGTGTGGCATAATCTAACATTATCTATCCATCAATTATTAAGCTAATTGAACATATTTAATCGATAATTAAATTATTAAATACGTGGTTAAAGAAGTTTTAAAAAAATATGTTATATAATTAAATAATATATATATATATATATATATATATATATATATATATATATATACTTGTTATTATTATAATATATATATATATATATATATATATATATATATATATATATATATATATATATATATATATATATATATACATATATATATATAGTGATAATATACCATTGGAAATTATATTCTTAGTAAATTTGATTTAATAAGTTAAACACACTAGTGTTTTAAGCGAGAATCAAACTCAAGACTCATAAACTGAAAAACTACCATACAGGGATGTAAATCCACTTAAGGACGGTTCGTTTACAACAACAAAAAAATCACACACGCGCAAAGTGGGACCAATACCAAAAAATCGTTACAAAATAAAAATGTTTAAAGCTGGAAAATAGAATGAAGTTCGATTATAAAGTACAACGCTTAAACCGAATTGTCGCGTACAACGATCATTAATTATCTAAGCCGCTAAAATAATTATCTAAATTTTTTTGACAAAGTGATTGAAAAAATAATACAACGAATGAATGAACGTCTGATACACACATCGGAAAACAAGAAAAAAATTTGATCTTTTTCAATGTTGATTAATTTCGTCAATTGAAAAAAAAACCTAAATGTTTACTCCGGTTTTAACGAACTTCGCCCGGTACAATTTAGTTCCTTATAGCCAGACTTCACTGTATTTATACATTTGTATATATGTATGTCAAATCCACATTGCAATAGCGACTTTGAAGAACTAAACTTTCTTTTCTGCCATCACTTTTTCAATCATCCAAGATGCTCTTTTTAATATATAGTTGAGTTCGGTTGAAAGGAACTCTACGGAACCGGGAAATTTTGTTCGTTACATATGAAGTTCGTTATAACCCGAATGAAAATTCTCTTTCTTCTAAATAATAAAAGTAAGCAACGATATCTTGACGCTACATATGATATATCTATGTGAAAGTCTCACTCTCTATTATTTTTTATCGCTTTGTCAAATAGTGTTAACTAATTATTTATGCGGCTTAGAAAATTAACGGAACAACTCTTCAACTTTGTTTTGTCCGTTAGAAGCATACAAATTCACAAGCATTCTTGTTTAATTTTGACACACTTGGTGACCAATTATAAGAACCATCTTCAAATCAAACTAACAACAAAACAACTGTCGGCTGTCAAATTGCTTGTCAAAGAAAAGAGCGTTGGCAACGTTGGGTCTAAATGAAATAAATCTGTGAATGTCCTTAATACTATTTAATCATCAAAGAATATTAAAAGAATCATACAAATTACAAGACTATTAATCTTTATCATTGTTTATCTTTTTATTGATATTGATTTTTAAGGGTCATTGTTACAAAACTAAGATCATTTTGCTTATATGCAATACAATATATTTGTTTGCTTATGTTAAGAAAACAATTTTCATAAATATTTGTAGACAAAACAATTGTCGCATGATAAAAAAGACTATTGTTTCTTTTTAAATTTTTTTTATGTGAAAAAGAATATTATTATCTTTTTTGCAGTATTGGGGCTGTGCTTAGAAAATTAATAGAAAATCTATAACAAGCGCCTTATTCAAGCACAATTGCATGGGTATTGTTAGGCTACGAGTACATGTTCCACATGAAATTAGTTCCATGAAGTGCAAACGGAGTGGGAAAAATGGCGTGATTTCAATTTTGAATATCTTAAATACATAAGAACATTTCAATCGTTGATAGTTTTGTATTCAATAATTTTCAAAAAAAGTTGAAAGAAACTTTCATCGAATAAAATACTATAAGAAACTCAATTTTAGAAGGAAAATTTAACAAATGAAGTGAACAAATTAATCGAAACATTCTAACAACAAACAAAACAAAAGGATTCATAACGAATGTAACTTGTTTAAGATTTCTAGCCTACTATGACTGACTATATTTTTGTAATTCTAATTTATATTTTTAGAGTTTTTTAATAATGTTGATCGTCTTTCACACCTGACGAATAAAGTTCTGCTAATTAGTTTACATTTAGCAGTCGTATAGACCAATTCAAAGAATAACAACAAACAGTACTTGAGCAATATTTTTATTTTAAATTTTAAGTTGTCTAAAGCTATTTTTCTTCCGGCTTGAGGTCAAATTTTTCAAAAGTTTTATAAATAAAAAACCAATTTTTATTTGTTTTTTTCCGTCATTTATAATACTAATAACCAGTTGTTCAGTAATACAAAATCAAAACGGGAGAAAGAAGAAGAATCGAATTTGGTTTATCAAATCGGTTGCACTGGAGACGGGACCAATATGTGTCCAAAAGTATATGTTGGAACTACACAGTCAAAATTAAAGACAAGACTGGCATCCCATAAATCGGACATAAAAATAATTAAAAATTCTGAAATACCAAAAACAGCACTTGCCGCCCATTGTGCAGCAACGGGACACAAACCAGACTTTAAAAATGTAAAAATATTACAAAGGGAAAACAACTACAAAAAGAGATATACTCTGGAAATGCTACATATTATTAATGTACCAACGGAAAAGAGATTAAACTATAAGAGAGACGTTGAGAGTTGCGCGCAAATATATAGAAATTTAATAAATAAACATAGTACAAAATAAAAAGCTTTTAGTCCCCTGATGATGATCAACGAAGTTGATCGAAATATTGGAAAAACATTAATAAATGACGGAAAAAACAAATAAAAATAAAAATTGGTTTTTTATTTATAAAACTTTTGAAAAATTTGACCTCAAGCCGGAAGAAAAATAGCTTTAGACAACATTAAAAATCATAGGTCAACAAATACAGCTTTATCGAGTATTAAATTTTAAGTTTTAAAACTATTCATCGATTTTTTGAAAACAACAAGCTTTGACTCATCCCAATTCTGGGAGCATAAAAAATACATGGAAAACCAGAATCAGTCTCAGACTAGCTGTCACCATAATTTTATCACAATAAAGCAATCATGCATGACACTTACATACATATGTATATGCATTAAAGAAGAATGAACATTAAGCGTTGTTATTGTTAAACAGTTTGCAATCGATAATTACAATTATTGTTTCTCTTTGGCAATACCGAACCAGGATATGTAAATTATAATCATATTCCAGCAAAATAGTTACATATGTACACATATATCTGTGACTTTCTCTGATTCGTAATCAACAGGTGGCTCCAGCGTGAGTCTTCTAGTCATGACAGGCAATCCTAAGTCTTGTCTCAGTTCAGTTCCTGAAAAGTTTCTGAAAATATTATTATGGCTAGCTATCGTTAAAATAATAACTCACTGTCCACACTTGCAATTTAGTTGCAGCAATTCTTGGTTGTTGTAGGAGAGAGAGGTAAGAAGCTAGGGGAGGGGTACAGAATTTCATGTTCTCTGCAATTCTGATTTTCTTTTCTATCCTCACTATTCAACTTGATGTTTGGTGTTGTTGTATTTGATGTTTTACATACGTTTTATACAAGAATTGCAATACTAGATTTTTTCTAATGTGGACACTAAAGCAATTCTGCAGCAGAATTGCATGCAACAAAATTGCCAATGTAGACGGGGAGTAACATTCGATAGTGAGCGCCGAGTTCACTCACCTCATACTCGAACTGCTCAATGAGCAATGTTCCCAACTTTATTGTAATTGACACACATGGTGTAATTGTTTTTAAATGTCATTTAATTAATTAATTTAATTTGATTTTCACAAAAATTATAATTTTGTAGAAATTATTCAAAAAATCTGCTAATGATTTGACTCACTCAGCTTCATTGTTATTGTATGCAACATTTGTTCAGCCTGCATTAAACAGTCCGTGCTCATGTAAATCATTTATTATGAATTGCATTTGTCATCTTATGAGTAGAGTTGTCAATTTCTATGTTTGTTATTGCTTTTCAAGCCACCTACAACTTTAACAAGTCTGTCAGAATTTCCGTATCTGGTTTACGTTTATAAATATGTATTTGTTGAATGTTTTTTTAACATTCATTTATTTGTATGTACATATATATGGTATATTTATTCATATGTTTGTAATGCAATAGAATATAACTTTTAAATACATACATACATAAATATGTAAGTATAATAAAAGTGTTACTAAATTGTAATCATAACCTTGTCTTCAAGTTGTTTTGCGAGCTGTTTGTAGTGTTTGTGTAAAAACATTAATTTTCAAGATACGCGGCCTTAAAAATGATAAACATGTGAGAAGTTCTATATATTTGTTGCACATGTTGTAATACCTACACAATCGTTAAATTCTTATGTATGAGGAAATTAATAGAGGAGCAAGTTTTATTTTCTATATATCTTGGACAATGGATAGATAAACATATTGGCTTTAATTCAAAATATTTTTTGCGGGTAGTGCATGCCCACTGTGTTTTTTGCGAAAATAAAAAAGTTTTTCCTGGAAAGGCGGTAGAACTGGATATTGTCTTGGTCATAACTTGCTTAGTTTTCAAGATATCAACTTGATTTCTTTTGCGTTGGAGAGATAAAGGTATTGGCTTTCATTCGACATTTTTTTTTTGCGAAATTAAGAAAATTTTTTTTTTTTTTTTCAAAAAAACAAAGGGGTTAAGTCATTATAATTTTTGAGGAAAAAATTTTTTTCGCACTACTTGCGAAAAAAAATCGAATTAAAGCCAATACGTTTATCTATCTAACGCAAAAGAAATCAAGTCGATATCTTGAAAACTAACCAAGTTATGACCAAAATGGTAAGCAGTTCTACTAAAAAGTGGCCGGGAAGAGGCAGTAGTAGAACTGGTTACCATTTCGGTCATAACTTGCTTAGTTTCCAAGATATCGACTTGATTTCTTTTCCGTTGGATATATAAACGTATTGGCTTTCATTCGAATTTTTTTTTTGCGAAATTAAGAAAAAAATTTTTTTTCATTTTTTCAAAAAAAAAAAACAAAGGGGTTAGGTCATCATAATTTTTGAGGAAAAAAATTTTTTTCGCACTACCTGCGAAAAAAAAATTCAAATTAAAGCCAATACGTTTATCTATCCAAAGCAAAAGAAATTAAGGTGATATCTTGAAAAATATGCAAGTTAGGACCAAAATGGTAACCAGTTCTACTAAAAAGAGGCCGGGAAGAGGCAGTAGTAGAACTGGCGACCATTTTGGTCATAACTTGCTTAGTTTTCAAGATATCGACTTGATTTCTTTTGCGTTGGATAGATAAACGTATTGGTTTTCATTCGAAATTTTTTTTCGCAGGTAGTGCGAAAAAAATTTTTTTTCATTTTTTCAAAAAAAAAAACAGAGGTTAGGTCATCATAATTTTTGAAGAAAAAAATTTTTTTCGCACTACCCGCAAAAAAAATTCGAATACAAGCCAGTACGTTTATCTATCCAACGCAAAAGAAATCAAGTCGATATCTAGAAAACTAAGCAAGTTATGACCAAAAAGGTAACCAGTTCTACTACTGCCTCTTTTCGTCCACTTTTTAGTGGAACTGGTTACCTTTTTGGTCATAGCTTGCTTAGTTTTCAAGATGTCAACTTTGTTTCTGTTGCGTTGGATAGATAACTATACGTTACGGTACGGCTCGTATAATTGCGAACTACGGTTCGCATGAAAATTTAAATAACTTTGATTTTTCATTTCTATCAAAAAATTTAAATTCGCAATCGGAATGTAATGACTATTTTATACTCGCTTCTATTCATTCGATTTTAGTGAACACTAAAACTGGCTTAAACAAATAACAAAAGTGTATTTTTAATGAGATTCTTAGCTTGATAACATTTCTTCAGATACATTCGTACATACATATACACACACATACGAAATGATGAATATTTTTTGCTTGAATAAAGAGTGGCCAGATAATAATGATAGTTTTTCTTATTGTCATATTTTAAAAGCTGTCAAAGTTGTTAAAGACATCCAGCTCTCAAAATATTCAGGAAGGATTGCTATTGTACCATACATCTTGTCACGCCTGCCGAACTTAATTAAACTGTTAAAAAATATTATTGAAATCACGGTTCGGTTATAAGTACGCAATATGAATTTCGTCGTAAGATCGGTCGCCATCAACGTTTCAATGCTCGGACAGTTTGTCGTATAGTAGAAATGTTTGAGCACGACTAGACTCTTTTAGACCTGAAGTCACCAATGAAATTGAGTTTGGTGCGAAGAAAAGAAAATATAGCAGCGGTAGCGGTCAGTATAAAAGAATTCCCAGAAGTATCGATTCGGCACCTTACAGCTTAATTGGTCATTGAGAGTTATAGTGTAACTGGATGCTAAGATTTTTTCTCAAACGAGCCCAATTTTAGCTCATGTTGGGTAACAGCCAAATTTACGTTATTGGAGCAAGAAAGCGTCATCATCGAATCTTATTTCTATCGAAATGACGAATCGCCAGTCTGCGTCAATGGTCGTTGGTATCGATATATTCGTGTGGTAGTTCAAACAACAACGCAACGCACGAAGTTGTAAAGATCAAATTTGACAATTGGATGATCTTTAGGCTAGCGTTCACCAATCGGCCGACTAAACATCGCACCATTACTTCCTCTGATCCTTAGTTTACTTAAACAAGTTAACCATTTTGGATGAGCTTGACCCAAATATTCGAGATGCCATTAGAACGCCGCACATATTAGACCAAAATACCAAATTGGACCGGCAGCTTAAAGCACACCAGTGAAGCCCAGGTGACTATTCAATGGTACACAATGTCATAAATTTACCTTAAAAATAAATTTATTTTCCTCTCGTTCGTATCTGGTTACCCTATGTATGTACGTATGTACATATATGTATGTATATACCTACAGAAATATACATGCAAGTTATGTGGGTTTCTAGGGTTCCATTATTAATATTTCAATGACGTATACGAGTACAGCACACAGTCATAGCAAAAAGCATAAGTATAAGTACATATGTATATGAATAATGCATTTCAATGTTCTTACTTTTGCACATATTTATTCGTACAATGAAAACGAGAATGTGACGTTTAATTTGCTCCAGTTTTGTTGAAAGTAAATAGAAAAAAAGAGAACTAAATTTATACATGTAACCTTTTTGTTAATTTTTTTCATTCTTGAAAACTTTTAAAATTTATTTTTCATTTAAAATGTCTGATAGAAATATGTATGGATTCATGTAGTATGTACCGGTTTCAAGTTTTAATTTATTATTGTTGCCATAAATTGTTGGCATTTTATAATTTAATGCTTGAGATGACTTGATAAAATTACTGTCATCAGTTTGAAAGTGATGAAATAGTTATAGATGCTATTGAAATTGGGAGTTAAATGGTTGAAGATAATTATTAAAATAAAATTATTTTAGAGTTTTCGGACATCATTATTTTTTAATGAAATATCATTGCCTTTTACAGTAAGACTTGTTTGTAAGCAAGTCCGCAGTACCAGCAAAAGCAGTACCTTATTCACACGGTGAAAATTAAGAGCTTCTTTAAGATCCCGTATGTTTTTACGATATTATTTACATATTTTAAATAAAAGTTTTTGTTTTCAAACTGATTATCATTTTATTGTATAAATTATTGAATTTATTCGAACAAATCTGAAAATATATAATGTCCGACGGAGGTGATGTGAAATGGCCATCGAGATCGTGCTATTTGACCCTGTTTGACTTCGTGCCACAAACCACAGCGGCCCTTAAAGGCAACATAGCCATACCATCGGCCAAATTCCGCGATGCGACCGCGGACATTGCTAACAAATTCTTCAGTAGACCTATACCTGCATACAAAGCAAAAATAAACAAGTCCACATTAGTTATTTGTTGCGTTGTTTACAAATATGATTGAATCTTCTTGGAATTCTCATCTCTATTTACAAGTTTTTATATAAGAATACGAGGTTGAACTCTCTTCAAACAGGTTGAAGTCTACTGATAAATAGTTATTACTAACGAAATGTTAGACATATAGACAGCTATATCTCAATATATAACACAAAAATTTAATTATTAATTTGGGAGAACATCTGCAGAAATTTTAATATATATTTAGTTATTAGTTTACTGATTCACTGGAAGAGCCGATTTAACACGAGTATGTGGTAAAGGCAGACCGGTTTTCTTAAAATAGATAAATCAAAATTTAGTTTTTATCAGTAATTTTCACTACTCAAGCGGGCCTACAGTCCAGCTCACTGAGTGCCATGTAGTACACATTTGTACAACACCTAATAATTCCGGGTATATACCACATGGTCATTTCGAACCTGCTCGTCATTAATTTTTGTGTAATACGAATTAATTTTAGTAATTTTAGAATATATAAGGCAATATAAAAGGGTCTCTAACCCCTTTTACGAATGAATTCCTGCCGAACAGGACTTTTTTAAGAAAAACATAAGTCACAGTAGTGCGGGAATGCCTCAGAAAAATCTATATATAACTTTAAAAAAAATTCTTTAAAAAGTGCTGGTTTTAAAAAATACTTCACTACAATCGCACAGTGATATTTTCTATTTTAAGCGGCACAATCGAGTAAAACATTTTTAACTAAATGAATGGTGTTAACGAATATATACATATGTATGTTTTGTCAATCTTCACAAGTTCAGATAAAGAACGAGTTATTTAAACACAATCTTATTAAATTTTCAACAATATTTTGTAAACTTTTAAAATATTTTATTAGCAATATTTGTTTTCAAATCATCGGAATCAACAAACAAAAATTATTTATTTTGTTTTTACAAAAGCATGCAACCGGAATTTTGTTTAAATGTTAATTATTAAAAAATAAAAAGCAATCATAATTAATAAACTGATCATAATGATGTTCATTAGCAAACCGCTAAAGAGGAATTTCCTTAATAAACACTCAAGCGTAGAGAATTCATTTGAAATCATTACGTTCACAAGACGAACATAGACAAAAATTTGTATTTTCAACTTCAGATTTAAGTGCTAAAATCAAATGTAGACTCCACTGTTGAGTTTTTAGAATGGCTTAAATACAAATTATTTACTAAATAATAAACATTTCATTAATTTATAGTATGAATTAATATGTATCGTTGTTATTAAGCGTTTGAAAATTGTATCTAAATGTGAAAAAACAAATAAATTAGTAAGGAATGACATCATTCTATTATTATTATTTTTTTATTTCTTTCCACAACTTACAAAAAAAAAACAATAATTTTTTTCTTTTTATTATCTTATAGTATATACAATAGTGTTAGATTTTTCAACTTGATTTAAATTGACATACAACACATTTTAGCCGCTACAATATTCACATAAGTACATAATAAAATGACGTCTTGTTTCTAGACTACGGGAATTTATTAAGACTTACAGCATCTTAAATCGAGTATATATGTACATAAATAAATTGTATAGCAAATAACAAAGACCTTAATGACTTAAGAGTTCTCCAAGCTCATCGGGCAATTTGTTAATTATTGAAGATCATTAAAATTATAAATTTTATTTGGTTTACTCGTACACTCAAAATATTTATTTATATGGATGAAGATCGTGCTACCGTCACAACAATATTCGTGTCTCTACATTGATGTTTTTATATAAAGAAGTCTTTGTTTGTTAGACGGTACATGATCTCTTGACTTTTGCGGCGGAACAAGTGTAATCGATCAGTGTTAACCAAAAAATAATCCTATAGCCAAGGTTAGAAACAGCGTTGCCGCTTTGATTACTTTTTTGCTCCAAGGTGCAGAATTATACTTTTTTAATTTTGATTACTTTGTTTTGGCAAAAAACATATTAAACAATATTTGCTTTTTATTTAAACTGAAAACTAGAAAAGTTTATATATAACTAAACTTGTATTAGGGTTTTTAGATCAGAAAAATAATTAAACAAAATAAAAATAAGACGGAATAAAACTGCGAATAATAACTGTATTGTAAAAACAAATATTCAAATACGGCTGAAAATTATATTAAATTTTAAAATCAGAAAGAGAGTATTTATTCAAATCGTTTGATCCATAGAAAAAGATCAACAACATTAGAAGTGAAAATGAAGAATAATTAGAATAATATATAAGTACATTTCTTCTTAGACATATTATTACAATTTGCCTTTAAAGTAACTTTAGCTAAAGTTGCAAAATGCAACATACCTGTACAAGGAAAGTTATTTTTTTCAAATGCGGCAATAAATATACTTTTATTCCATGCCCTAAGTACTTTTGAGTAATTTTGGTTTGTCTTTGTAAAAAATTAAGACATTTTAATTATAAATAAAAGACTTATTTTTGTCTTAACGTTTAGATGTTTTAAAAGTATGTGACAAATTGTGTACACCCTACAGCTAAGTGTGAAATACTAAGTAAGTAAGTAAGTAATGTAATGGGGGTTTGGCCCAGGATGGCCCTTTGCACTGCGACCATTGTTGATCTATTGTGCTTCCCCTGACCCTAGCAGTCCAATACGTTCGCAAATAGGATCAGCTCCTTCAATGGGAGCATTAGCAGATCCTCTTCACTTAGCGTATATGCATGTAGAGTCATGTGTCTTCTATGGTACAATGCCCCACAATTTGCTTTCAAGTATTCCATCGACTCCTCCTTCTCACTGCAAAATCTGCAGGTATCCGTGTCAGATAAGCCCATTATGTATATATGAAATCTATGAGAATCGCTAAGGTATACTTAAATTTATATTATAAAATTTAAGAGTTTAATATTTAAAAGTTTGCAAACGGATTATAAATAAGCCTTGTGACAAGCGATCTTTGCACATAGAGCATTGGTTGCAGATAATTTTTTGTTATGAACAAGGCTGTATGTAGATATTTATTTAGAAAAAGACTTTTACACATTTTCTATAACTTTTTAAATCTAAAATAATGATGCCCCATGAAAATAACAGATTTAATTTCAAAAGATTATATGTCCTACATAATTTTTTTTTTTTTGCAAAAAATGGCGGCCAAGTCTATGGCACCGTCTATCTAAGCTGTTGTCTACGATGGTTGCTATTTATATTTTTGCAAAAGACACTTAAATGAAAGAAGTTTGCGATCAAAAACCGTCTTGGTGTTAACGCAAACGTTGCGTGCCATTTTACAGCAGACAATATGGCCCCCATGCGCTTCATATAAATTTGGTGACAGAATAAATATTACTATATATTTTTGTAGTCGAAACTTTTACTAGTTGACCTCTAAGCTCTTCCAATAGTTGAAAACAGTTAACAGGTTTCGAATACATAATTTTATTAAATTTTTAAAATTGCCTTAACTTCTAAAACTTTTTAAATACGTACTCGTATGAATTTGTAGTTTTATTTGACTTAGACTCAAAAAACGTGTTAATACCAAAGGTTTGCAAATCATTCAAGAAAAAAATTTTCAATTACGTATGTAAGTATGTGGGGGATCGTAGTCAAATCATTTAATAAAATTTTTTATTTTTTTTTCAATGTTTTTATTTTCCTAAGGTGTGGTTTAGAAAATTTTGTTTAGCTTAATTGGCTGATAAAACAAACAAAAAATAAATAAATAAATAAAAGCTAGAATACACTTATTTGAACATGTTATAATTTCAAGCTTTAAGCTTATTACAGTAAATAATAAGTAGTTATTTTTAACATATAAAATTTAAGATGAAAAAATAGTCCAATTAAGTAATGCATATTTTTTTTTTTGAAATTTTAATATAAATGCAAAATTTCCTGACCTATACTCTAAAGGCAAAATGGGTTTTCTACAAGTAAAATATTTATACTTAGTATTTTTAATATTTTAAATAAAGTGTTTTCCCACAAGGAGTGGTTGACACAGACAGTTTGTGTCGATCAGATTGTTTTAGCAGCTTATCTAGGTGAGAAACTTTATAGTGAGTGTTCCCTAGTGGAAAATTCGCTGTTGCAGTAATACTTCAAAGTCGACTAGCCAACCAACGTTAAATTGAGTAACTAAAAGCAGTACCAGCTGGTACTGCATTCAGAAAAAGTTACGATTTCGTGAGGATTTTTAACACATGGTTTCATATCAAGTAGATTCTGTGACTGCAGCTAGCTGGCCGATATTATGTGTAAAAAAATGAAATACAAAATGTCCATGGATTATTTGAGGGTATGATTACTTGACCTCATAAAATATTTTGTTATTGGGGCCACAACAAGCATGATAAACCACGATAATCGGATGTCTTAAATAGCAATAGGATCTCTCAGATCCATGCCATAACGACGATCCGCTACGGACATTTAAATACTATTTCATAAGAAATGATACATGTACATACATATATAGGTTTTCCAACTATAAAAATAAATTTCTTATTGAAAATCCTTTAGTATAATTCATATTTTTTATATATTTTGAGTCCAACGTGAGCGAATGGTACAAATTCTTTATAAGTATGCATGTATATATGTATATCTATGTATGTATGTATGTATTTACTAGTATATAAATAAGTATGATCATTCCAAAAAACACATGCTTATAAGGTAAAACAAAAATTAAATTGGACATGAAGATTGCATGACTTCTAATATTATTAAAAAAATTTCAGTGGAGACTCAACCCTACTGGAAATACATATCTAACAAGTTGTAAAAAAAGCAGTTACAGGTTTGTGTATTAAAAATCTAACAACTGATTAGGGTAGGAAGGACCAAAAATATTTTACATGTATAACGTTTTTAAAGTTTCACTATAATCGATTGATTCGTTTGGGAGGTGCCCTTGCCAAAAAAATTCAATACAAAAAATTCTTATTAGATCGATTTTATACTTGCTCACATTTTTTAAAATTTTGAAAAGTGCTTCAAATTCCAAATTTTATAAAAATCGGCTTGTTTCTTCGAAAGATATTGTATTCGAAGTCCTTTTTTTAACCTTCGAACATTCTTTACAAGTTCGTTTTACAAAATCCAGTTGCTTTTATGGCGCAAATATTAGAAATGTTTTAAAATGATGTAGTCACAAATAATTACACCATTTCAAATGGCATTGGACATGCGCTTTAAAACTACACATACGTTTCAGGTAATTCACTTTCCACTGATATCAAAGAACTCTTTCGCTGAACAGACACGGCATCTAGATGGGGAAAAATAAATACCCTGCTAAATAAAAATTTTAATGTCAATTATTTGGATTGCATTGCCAAAAGGAAAAGTTGGAAATTGTTTTTTCATTTCAAACAATCACCCTTACCCCCATCCATCCATTGGCTTAAGCTATAACGGCGCCTGGTACAAGAAGTGAGTTCTTTTACTTCGAACTTCCCCAAAGAAAACAAGAACAAAAATGTTTTACCAGTTGAGCTCATAAATAATATAAAAAACGTTTTACTATGGCAACGCTAGTGTAAGTAGTTGTGTTTCAACAGTTTTCTTACTCCACTCACTTTATTACCAACAATTATGTGTAGGTTGCAATGGCTTGGGTTTCCAAAGTCACATTAAACCTATTGGAAAATTGTAGGCAAGCAAAATACGAAGCAAGTATCCCCCCTGAGCAAGTATGAACTACATATGAGTATAATTATAAGGTTATATAAATGCACGTTGAGATGGATAAAACATGTTGTTGTATGTTGAAGGACATTAAACAGTTATTATTTTGTTGTAAAGGGAGTGCCTTTGCATTTTATTTAAACAAAATGTTTTACAAAATCCCTTCAAGCCCCCTTCTCCTAAAGTTTTCGAATAAACGCAGAAAAAATAATAAAGAAATATAAACAACGCGTCATGTCACATTTTTAGAACTCAGTAAAACATTTGCACAATTTACGATTTAAGCGAATTTTCATTTAGATGCATGCGTAATTTATATGTATGTACCAATTACGTATATACATACATACATACATATGTAAGTACAATTGTATATAAACTGTAGATGAGTAAGTATTGTAAAAGAGAGCACATTGCACACATATTTGAATACGAAGTGTTCAACACAGGAAAGTAGGTGCTGCGTCCTGATATCTGAACCACTTTAAATGCCCAAGTTATAAATCATAATATTTAGCAGCCTACTATCAAAACATGGAAAGATACTATCTAATAGATTAATTGGTTCGCAAGATAATGTTGTCGGAAAATTTTGAAAATAATATTTTTTTCTAGGCTGCTAATAGTACTATAAAAAGTTATGATCCAGTGATAGGCATTTTTATTATACCAAATAGATCTATTGTGCGTCATATTTCTAATAAAACAAAACAAAATTACAAATTAGGTTGGATAATCACATCTAATATTATTCGTATGCACTCACAAATAATGTGTGTCGTTGATTCATCCTTATCCTTAAATAAGATAGACAATTGGAAAGGGACTATGGCGGTGTCGTCTGAGGCATTTCTTCAGAGGACCTTGCATATGGTATCCGTATCGCCTAGATAGGAATATTTGATATTAGGGATACGCAAAGTACACTAATGGATAGTATTGCTTGGTGAAAATTGGGAATTTTTGTCAATAGCCAAACGGAAATTCTATCACTAATATCTCACACGGTATTTTTATTGTGAGTATGCCAAAGCAAGGATGTGCTGACCACACCAGGATGTTAGACTTATGTTACCACATCACGGCGTCCTGCTTCGTCGGTAATGTTATCAGGACCGTCACAGGAGTAAAAAAATTAATAATAAGGGTACAAATACAGCTTAAGACACTTAATGCGTTTCCTTAACACCAGAAGCGCTGCAACTCTGTTGTAAAAATAATTTAAACTCTCTCCTTCTCTTCTCATTTTCACATTTGTCCTCTCTATACTACACCTTCCACAAAAGAAGTAACACCTTAGTAGTAGGCATTCATTGCCTGAATGTTAACTTCTCTGTATAAAAAAACAACTCATTTATTTTTTTAGTAATTTCAGACACTATCTCTGGACTTTTAAAGTTACATGTTATAATGACAGTTACATTTGACCGACAGATACCGTAATGATATCTCTATGCCCAGGGCACAGTCAGACATGCAACGACTTCCCTACAATGCACTCTGCCGTAGCTGATACAAGCAAGATAGGAAAAAGATGATTTTCCATCTTCTTCAGCCCAAAAATGTCAAGAAATACATATATTTAATAAGACTGCCTTTCATATAATTTAAAATGTATAATATACTCTAGAATGAACAACATTTAAAGTACTTCCAAAGAATAATTTTTTCTTTCAAGGTTTCTGTTACTTATCCACCATCTTTCTATTCACACTTTTCCCTCTCTCGCCAAATTAAGCATGCATGAGATGTAGCTTATGATTAAATCTTCTTAGTGTGTAAAAAAAACTTGTAAAAATCTGTTTAAACCATACACTATAGTCCTCTTGAAGGCTGATAAACTACTAAATGCAATAATTGTTTGCTTGTGTTATTTACTTTGATGTTCATGTGGGATAATTACAAACAGCTGACGAACTTAGTCGTTTTAATAATACGAATGGAGTTTGCTGCATGAAGGCAAATGAATGGGAATCAGAAACTTCAGCACATCGCAATAACAAAAAGTCAATGATGAGAAATTAGCCGAAGTCGTACTACTTCCAGATCATATATTCTGGATCTTATAGATTGATATCTTTGAGGTTCTTCTTTTATTGGCAGGGGTATACGGAGGGCCATGATATAAAGAGATAATTTTTTTTGTTTTTATTTTTATTCCGGCTCTAGGTCATATATTAAATAAAACTCTTTTTTTTTTTTTGTTTTATTTAAATTTTTATTTTTTATTCCATATTTCGATCACCATCGGTTCTCTTCTTCAGGAATTTTAAGTAAAGCAAATTACATGTGATAGTTATTAAAGAACAAATTACAACAAAGATCAAATGTGTAAATCATTCTGACAAACACTAGCAGAACGGAACAACATGCTGTTTTCGAAAGCCGCTACACTTTCATCATCAGCGTTCTTGTGTTTGGTCCACTTCTGTGGTGTCAGTTGATGTATATTTCAGCTATTCATACAAATCTTCACTGTAAATGTAATACGAGAATTGTTTTTTTTTTTTTTTTTTTTTTTTTTTTATTCATCGTATCATAATTTGTGAAAACTTTTTTTGTAATGAAGAGCTCAAATTACACCTCACTAACTTACAACAGTCTTACCATTGTCATTTATTCCTTACCAACCATACACATGCTTATTTTTAATTTGCTTATTTTATTTTTTACTTATGACAAACTTGTTTGGTTTGTTACTATAAGTATGTATATTTTATTAATTTCATATTGATGTTCTTCGGTGTGCCCTCCGTTAGTTAAGTATATATTTGTTAATTTTTCCGACCTTATGATATGTAATTTTTGTTTTTATTTTTATTCCGGCTCTAGGTCATATATTAAATAAAACTCTTTTTTTTTTTTGTTTTATTTAAATTTTTATTTTTTATTCCATATTTCGATCACCATCGGTTCTCTTCTTCAGGAATTTTAAGTAAAGCAAATTACATGTGATAGTTATTAAAGAACAAATTACAACAAAGATCAAATGTGTAAATCATTCTGACAAACACTAGCAGAACGGAACAACATGCTGTTTTCGAAAGCCGCTACACTTTCATCATCAGCGTTCTTGTGTTTGGTCCACTTCTGTGGTGTCAGTTGATGTATATTTCAGCTATTCATACAAATCTTCACTGTAAATGTAATACGAGAATTGTTTTTTTTTTTTTTTTTTTTTTTTATTCATCGTATCATAATTTGTGAAAACTTTTTTTGTAATGAAGAGCTCAAATTACACCTCACTAACTTACAACAGTCTTACCATTGTCATTTATTCCTTACCAACCATACACATGCTTATTTTTAATTTGCTTATTTTATTTTTTACTTATGACAAACTTGTTTGGTTTGTTACTATAAGTATGTATATTTTATTAATTTCATATTGATGTTCTTCGGTGTGCCCTCCGTTAGTTAAGTATATATTTGTTAATTTTTCCGACCTTATGATATGTAATTTTTGTTTTTATTTTTATTCCGGCTCTAGGTCATATATTAAATAAAACTCTTTTTTTTTTTTGTTTTATTTAAATTTTTATTTTTTATTCCATATTTCGATCACCATCGGTTCTCTTCTTCAGGAATTTTAAGTAAAGCAAATTACATGTGATAGTTATTAAAGAACAAATTACAACAAAGATCAAATGTGTAAATCATTCTGACAAACACTAGCAGAACGGAACAACATGCTGTTTTCGAAAGCCGCTACACTTTCATCATCAGCGTTCTTGTGTTTGGTCCACTTCTGTGGTGTCAGTTGATGTATATTTCAGCTATTCATACAAATCTTCACTGTAAATGTAATACGAGAATTGTTTTTTTTTTTTTTTTTTTTTTTATTCATCGTATCATAATTTGTGAAAACTTTTTTTTGTAATGAAGAGCTCAAATTACACCTCACTAACTTACAACAGTCTTACCATTGTCATTTATTCCTTACCAACCATACACATGCTTATTTTTAATTTGCTTATTTTATTTTTTACTTATGACAAACTTGTTTGGTTTGTTACTATAAGTATGTATATTTTATTAATTTCATATTGATGTTCTTCGGTGTGCCCTCCGTTAGTTAAGTATATATTTGTTAATTTTTCCGACCTTATGATATGTAATTTTTGTTTTTATTTTTATTCCGGCTCTAGGTCATATATTAAATAAAACTCTTTTTTTTTTTTTTTTTTTTTTGTTTTATTTAAGCAATTTGCTTTACTTAAAATTCCTGAAGAAGAGAACCGATGGTGATCGAAATATGGAATAAAAAATAAAAATTTAAATAAAACAAAAAAAAAAGAGTTTTATTTAATATATGACCTAGAGCCGGAATAAAAATAAAAACAAAAATTACATATCATAAGGTCGGAAAAATTAACAAATATATACTTAACTAACGGAGGGCACACCGAAGAACATCAATATGAAATTAATAAAATATACATACTTATAGTAACAAACCAAACAAGTTTGTCATAAGTAAAAAATAAAATAAGCAAATTAAAAATAAGCATGTGTATGGTTGGTAAGGAATAAATGACAATGGTAAGACTGTTGTAAGTTAGTGAGGTGTAATTTGAGCTCTTCATTACAAAAAAAGTTTTCACAAATTATGATACGATGAATAAAAAAAAAAAAAAAAAAAAACAATTCTCGTATTACATTTACAGTGAAGATTTGTATGAATAGCTGAAATATACATCAACTGACACCACAGAAGTGGACCAAACACAAGAACGCTGATGATGAAAGTGTAGCGGCTTTCGAAAACAGCATGTTGTTCCGTTCTGCTAGTGTTTGTCAGAATGATTTACACATTTGATCTTTGTTGTAATTTGTTCTTTAATAACTATCACATGTAATTTGCTTTACTTAAAATTCCTGAAGAAGAGAACCGATGGTGATCGAAATATGGAATAAAAAATAAAAATTTAAATAAAACAAAAAAAAAAAAAAAGAGTTTTATTTAATATATGACCTAGAGCCGGAATAAAAATAAAAACAAAAATTACATATCATAAGGTCGGAAAAATTAACAAATATATACTTAACTAACGGAGGGCACACCGAAGAACATCAATATGAAATTAATAAAATATACATACTTATAGTAACAAACCAAACAAGTTTGTCATAAGTAAAAAATAAAATAAGCAAATTAAAAATAAGCATGTGTATGGTTGGTAAGGAATAAATGACAATGGTAAGACTGTTGTAAGTTAGTGAGGTGTAATTTGAGCTCTTCATTACAAAAAAAGTTTTCACAAATTATGATACGATGAATAAAAAAAAAAAAAAAAAAAAAAAAAAAACAATTCTCGTATTACATTTACAGTGAAGATTTGTATGAATAGCTGAAATATACATCAACTGACACCACAGAAGTGGACCAAACACAAGAACGCTGATGATGAAAGTGTAGCGGCTTTCGAAAACAGCATGTTGTTCCGTTCTGCTAGTGTTTGTCAGAATGATTTACACATTTGATCTTTGTTGTAATTTGTTCTTTAATAACTATCACATGTAATTTGCTTTACTTAAAATTCCTGAAGAAGAGAACCGATGGTGATCGAAATATGGAATAAAAAATAAAAATTTAAATAAAACAAAAAAAAAAAAAGAGTTTTATTTAATATATGACCTAGAGCCGGAATAAAAATAAAAACAAAAATTACATATCATAAGGTCGGAAAAATTAACAAATATATACTTAGATAATTTTTTATTGCTTTTTGAATTGAAAACATTATATCTCAAAAAAAATATGTGTTAGAAACTTTCCTACTGTGCTGAGAAAATAATTAAGGACTATAAATAATACGCATCCAGAAATTTACTTTAAAGTGCAGCCAAAATCCAAAGAAAGCGAGATTTGTAAAATAATAAATACAATGAAGTTAGAAATTACGACAGTTTTAATGACTGCATTGCAGACTATGAATCACTTTTAGTATGGTTTTGGGGCATATAATTTATTAGGAAGATAATGTTCTCTCAAACTGCTTTTGGCATTCAATGAATTTCAAAATTGTTTGTTTCCTCTACCTCCTTCATTCCACAGTTATGCATCTCTACTGAAAGCTTGAATATAGATTAGAAAAAATTAATATTCAATAACATTTTTGTTATTGAGCAGCAAATACGTTGAGTACGGTTTAATTAACATCCATAATTAGTGAAAAAAATATTTGCATTCAACTGACGACGTAATGTATACACATGTATATTCCCCAGTATAATTTAAAAAGCTGCCAGAAAAGACGACTCTTTGGAACAATTTTTTTTTTTCAAAATAACGATTGACGAATTTTCAGTAACTCTTATTTATGTTTCTTTTTCTCCGGGAAGAGCGTAGTTTGTGATTTTTTTAATTGAACATGGAAACTCCAAAGATTGGGAAATATTTTTTAGAATGAATTTCTTTCCCACAAAAATATTACATTTAAATTTCTTGCCCTGTATTTAGGCCGCATTAGATGAAGTAAAAATTTCGTCTTAAAATTGGTTGAATTTTGGGTAGGACTAGACAAAGAACCATAAACTTTTTTCCAATTTTTTACTCGCATTTTTAATTAATTTTTTTAAAGCACTCAAAACTTTTATAGATTTGGCAAGAAATTTGTTGTCTCGCTCTATCCTGCACTGGAGAAGAGGGCCTTTTCCTACTTGGCAACAGCTATATCTGTAAACTTTCTAAAATATCAGTCAAGTAGTTAGGCATTAGAAAGATCGGATGTTTTCGGCACTAACAAACTCCTGTCATCGGAGAGCGATCGATGAATCTAAGCGTTTCTCTCTTTCCTTCACTCCTTTTACGAACTCTTTCTCTCTCTATTTCTATCTCTCTCTCTCTCATTTTCTTTCCTTATATATCTCCTAATTTTTTACAGAAGGTAATTTTTATGACACTATCTTTACGACAGCAGACTTTCAGCCTGTTTATAAATTTTGATAGTTAAAATTAAGGAAGTATTTCGAAAAATTTTCCCATCTTCGATAATTGGTAAGGGCTTCAAAAGCAAATTTTTGTTTGAAGAGTTATGCTGTAAATGGAATATTATCAAAATCGGGGGAAATAAATATAAACCTTGTTTTGTCAATATTTCGCAAGCGCGCATTTTCGTAGTCGTGATTCAAATTTCTTTATTCCGACGAGAGCTTATTTGGGTAAAAAAATAATGATAATAAGTTCGTTTATAACTATACATGAAAAGATTTTCCAACTTGCGACCACATGTTGTTGGAAGCAAAAGGTTAATCACGATCTCATCTCCTATCTAAATGTACAAAAAAGCATCCATTCTAGAAAAATTAAAATAGCGTGAAAGCTCAGTATGAACAATGAAGCGAAATTAATTCTAATACCCACCCACAGTTGAGTATTCTATTTGATCATTATACAATACAATTTACAATTGAATATTTAGTCGATCCATAATGATTCAGGTTTAAAACATATTTTAAAATTTCTAAACAAGTACAAAAGTATATACCCGGCAAAATTTTTATTCTTTACCTTCTAAAAAGTCCACTGTAGTTAATTCAACTTTGGTGTGAACATTTCCATCTATTGTTGAGCAATTATTTGATTTTTTAATTAAGTTATAACACTCGTAAATATTGTATGTATGTAAACAAATACAATATTTTTTGCAAATACTTTGTAAAATGTACAATAACTCTAAATTTGCGTAGCATTGAATATTTTTAAAATAAAATTTGTCATCACATTCTCAAATTTCAAAACGTCGACGTTTGACAAACGGCGCATGCAAAAGACAATAAAGCATGTTTATATGCATTTCATTAACTATTGACATTATTGAACTTGGCTTAAAATACATAAATGCAAATTACAAAAACATAAAATCGGCATCCACTTTTAGATGAACACCAAGTACTGTGGATTTTCCGTTTTAATATTCGGTTTAAATGTTTAAACGATACAATTTGAAGAAAAGTTTATCAGTACTGAGGAGTACGAAATTAGTATATACTTAAAATAAAGATTTGATAATAAAATACGTCCAACGTAAAGTCATGCAACGTATTTCCTCACTTTTACTTTCAGTTAAAAAAACAACTTAATCGCCTTATCGAAAAAGAGCATAAACAAATTTTTATTTTTAAGTGTGTTGGAAATGATAAGAATTACAGCATTTCACAAAAGTATAAAAATCCCTAAACTAAGATGGTAAAAAAGTTATTTAGGTCAGTATGAACAATTTAACTTAAAGTACGGCGTAATATTTGACAGTTTCCTTGTGAATCGTAATATCTGGCCTATTTAAAGCAATTTTAAACCTTTTATATACATACATAAGTGAATTTATTGTTTCAAAATCATTTAAAGTGCAACCCCTTTATTATGTGGAACTGATCATTGAGGAACAGAAATAACACCGCGATGTTGATGCAAAATTAATCAATGCTTATACTGATAATTAGTGAAGGATTTAACTTCAGAGATTAGTACGCAAGACATAATAAATTGTAAAAATTAAGAAGAATTATTCTTATGAACTTATGTACATAGTGGCACAAAACCACATTATTAATGATTGGAGGTCAAATATCAACAATAGCCTCTTATTCTCTGAAATATTCAATATAAATAGTTTAATTCCACATAAGTCATATGTCTCGAAGCTGTTGTCATTAAAAAATAGGTCTTCTCATAAAGTCATATCATAAGCTGCCAACTAGAATGTGGGTCTAATAAATAAGAAACTTCAAACCTTCAAAAAAGACAATAATTGCTCAATTATGTGATATTTAAAGTTGTATTGTTAATGAATACTTATCATATTTATTTAAATAAAACATTTTTCTTGCGAAGGTTTTTTGTTAGCTTTCAATTGAATTTATGGTATAAAGAAGTATTCATACCCAAATAAAAAATTCAGGCGTATTTTTTTTTTTTTTTTTTTTTTTTGCAAGGTGGCCCACACTACAGCAGCAAAAATTAATTTTAAAAGTTTATATATGAATCTTGGCATTTAGAGTGTCCATCAGCTGCACTCTTCCAAATTTCTTGTTAATATGATTTGGAGAGTTTTGCAGAATTGTAGGGGCAAGTCCCTAAAAATAGCTTATTTTGAAAAATCGAAGATATCTTTATTTTTGACAAAACAATGGTATTTGATTTGGAATGCAAGAATTATCATATATTTTTGTTTTGTTTTTATACTTGAAATACAGGGCAACTTTGTTCATTATAAACGAAGCTCTTTTTTAACCAGAGTAAATGTTCTATTCTTTCAATAAATAAAGTAAGAGAATACAATTATTTCTTATTGTTCGAATATGTTTATGCAACATACATATTTTATATCCTTACATACGAATATCTATTTACAAATCTTACTTATCTTCAATTATTTGGATCGATTTGTCAAAAAATTGTAAATGTTTATTTGAACGGTTCAGAAAATTAGCGAAAATAATTTACAAACACTTTTGTATGAATTATTTATACAAAATTTTTTGGGAAGTTGTTTTTCATAGTCAATATTTTGTTATAACTAGTGTACATATATTCTAACCAAACTCCACTGTATATCAAAAGCAACGGTTTTGAAGTTTTATTCCCTTTATATGTTATTGAAGCTTTAATAAATAGTAATAAAATATATTTTTTTAATGTCTAATCAGAGCATTAAAATATTAAGTATACTATCGTATCGTATCGGATAACATTTGGATACTTGTCGAGTAAGCTAGTCGTCGTATACGATACGAATAAAATTAAAAGTTTCAAGAAAATGACACATAAACATTGTACTAAAACTATACAAAATGATAATGCTTAAGACTTCGGGCAATTGAAATTGCTTTTTCTGTGTACGTTAGACACTGAAGTATCGGATGACAGCTCGAGAAATGTTGATACATTTTATTTGATGTCGTATGTCATGATACAAAATGAAAAATTTCGCTCAATATTACTCGATATCGCATGCGCTGATTGGGACCATGATTTAGTTTTAAGAAACGGTTTTTTTTTAGCGTATACGAAGGTATTTATATAAATATTTACTGGGGACACTGGTTTTGGAGCTGAACAATCAAAATGGGAGCTTGAGTTCGCCAATATCTTTACTGTATTGAATTGTTCTGAACTGTTGAAAATTTTCTTTTTTCTTTAAATATAAATGCTCAGAGAATCAATGAAAATAAAGTAAAAGCTTTCCTTCATTTCGTTGTATCTGCATTTTATAGAATTTTACAAATTTATTGCACAGTTTTTTACAGTGTATCATAAAATTTAAGTATGATCTAATGTTTGAAAACTATATTCATTAACTCACCTTGTTTCAATGTAATTAATCCAAATTTTTATAGATGGGGTATTTCATTTAAGATATTTTATAGAAACAGTTGGAAAATTTAATTCTTTTAATTACTTTTCGTAAGGAAAATATACATATACTATGCATGCATGTAAGTAGATATACTCGTACTTAACATACATACATAAGTATTTACTTATGTAAGTTATCACACAAACACTAATTTAACAATTTAATTGCACAGAATTGAAAAGTTAACTACATATGTAAAAGGTAAATAATAAGGTTATTTATATGTATGTTAATTATGTATTATGTTTTCAGCAAGAACAATTGAATAATTAATTCCCCAAAATTTAACGTCGCAACCGGTGATAATAGTAAAATTCTTAACAAAAACAAAATTTGCTTATTTGCAGCAGATATGTATGAATGTAGTACATATGCATGTGTGTATATTTCTTTGGTGCCATTTTAATATGTTCATACATACATACTTATGTGTGTGTTAATGTACTCGTATGTATAATTTTTTCCAACAGTTTAATAAAGCTTATCATATTTTTCTTCTTGTCTTACTTTTTATACATGCATATTATTTACTTTTTTTATATACACATTTGCATTTTTATACTTTGAGGTTATTTTTTATTTAGTTAATAATATTAATTTAGCTTTTTATATTTCTAATAATTTACACGCACATCTGTTCTCACTTTTCTTATTTCTAACTCCGCTCAAACGTTCGTATTGAAATCAAAACCGCTACTAACGTACGAAACAAACTTCAACCAATGTTGGTTGTTGCTATTGTGTGATGAATATAATTATTAACAACAACACCTACAATAACAATAGCACCAGCAACAACAAATACAGTAAATATTAGTAAACAAACGAACTGTGAGAGTGTAGTAATTGCCAGTGTTGGGCAAGGATTTTTAACGGAATTGACTGGTAAAGTGTATGTACATACACACACACTTGCATACATGTGCAAATACTAATGCAATGGGGTGTTTAGACACTTACATAAATTAATTAAGATTAAGTCTAAAAGTTTGCGACATACATACATACTATACATATATATATATATATATATATATATATATATATATATATATATATATATATATATACATTTATAGGAGAATTCAAATCAACAATGTCAGACATCCTAAACATTTTGTTGCTTTCCAAAACAGCTCAACATGACTTCCCTTCCACACTTTATTTTTCGTATATGTATATCCGAAAGAAGCTTTTCTGAAAGAGGACCGAAGCGGTTATATGCGTTATTCAAAAAATTACTCAATAACTATTAGTTCTCAAGTTTTAATGTTTGCTTGCAACACAACAGCATTTGTAAGCGTAAAAATTTACAATAATTTTTTCCAACTTATAAGACCGACGTTCTTCATAACTGTAATAATTTGTATGAAATATTTTTACAAAATTGTGTGGATCGGAGCAGTTATTCGTTATAGCTGGTAATTTACCTAACTCCACTGTGTATAAAACAAAACAAAAGAACTCTTATTTTCTAAGTAAAAAAAAAAAATAAACGTAAGAAATAATCATTATATTCTAAGCAAAAAATAAAACTTAGAGAACAACTATCATATGGAAGCAAAACCGAAATATGAAAATTAGCTATTATAAGTAAAAAATTAAGCTTGAGAGATAATTATGTACTATGCAAGTATTGTTTCCCAATCTAAATATAAAACTCAGTAAATAAAAATTAATGCAACCAAAAGTAGTCCGATTAACAAGGATTATCTTTTAGCATTTCCCTTTCATTATTCCATTTTTTTTTTAATTTGAATAATTATCATTATTTGATTAATGATTTTTACATGAATTTCCAATGTGTACTTATAGCACATACATACATATTGTATGTATACGCTTCCTATATATTTCAGCATAGCATACCTTAATGTGTGTTATGGGGTATGTATTATAGAAAATATGGTAAGAAACAAATTCAAATCTATCAAGTTTTTAAGAAGAATTTAGCCCCCGCATTTTATAATGGATAATGTCAGGTACTCCTGTCACTCGCCAAACATATACATATGTGAGTATGTATATCGCTCTTGTCGAAAATTTTGATTTAATAGATAGTTCAACATCATTTAAAAAGGACATCCGGATGTCGTACTTCATAATATTTCCTCTCAAGCTAATTATCTCGAAGAATACCCCTCCTTTGATGAAAAAAATTCTACTTTTTGGCTAATACCAAAATTTACAAACCTGAATTTCAGACTTCTTATATTAATAGTTAACTGAATTGATATAGATTTTTGGTAACATCAATGCCATAATTTATTATAAAATTTAACTATTGTATTTCTTCTCATTTGTGATAATTTTCTTTACAAGCAATTTTTTATGTTAAAAGTCTAATATCTACATACATACTTATATAAATAAAACATTATGATTTAAGTAGACTTGTTACCGCCATAACAACTGACAAGTCTGTCAGAGATGCATCGCCATCACATACAACACACGTTTAAGCGTAGAAGACAGAACTCAACAGGCATGCATACATACAGATTATATAAAAATATATGTAGGAGTTTCATTTAATTCTGAAAAATTTTGATAATTCATTCATAACCATCTATTTCACAGCTTAACAATGCGTGAGTTGTGGTAAAAAAGGTAAAATATTTAAAACAAGTTTTTTCTCACATTCACATATATGTATATGTATATATTTAGTTTTATTAATAATTCATAAGTCATAATATAAAGACAATAACTAAGTAAAGAAAAAAATTCTGGTAGTACAAAGTTATTTGTAAATTAAAACAATGAAAACAAAAGAGATACAAATTTAAAAATAGTCCATAAATAAAATGCAATTGATCTCGTTTAAGAAAAACATAAAATTTAAGCAAAAATTACTTAACTATTGATCCGTGGTATTCGGTATTTTGGGAGTATAATACATGCTATTAATAAAACATCGTGTAACTTCGCCCACAATCGTACGATCTGCAATAGTTTGAGCTGCGCCATACAATGCCATTTTGCCTGTTATAGGCACACCAGGATCTTTCATTATCTCAGCTACCGAAGAACGAACATCTTTTATAAATTTATCTGCAATACCAGGTTTCGTGTGCATATCGGTGATGCAAATATGTATGCTGAAAGTAGAAAACAAATCATTGTACAATATTCGAAAAATTCTCGAAATAATTTAATAATTTTATGGTTGAATTTAATGCTGTTTAATGAAATACAATGTGAATTCAAATGGAAATATTTTCATGCTAAAAATTTCATTAACCAACTCAGATAAGTTAAAACTTGCACAACTTTCAATGTGACTGTTATTTACATACATACGTGCATATAGTGATTTCCGATATAAAGTTATACAATTTTGAGATACAATTGTAATGATTTCACTGATAGAATAATATCAACAGCGAAATCTCAAAAACTGGCACTTAAATTGGCAATCAACTTCCAGATTAAAATTTTATTTATTAAAATTATGCTAAAATTATTTACAATGTAATCGGATTTAAAAATTAAGCCTGAATCAATGAACTTATGTTAGTACACATATTTCTTAAAAAGTACTTAGAAAAATATATTTTTCACTTACCCAGAAGGGAATTGCAGGGCATTTAAGTTCCAACCTAATTTACACAGAGCATCTGATAAGCGGAAAATATCGAAAACATTTGAGCCCATAGCGATCACAGATGTAGCAGGTTTACCAAACACAAATATGCCATCGATTGTGCGTATACTATTAGAAAAAATAAACAAATTTAAGTATTTCCTATTATCATTAAAAAGCCTCACCTTTGTTCTACGTAACGGGAAGTATCCAAAATGCGCTTCGTGGCTTCCAAATAACCATTGTAGCCAATATTCATCATAGTGGCCCAACAGGCAGCAATAATACCACCAGTTCTAGAGCCATTAACAGTAGGCGACCCATAAACACCGCCAGGCCAATCAGTTGTGACGGTATATTGATGGTTTAAGTATTTCACGTCCGAATATAAAATTAAGGAGGAGCCTTTAGGAGCAAACCCATACTACAGAAATAGCCATTTTGTATTATAATGCAAAACTTTATTTAAAATACAAACCTTATGAGTATCAGCTGAAATACTGCTTATACCTGGCAGTGCAAAATCAAACGCGTTGAGGTTGTAGCCAGCATCTCTGGCCAAGGCTATCACAAAACTGCCCAAACAAGCATCTACGTGCACAGGAATGTCATATTTAACACCTAAAGAAGCAATAGCTTCAATATCATCCATAGTACCATAGGGGAAATTGGGAGCAGAGCCAGCTAGCTTTAAAAATTAATTGAAATACAATTTTTAAAAAGAAAGTAGCAGACGTGCTGTACTCAGTTCCGATCGAAAGTGGTTTTTATTCCATTAAATCGTCTTTAGAATGAAAACACTTAAGATTTTCAAAGTGATATTTCAAGTTGTTAATTAATATGTAATACATATAAATATTAATATGTATTATAATAAATATCACACTTGAATTGAAAATACCGATTTTAAACAAAATCGATTGAAATTAAAACTATTCCGATCGAAATGTGTGACATGTCTAATAATTCACTTACCAAAATTGTATTGGAATTAATAGCCTTCTCAAATGCTTTTATATCAACTTCATAGGTTTTCGGATCTACATCTACATAACGCACATGTATCTTGAAATATTGGCCAGCCTTATCGAAGGCTGCATGTATAGTTCTGGGCACTACCATATTAGGTTTTACAATGCCTCTATGCTCACGAGCAAAATCTCGATAAGCTTTGCATGCCATTACAATGGACTCAGTACCACCAGTTGTCATCTATTCAAAAATAGTTTTACATTACTATTAACAAAAAACTATTCTTTATTTTCTAAACTCACTGTACCACATGAATTGTTGTCGCCATGGAATAAAGAACAAGCCATACGAACAACTTCTGCTTCCATTTTACACACACCAGGGAAAATATCTGGATGCAAGGGATTTGTATAGGAAGCTTTGCCATAAACTTGTGCCACCAAATCGACTAAATCCTCTTCGAAACCATAAACAGCACCCGATACACGACCATTACGCCAATCATAGTGACCAACATTCAAATGTTCATCTACCAGTTTTAGAATTTCTTGCTTTGTCAAACCATTTTCAGGTAATTCCAACGTATATTTGAGGTTTTCACAACTTTTTGCGATATCTTTCTGAAAATTAGCCGTAGCTTTGGCTAATTCCGATTCAATTTTTTTTCTTATGGCGGGAACTTTTTTTAAATAACGATAGAATTGCCATTTACCGCGAACCCATATGCCTACAATAAATGAAATGTATTAAAATAATTATAAAATATATCGATAAAATCAGGAATTTTGGCAAAATAAGAATGGATAAAAAATGCATAAAAAGTACTTATTAGGTGATGACGAACTGGTTCAATTTAGATGAAAAACGATTGATTTAAACACTAGAGAGCCGCGGAACATATGGAAATATTTCTATATTTTTATTTTTTATAGGCCGATATTTCATTTGCCTCTAAAGCCACAATAAACAAAGCATTTTGCAAAAACTCTAATTGTTTTAATTGTTTTGTTGGGGAAAATATCCCGAAATAATAAATTTCAATATTAATTAATATTTTCCTAAACGTTTCTAATTTTTACTACTGAGATAGGAATTACATACATAAGTGTTATTAAATAGAAAGAGAAGTTTAAATTATAGTAAAACTACAACAGTTGTGAGGAGATTATGTTTTCTACTTCACATGGAAGAATGAATATATAATTTGATATACATAATTTCCTGGATAATTGCTAAAGAAATTGCTTTCAGTGATTTATCTAGAATTTATCCTATTGAATTTTTATTCTTTATGATCAGAAAGAGATGTTGCTCTTGTACGACTTCATTTTCTTCATTAAAATTTTTGCACGCAAAACTATTAAAAAAATTTACTATCAACATTTATCAAAAAATCATTTCCACATTCTCTTACTATTTTATTTATTTGGTTTTCAGAAAATGAAAAATTGCAATGGCAGAACTGCACATACCGTATCCAATCATGTAATTGAAGGAAAAAGTTATTCAGTATTGTTAGTTTTATGCTAATTAAGTAGTGTGGTAAAAACTCGAATATATTTGAAAATAAATGTGCAATAAAAGTGCCTGTATTGTATATTCCCCTTTATATTAAATCTTATCTCCTCATTTGGTCACTTGTAATCTATTAATAATTATTATTTTAATCTGAAATATTTCTTTCTAAACATCAAGCATATAAAATGAATAAATATCTACAAATTTATTAAAATGTGTGAAATTCATTCATATTAATAACAATGATTTTTATTTGTTACTTTAAAAATTTAAATGTATCCTGAATTTAAGCAAACGAAATGGATCTTATACTTGATGCATTATTGATAATGTGAAAATGAAAATTTTAGGGGAAATGTTGACTCTTTGGTGTAAAAGAGGACAATAAAAATTAAAAAAATTAGAACAAAAAATTATGAAATATTGATCAAGATTTTTTGCAGCTTCCGCAAAAAATTCAAAATAATTAGTATACAAATATTTTATCTAAACTCTTTCGATTCACTAAACTTAGTAAAAAGCTTCATAAACAGAATTATAATTTCCCTTCTGGCAAAATTTAAATCCGACTTGATCAAAGGTTACCGATTTGGAGATAGCTTTACCAATTACAAAATTTTTCACAGAAAATTTGTCAACAGAAACTCTTATACTTTCATAATTGATCAAATTCCAATGAAACCGGAAAATCCTTGAAATGAAAGAACTTATTCCGTTTTCTTATATAATATAAAGCCCAACATGTTTTGTGCTTTTAAAGTGAACAAAAGAATAGAGTTTATTAGTAGAAGTAAAACTATTTAGAAATATTTTAAGAAGATACCTTTTGATCAAAAGTTTATTTTCTTTGCAATTAAAGATTGACATCTTAAAACTTTTTAGTCTAGGATTTCAGAAAAAAAGCTAACTTAGTTTCTTATCCGAAAATAATAAATATGAACCATTCCTACATATAAATTCATTTCTTTTATAAGACTTCTGAAACACTTGCACAAGAACATTTACGTTATATGTACTCACTTTCATCTTGATTAATAAAACTCCATAGCCAAATAGAGCTTAGAACAGCGGTAGCTGTAATTGTGGCCACTTGCCATGGTTCACGATTGGCAAACATGCGATTAATGTTTTCAGTAATTAGTTTGCCACAATCGTGAACACCAACTTGGAAAGGTTTCATGATTTTGACTTTGATTTTTATGTTTTATTCGTGTTGTGGTTTAAAGGTTGATATAATTAACAATTATAAAAATAAGAATTATGCACTTAACAGCTTGGCGAAAAGAAAACGACTGAAATGAGAGTTTCCAAAATATGTGTTATAAAACATTAAATGCTATGAATTATAAACTAAGGTAATAAAATGACTATTACATTCATAGTCTTATCAATAAAAAGTCACTGATATACATAGTACATAGTTGTTATCAATTATACTTTAGTTTCGTCGCAACTAGTACAAATATTACAGATTAATATAAAGAAATATTTTGCTTGATTATCAAAGAATATACATATATCGTGAAAAAATCTGTTTACCTCAGCTTTTACTAATAAGCAAAATACAATTATATATGTGAATCCTCTATTATGATTAAAAAGTTCCTTTGTTTATAATATTACATACTAAAATTATAAAAGTTATTTCAACAGTTGTTTAACTTTCTTCTTACTAAAATTGTAAATAAAATGAAGTTGACTGTAGTTCGTAATAAAGTGTTGGAAAGCGGTAAGTATCAGTACGATTAAAGAGTCAAATTCTATATACACACGATGGAACATAAGAAGATATTTTTGTTAAAAGATGTACCCTGTTACACGGACGGTAGTTACAGGACAAAAACAGAATTCTGTAAATTTTTCAAAGCGTTCTTCTACTTCCTTTTCTTTACCGAAACAAAAATGCAAATTGTGGTATGTGTCTATGGATTTATTAGCATTTGATGCAAACATTCGGCATTATGCTACGATCTAACAATAACCGAGCTGTGCTGTTAGAAATAAGACAATTATATGATAATTTTCTTGTGTAATTACAATCAAATTTCTACCACTGTATATACATACATACGTGTATAAATAGTTCTTGTAAAACAACCTCTATAGCATATTGGAATATAAATTATCGAGTACCTCCTAATACGATAACTACATCACAAGTTTTTAAAACTAGTGCTTTAGCACAATTAAAATACTTTGTAACTGTAGCTATCAGTTTTATTTGTTTACTTTTTATTTTCTTACTTTTCACCTGTTGTTTTTGTTATAAAATTTACATATTTAAATTAGAAAATTAGGAAAGAAGAAATGCTTCGTCATATAAAATTTTTATTAAATAAAGTAAGAGCTATTTAAATTTGTGGAATTTAAACTTTAATTAAAAAAACTATCTTTAAGCCTTATTCTACAAATAAGATCCCTCTTGCTAATATGTGCTCATTGGCCTCCAGTTGTGATGACAAATTTTGTCAAATTAATGAACAGAATGGAGTACGTGAAATTATTTTAAATGATAGCAAAACACGTAACGCCTTATCACTAACTATGATGGAGGAGATACTAAGTGCATTAACAAAGACTTGGCACGATACAACATTACGTTGCATAGTTTTATCTTCCACGGGTCCTATATGGTCGGCTGGTCATGATTTGAAGGAACTGATGCCCGAATGTGGATCTCAACAGCATGCTGCAGTTTTTGAAAAGCTCACACAAATCATATACAATATACGTGAGGCTCCCGTGCCAGTTATTGCTAAAGTTAATGGAATTGTGGCTGCTGGTGGTGTGCAACTAGTCGCCTCTTGTGATATTGTGGTGTGTTCAAATAAAAGTTCATTTATAATGCCCAGGTAAATGCTTAAGTGTTTGCTAATTTTATTTCATAAACTAATCATATATCTTACAGTATAATATTGTCATTAGTTCTTTTTACTAATTAACGTAAACGCGGTTACATTAAAATTCTTTGTTAAATTTTTTGTATTGTAAAATTAAATGGCAACTAGAGTGCAGCACATCTTATAAACAGGCGCTGCCTTCAGGAAATACTTGACCTACATACTTACATATATAAATTAAGAATTTTTGACGTGCACTACTAATGCTTTTAATGACCAGCACCAGTATAAATCAGTAGGAAATTCCATAAAAATACTATGGTGTGGTACGGTACATCGAGTTTTTATTTCGTGCGCTGTCATTCGCAAATTTACCTTCAGAAAAAATATTTTCTAGCGTATTCTATCATTTGTTATAAAAATTCATTGATTAATCCCTTACCAAATAGTTTATTTAATTGAAACAAATATCGATACATTTTTATTCAATTAGTATATAATTAATCTAGTGCTAATATTGGTGTATTTGCCTCGACGCCGGCTGTTGCCATGTCACGTGTAATGTCGCATTCAAAATGTTTAGATATGTTAATGACTGGCCAGCCGATAACTGCAGAGGAAGCCTCCAAATATGGTTTAGCAAGCCGTGTTGTACCAGAAGATGTTCTAGATGACGAAATCAATAAAATAATAACTGCAATAAAAAATAAAAGTCGTTCAGTATTATCGCTGGGCAAAGAATTTTTCTACAGTCAGTTGGAGTTATCGCTGCATGAAGCTTATAAGCAGGGTGCTAAGGTGAGAATACTGTGTTATAATTTTGTGAAGTGAAAATAATATTTTTTACCATTTTAGAAAATGACTGAAAATCTTCAACTTAAAGATTCACAAGAAGGCTTACGCAGCTTCATTGAAAAGCGCAAACCGATATGGTCTCATTTGTAGAAAAATCGACAAAACTAGTTATAAATACGAACAGTGTTTGAAATAATATGATACTGTCCTTGAACTTCTGTATGTATGTATGTATATTACAAATCAAAAAATATTTTTATAAAAGAAATTATTATGGTTACGGTTGCAAAGCATTTATGTATATATTTTAATAGAATTAGAAATAAATTGTTTAAGCATAACAAAGTGATACGTAAAATATTTCTTTTCTGAGCAATTAATATAATAACTGGATAAGTGAGAGTTAAAAAAAATTATTATTTATTGTGGCTTTAACTGTTCATATAGAGAATTCTCATATTGTATTTGTTTGTTTTGGCATAAACATATGACACCATTTTCAGCGTTTGGCCATGGGACTAATCGATTTTCCAAATGCTTACTTTAGGGATAAATGTAGACTATTAAATGCAAATGACAAGTTTTTAAGGATAATTAGTATTCGTACAATGACGTACATTAATTGACAAAAATCAACGATAAATTAAATAGTCCTATTGCAATTTGTGTCTATATGTAGTATATGCTCTCCGATATAAAGCTGGTTCGATACATAAGCATCTGATTCCAAATCACTCAAAAGTTAAAAACGCATGTTACACGTAAGGAAATGCTCTTTTACTTTGGACCATAGTGGTGACGCTTCTTCAGACATGCATGCACCTTATCTATCGATGTACACTACTGACCGAATTTTCTACCAGTTCATAGATATAAAAAAATTTTTCTTTGAAATTTTCTTCTTAAAAAATATTCAAATTGGTTCAGCTGTTTACATACGTGTGTTTGAATGCCAAATATACATAAGAATTATGGCAATAGCCAATCTTTTACCGTGACCATAGGTACCCTATATGTTAATCCAGGCTATAAAGCCATGTTCTGTAAATCTACTCGTTTCTGAAATCAAAAAATTTCCAAAAACGACAAATTGAAAAACTGCTGCTCTGTAAATGCTGTGCATTAGTGCGTTAAAAAAATTGGAATTAAATATTTAAACATCAAAAAAGGGATGTATACGTACGTGTGGAAAAAGGGAAGTATACGTGTGGAAAAAGGGAAGTACACCTTCTCGATAGATATCTTTTAGAAATTGTTCTACTAAGGTTATTAATTAATATTTTAATTTTTGATTCCGTTTTCATTACTTTTTACCTAGAGCAATTACACTTTTAACTTCTGCTAAAAAAAATCATATGTAATAAACACAAGTAGTCATTAAAAAAGGATGTCCTTTTTCATATTAAACTAGCGGGCCCGTTGCCTGCTTTGCACGGCAAAACAAAATAAGAAAAGAAACACACGTCCAAAGAGAAAACAGAAATGATAACAAAGTGCTATTTGCACCACTCCGTGCAATGCTCTCCAATACACAAACGACCAAAATGTATTCAATACTAATGAATGCTGTATGCGGTACAAAAAATGCCTGCGGCAAAAACACACTCACTTCACATACGCACCGCACACACATGCGTTATCGGATTTTAACCAAACTTCATATAAACCATATATGGGCCACTGCCTACGTAGTGTATAAGTTTGGTTGAAATCGCTCGACGCGTTTATGATTAGTTCGGCGACGTACATATACGGACTTATTTTTATATATATAGATTTATTCTCAGAACTCAAATTTTAAATAAATTGCTTATTTACAAAATATTTCATAGCAATTAACAGAGTTTCTTTAAAATTTTCATAAACTTTTCTCCCAGTACAACTTTATTTTACTCCTCAATACAAATGTATTTTGATTTTTGAGCGTCACTGCCAAAACCCATTCATAAGGCGAATTGAGTATAACAAGGCCTAATAAAAAAGTTGACGGAATTTAAAATATTTTTCTGTTATATATCGAGCTTGTCAATTGTCTATCTATCAACTGAGCTGTTGCGTAGACCTTATTAATACCCTTAGCTTACCCTTGTTAAAAAAACACCAAGTTCCCTTTTTTCTCTTTGAAAGGGCAACAAATGTTACACTTTTTTCACGTATGTATGCATCCATTATCAAATGTTGGCTAAATCTGATCACATTTTAACTCAAGCATCATGCTTATGAAATAATTTTAGCGCTGACTGTAATTACCAACTAAAAATTCAATGAAGACCCAATAAACACATTTTTATAGAATTTTTATTAATAAGTTTGTTGTATGTTTTTTATTTTTCATATTAATAAATTTATAGAGCTTTTTTAAATGTTTTCATTAAATTTTTATACGTTATTTTATAAAATGAATAAATTAATTTGTAAGTTAAATTAAAGTATGGGTATGTAGTTCATTTATTAATAGTTTATTTATAATTAATTCATTTTTGTATTTTACCTTTTTATTTAATTTAATTGGCATTTCTTGAACTCATTCAAATTGAATGGAATTTATGTTTTATATATATATATTTTTTTAGATTTTTATATTATTTTAATGCTATTTTAAGTTAAATTTTTATGTATATTGTAAATTATTTAAGCAAACAAATTATAATATATAAACTAGAGAACATCTTAAATTTGTATTTTTTTATGAACTAAACTTAAACATAATTAAACAATGAAGAGTTAAGAAAGTCCGTTCCGAAATCAATATGAACAATTTATTTCATTACACATTTATGGTTTGGGAGATAAAAGTTCAAATCTATTTGTATTGATTCTTCTTCCATTCGCTGCTGTTTTCTTTTTGAACAAATTTAATACTTCTTAATATTCACATAATCATTCATAAAAATCGCGATTCATGACAGGCAGCAAGCAGAGCAGTACAATGTTTTATCTAAGTTTGTTTTGCAATCATATTTGTACATAAAAGAGTTTTTCGTTTAAAGTTTTTTCTTTTAAGAAGACAAATGATTCCTTTTCCTAAAACTCTTTTTTGCATTTCATAAATTTTGTGTAAATTTAAACTATATACTAAAACGATATCTTATTCATAGGCAAATAAAAAAAAGGATGATAATAAAAGTTGAAATATAATAGTAGTAGTTTTGTGTGCTTAATTGAGGAGTTTTGTTGTAGCAATTTTTGTTTATTTTTTAAAAATTTATTTTGCTAAAACGTGTAGAGAATATGTTGGTCTTGAGTTTGTATCTATAACAAATGACTTTTTAAAGTTTTGATTTTTTGTATTTTTTTAATTGGTAATTGAAGAGAGCTTTTGGGTAACTCCATTCACAGTCTTTGATTTAAGGACATCATTCTCATATGAAAGTACAGTTTCTTTCCCATTTTCATAGACCCTAAAACAGAAACAACAAAAAAGAAAACATAATTTAAGTCTGAGAAGATTTCTTAAATCAAATATACTTACGTCTTTTTCATAAACTTTTTGCCATTGACAAATGTTGTTGATGTTGAAGTACGTTTCACTGCCCCGTTTGCGCCGGCGCCGTTAGAGCTGCGACCGCTACCATTCGACATGGAACTGTACGATGAGAATGAGGTGAAGCCATTGTTGGGCATTAAGAAGTCCATCATTGAATAATTAAGCAAGGGGGAAGCAAAGGGAGAAGCCATTTTTGAATTTGCTCCATGATGATAATGATGACTGTGAGTGCCGGAGGAACCATTCGTACGCCGACTACCTTGATGGACATCTACAAATGCAAGCATGTTTTCATTATTGTCAAAGAATATAGGAACTTGGGTGAAACAAGTGCTGGCTTTTAGCTAGTCTCAAAAAATAGTCGCAGCTTTGATAACTTGTATTAATATATACGTGTTTCTTAAATAGAACTAAAACATCCCATAATATTTATCAACTTATCGTTTTATATTTATTAAACTCAGAATTCAAACCGAATGTAAACCGAAATTTATCACAGATTTTACCGAATCGAAATGGAAGTCCACTGCTCCAAAACACTTAAAGTGTTTAAGCAAGAAAATGTTTAAGAGCGGTAAAAAAATCTTCCAAGAAGTACGAGAAAATACCAATGGTGAATCTCTCATTGGACACGACTCAGTACGTCAACAAGTAATTAAATTGTTAAAGAAGTCGAATCAATACCAAAGAAGTTGAAATCGACATCTGGTTTAGCTCCTGGCCATGAGACATGTGCCAGCGTAGCTTGACCGAAATTGCTTCATTTTCACATCGATTTTTAAAAGTAGCGGTCAGTTACCATGTCCACTGGACTTTTCCTGCATCGAGAAATGAAGAAACACACGAAACGAATACGCAGATAGAGTTCATCGCTGAAAGAGCTCCAGGCTGAGCTGAAAAGTGTTTATATGCACTGCTTCGAGGGTTGGAAAGGCGTCTGAACATTACCACATGAATATTAATGAATGTTTTTGCATAGAAGTAAAAAGTTAAAACGATTTTTTTTTGATAACTCCGACAATGGTTTCATCTTAACTGTACCAGACGGCGCTCTGGATTGAAAAATAAAATGGAAACAAGAAATAACTTTTGAGAAATTGTTTGTTTTTTTTTAATGTTCTCTGGTGTAATAAAAACTCTCAATTATATATGGGAAATTTTTCTAGAAATAAATCTTTTTAAACTCTTCAAGATATACATAGTACAGCTGGCGTAAGCACTAGTGGATGAAATGCCATAGAGACCGTGCTAAAACCCACATCAAATATGTAGTAAAATTTCAAAAAATACAATGAACTTTTATTCCGTCATACCTCTAAATAAATCAGCGAACGGTGAATTACCTCCAAAAAAGTCGCGAAAAACTTCTTCTGGCGGCCGGAACACAAATGGAAAGCCACCCATTATGTCGAAATCATCGAAATCATGTGAATGGTGGCCTGATGAACGATGGTGTCCACGATCACCCAATAAGCCTTCCTTGCCATATTGATCATAAACTCGTCGCTTTTTCTCTGTAAAAAAGGATATTAAATAAATAATTTATTTTTTTTGTAGGTTACTGTGGATGTTCAGCTTTTTTTAATTGATTAGTTTTAACCAAAAACATCGACAGAATACAATAAACTAATGTGTTAATTTTTATTTCACTAGAATATTTTAAGTAACGAATAGATTTCGGCTACTAAAATCCTTTGTAACAGGAGGAGTAAAATTTTTTTTCTGTACATCGGATATTTATTCTATTGCGCCCAACTGTTTGTTTTTAATAAAGATATTTCATTCCTATGGGAAATAGATGAATGTATTACCGAATGTTACAGTACATTGTTTCTAAAATTTTCGCTAAAACTAAATTTTAAAGTAAATTCCTTTCCAGAATTTACATGACTTTTAATTCTTTCTAACAAAGAGTCCTGATTCAAACGACGATTTCTTTCCGAACCCTGCCTTATCTATACATATAAAATAGGATGTGTGTATGTATGTATGTATGTATGTATGTAACGTAATGGCTCCAAAACGGCTGGGCCGATTTTGACGAAATTTTCAGGGAACCTTCAGAATACTCGGGCGGGTGACACTTTGAAGTCCGATTTTTTATTTTCGGTCTGTGGGCGGAGGGGCGTTGTAAGGCTATCAAACAATGCCATTGAAAGACAAAATTATATTTTATATTTTAATGTTTATTGTAACAATTTGGTTCGTATAATAATAAAAATTCTTTCAAAATTGACAAAGTTGTGATTCGTTGACTCGTTTTCTTTGATATTGTTGCTACCACCTGCTGCTGACGACTGACGCTATATTTTAAAATTATGGCTTGTGTTCATGCCCCACCCTTGTGACTCAACCGTAGTAGCACAGGATTGCATTTTCGTCAGTGTTGCTAACATTCCCCCCACCGTAAATCCTTTCTATGTGAGGGATTTCTTAAATTTCAGTACAGCTAACCTAACTGCTGGTCGTCGTATTAGCCCATTTGGCGTTTTAACCTCTGCTGAGCGTACTTGACCGTCTTTCCCAATGAAAACCCTGGTAATTCTTCCCTTCTTCCACTGACTTCTAGATTGATTAGGATCAACAATAAGGACAAGGTCGTCTACTTGTAATGGATCAACCTTTTCTCTCCATTTTGGGCGAATTAGTAGCTGTGGTAAATATTCAACCACCCAACGTCTCCACAATCTGTCCTTTAAGTTCTGGGCGATTCGCCATTGTTTTCGCAAACATTGTTGCTCGTCTTTACCTGGAGTCTGTGTTGAACTTAGGCCCCCTAAAAGGAAGTGATTTGGCGTCAGAGGTTCCTCGGTATCATGCTCAATCGGGAGTTGAGTTAAGGGACGGTTGTTAATAATGTTTTCAGCTTCGATCAAGGCGCTCTGAAAGGTTCCCAAACGTGGAGCTTCTTCCTTAAAAATTTTGTACAGCAATTGTTTAACGCACTTTACTAATCTTTCCCAACACCCCCCTGCATGAGGATTAGCCGGACAGTTGAAAATCCACTCGATATTGTCTCTAGAAAAGTTTCGTTGTATTTCATCATAGTCAAAGAAACGGTTTTCTTTTGTCATCTCTTTTTGTGCACCAAGGAAATTTGTTCCGTTATCGCTCCTGATGCGTATGGGCACACCTCGTCTATTCACGAAATTTCTTACGCACAGCAAAAACGAATCTGTAGATAGGTCTTCCGAGATTTCCAAATGTAATGCTCTCGTAGTTAAGCATGTAAACAAAGCAATCCACCTTTTCTCCCTTCTTCGACCGATTGTAATATAAAATGGACCACAATAGTCAAGCCCGACATAGCTAAATGGGCGTACATAGGGTGTTACACGGTCTGTGGGTAATTGCCCCATGAATGGTGGAACAGGTTTAGCAGAATCAGCGACACAAATACTGCAAATTTTTTTTACTGCCCTTAATGCATAGCGAATATATGGTACCCAGAACTTCTGCCTTATTTCATTTATTACCACATGGTCATTTTGATGGTGTCTTCTCTCATGATAATAAGCGATAATCATTAACGTTACAGGATGCTTTGTTGGCATAATGATTGGGTTGCGTGCGGTTTCAGGTAAAACATATGCATTATCAATTCTTCCATTGACTTTGAGTAGCATATCCTTATCAAGGAATGGTGTAAGTTGGTAAATGCTAGAAGACCTCGGCAACCCTTTTTCCTTGATAAGGTACGACCTTTCAGCTCCGAAAACTTCGATTTGAACTTGACGACAAATAAGTTTCTCACCAGCCTCAACTTCTGCGGTGGTCAGTTCTGCTGACGTTAATTTGCAATTTCTAACTTTGACATCTATAAAACGTAAAATCCACGCAGCGCATCGCTTTAGCTTTAAAAACTTGGAAAATTTTTCATATTTCAGAATCGGTTCTTTTACCGACTGCAGGGCCAGCACTACGCTAATTTTTTCCTCTTCGAGGCATTGACTAACTTCAGGAACAGGCGAATCGGTTGGCCAAAATTGTTCGTCACGTCTTAAAAACTCAGGTCCGTTTAGCCATCTTGACTCTGAACCAAAATTTACAAACAATTTGGCTCTAGTGGCCTCATCAGCGACATTTAAATCTGTAGGTAGCCATCTCCACTGCTCAGGCTCTGTTGATGTTAAAACTTCCGCAATACGACAAGCAACAAACTGTTTATATTCCCTCTCTGTCGATCGGATCCAAAACAAAACAGTTTTTGAATCGCACCAAAATACAAACCGATTTATTGTGAAGTCGTGCGCTTCATTTATTAAAGTTTTCAGGCGACACCCTAGAATAGCTGCTTGTAACTCAAGTCTTGGAATAGTCATACCTTTCGTAGGAGCACAGCGAGACTTAGCCATAACAAATGAAAGGTGAACATCACCTTTGTGCAAAATACGTAAATACGCCACAGCTGCGTAGGCGCTGGAGCTGGCGTCAACAAAAACATGGAGTTGGATCTCTTCAGCGGCGGCCAGTAATGTTGAATAGCAGCGGGGAACTGTAAACTGTTCCACCCTTGCAAAATCTTTCCACCAAGCATTCCATTGCTCCGCCATATTTCGAGGTAGCTGATCATCCCACTGCATACATAGCTTCCATGTTCTCTGTATTAGTAACTTAGAAAATATTGTAAAGTTGGCCAAGAACCCAAAGGGGTCAAAAATAGCCATGACTATTCCCAAAACTTCCCTCTTAGTGGGTGGGCGGTTACCCTCCAAAACGTCAGAGCAAATTTTGTGGAACTTAACATGGAATTCAAATGCATCAGTAGTTTTGTTCCAGTATAATCCAAGAATTTTGTCGGTCTGAGATTGCTGCCCCATTCTCAGCATTGTTGAACTTTCATCGACCCCAACGTTTAGTTTGCGCTCCAGCTCAGAAGAATTAGTTGAAAAATTTCTTAAATTAAACCCAGCCGCTGAATTTATACGTATGGCCTCAGTCGTAACCTCCATAGCCTCCTTTATGCTGTTGAAACTGATGACCAAGTCATCAACATAAGTATTATTAATTACAGCCCTGGCTCCTCTAGGCATAGTTGACTCAAAGCGTTTTGCATTTGTATTTTTGACAAATTCGGCACAACATGGTGAACAAATTGCCCCGAAAACCATTGACTGCATGACATACGTTTGCACTTCACGTTCACTATCACCATCGCGCCATAAAAAGCGCTGTGAATTTTGGTCAGGCTCAACGATTGAAACCTGCGAAAACATTTCCTGAATGTCACCAGCCACAGCTATTTGCCCTTGACGGTATTGAAATAAAATTGTCTGGAGCGGTTTGGCGTGCTCAGGGCCCTTCAACAATGCCGAATTTAAAGACATACCTGACGAAATTGCGGCAGCGTCAAAAACAATTCTGAGCTTCTCTGGCTTATGCGGATTTATTACACCAAAATGTGGTAAATACCACGTCTTGACATTTTGACCTTCTCTCAATTCTGCGACAGATAATGTTCTGGCATAACCTTTCTGTAGATATTTGTTGATTTCCCTCTTGTAGTTGGCAGCATACACTGGATCTCGCTTCATCTTATTTTCTACATTAACTAGACGTTTTTTGGCCACTTCATAACTTCCCGGTAAAACAATATCATCAGTTTTCCAAAGGAGACCGGTTTCGTATCGACCTTCAATTCGTTTACACGTTGTTTCCAAAATATTTCTGGCGCGTTTATCATCATCTGATTCCAAAATCAAGGTAGTTGCTCTTACTCCAAAATTTTCAACGGAAAAGTAATTCAGCACCAATTCATCAATTTCTTTCCACGTGTTGGTTTCATTCATATGGCAAATTCTAGCGATACTGTTACCTTTGTCCAAAGTGGGTCCATATGCGACCCAACCAAGCTTCGTAGAAGATGCTACTGGTAAGTCTGGCCCTGCCTCAACAACCTGTTCTGCCAGACTCAAAAAACAGTGGTCCAGACCGATTAATAACGATGGCCTTTTATTCTCGTACTCTTCAATCGGCAAATGTTTAAGGTATTTGAAATTTAATTTGTTAAAACTCTGTGTAGGCAAATTTAAATCTTTCACAGTGTGTAGGTTTTTGATAACATATTTTCTGTTATACTCATTTGCAGGTGAAATTTCAACACCAACCTTCATAGAATTTTCAGTCCTGCGCACATTACCATACCATTGAAGGGTAATAGAAGAGTTTGGCCCTTTCAGACCTACAGATTTGGCAACATTCTCCTCCAATAGTGATACCGACGACCCTTCATCTAGCAATGCATAAACTTTAACTGTACCATTTGGTCCATGCAACGCTACTGGCAAAATTTTAAATAATTGTGATGTAATATGATTTCTTCTACACTGCAGGACTTGCTCAGCCTGTTCATTATTGTTCACTCTTGATATATTCGATGTGTCTTGATGCAGCAAAGGGTGATGGTAGCGACTGCATCCGTTTATGGTGCATACTTTCTTTTCTTTCTGCACTGTGTTAGGCTATGACCTTTACGTAGACAAGAAAAACACACATGAAGACGTTTAACTTGTTCCCACTTAACATTCGTTGCCAACTCTTTAAATTGTTTGCATTCTGCAATGTCATGGCTGCCCTTGCACTGGTGGCACTCCCTACGACTGGGCTGTTCCTCCTTACCATGAAATACTCTCCGAGTTTGCACCAATGACGATTGTTGGCGATCATTTGTGGTGATGTTGCTACGCTGCGGTATTAAGCTACAAAATCGAGCCAAATCTCCAACCCATTTAGCAAAATGTTCGACAGTTGGATATGGCAGAACAGAAACTGAATATTTTGCCCATTCATATTGTTTAGATAGAGGTAACTTTAAAACCAACTGCTCCAGCAACGTAGGATTCAACAAGTGATTTTCGCATTTAGCGGATTTGAAAAAGGCGACAACATTCTTGGCACAAGTGGCCAACCCTAATATAGCGTCAAGACGACCTTCGGTTATGACTGGATACAATTTGATTTTTTCCAATTGTGATCGCACCAGTAGTTCTGGGCGACCGAAATTAAAACTTAGTTCATCAATTATCTGGGGTACGTTCTGCGGGTAAATTAGCATTGACATGACAGCATTTTTTGCCGCTCCTTGTAAAGCCTTTTGTAATCTCATTAAATTTTGTCTGTCAGTGTATCCGAATTCTGCACTAGTTTCCTCATACGTTGCTAAAAACAGTGGCCAATCCTCTGGTTTCCCGTCGAATTGTGGCAAGTGGTATAACTTTGTTGAGTACTCACTGCATTGAATGGTTGTTGGCGCTGTTGCTGCACACAAATTCGTTGTACGAGGCAATTGATGCAAATTCGACGGCGATTGTTGCAAATTATCTGCTGTTGGTGAAAACTGTATATTTGGTATTAACGGCGATGTATGTGAACTAGAAATTAGTGGTAATTGATTCAAACCTGTTGGTGGTGCAAATTGTTGCGGATCTGTAGACGGCGGCATTTGATGTAAATTAGATGACGGCGCAAATTGTTGCGAATTTGTAGACGGCGGCATTTGATGTAAATTAGGTGACGGCGCAAATTGTTGCGAATTTGTAGACGGCGGCATTTGATGTAAATTAGGTGACGGCGCAAATTGTTGCGAATTTGTAGACGGCGGCATTTGATGTAAATTAGGTGACGGCGCAAATTGTTGCGAATTTAAAGATGGCGGCATTTGATGCAAATTGGATGACGGAACAAATTGTTGCGAATTTAAAGATGGCGGCATTTGATGCAAATTAGATGACGGCACAAATTGTTGCGAATTTAAAGATGGCGGCATTTGATGCAAAGGGGATGACGGAACAAATTGATGCGAATTTAAAGATGGCGAAATCTGGGAATAATTTCCAGATGCGTTGAATGACGATACATTTTCAGTCTGTGGCTGTCGATACACTCTTGTTAATGGTGGTAGCTGCGCATAGTTTGGCAAACCTTGATGCCAATTATCACGATGACGACTTGTATCTGCCATTGACTGTGTTGTTGAAACCGACGTATGTGGGTACTGTTGTATAGTCCTTTTTACCATTTGGGAACGAATAGTATCTATTTCATTAGAATTACGGCAAGATTCTTCTCTCAGATTGTGTATGGCGTCTTTTAGCAAATTTATTGTAGACACTAGTGTAGACAAAACCTCAGGTGTTTCAGACGACTGTGATGTTTGACTTATTGTAGACTGTGTCATTGGCGGTATAACGCCACCGGCACCATCATCACGTGTATTTGCATTGCTGACCATTGTCTCATTCAGGCCTTCACTTTCTGAGGAATCACCGTGCTGCTCTTCTGTGTCTTCCTGGCTAGCTTGCGATCTCGTTCTTGGTCGTTGAGACATTTCCCTGTTTCTTCTCAATTGAAATATGTATACTCACAAATTATTTAATTTTAAATTACTTTACAAAATTTGACAATCTACTTCAGCTCGGTGGCAACGTTCAAAGAAAAACAATGTAAGGCTATCAAACAATGCCATTGAAAGACAAAATTATATTTTATATTTTAATGTTTATTGTAACAATTTGGTTCGTATAATAATAAAAATTCTTTCAAAATTGACAAAGTTGTGATTCGTTGACTCGTTTTCTTTGATATTGTTGCTACCACCTGCTGCTGACGACTGACGCTATATTTTAAAATTATGGCTTGTGTTCATGCCCCACCCTTGTGACTCAACCGTAGTAGCACAGGATTGCATTTTCGTCAGTGTTGCTAACAGGCGTGGCAAAATCCAATAATTCATAAAATGAGAACGGCTTGGCCGATTTCTGTAAAACTTTTTGTCAGTTGTTAGTATTTTTGATGAGAAGGTTTTTATGGAAGAAAATTTTGGAAAATCCCTCCGGAAAAGTCGGAAAATTGGAAAAATCAAAAATCGAGTTTTTGTATGAAATTTTGTTTGAAATTATTGCTTAATGGCTTTTTAAATGAAAAAAATATAAAGTTTGTCTGAAGGCTTAAAATTGGGGCGAGGCGAAGTTCGCCTGGTCCGCTAGTTTTTAATAAAATGCAAATATATTTTGAACATAAGAAAAAACATTTTCTTTGTAACCATTATTTTTAAATCACCCCCATTTCAAAAGAGATTTTCCATCCATAAACCGACCAATGAAACAAAGGTGACTTCAAGTTTTCAAATTAATTACGAATTAAAGCAAATATTATCCCAAATATAAAAAGCATTTCCCTTCTTTAGGAAAAAAAAAGACTAAATGTCAGTGATAATCACAAAAAAATAAAATATTTTTGAATGGCAAAAAAAATAAATCAATAATAAACAAAATAAAAAATATACATTCCGATCGGAATGGTTTTGATTCCGATAGTTTTTGTTTTACATTCATTAGGTCGACACCTTCTATTTACACGCAAATCTTATGCGCAAACGTATAGTTGTTGCTCCTAAAAGTATGCAATATTTTTACTTTTCAATACAAATTCAGCTAGTTGAAAAGTGATTTGTCATTCCGATTTTTAATTTGAAAGCGGATTGATTCCATTTTTTTTTTTTTTTTGTTTTCTAAAGACTCAGTTATCGAAAGACTGTCGATCGGAATTGTGTGCTGGGACGCGGCTGTAAAGAAGGTAAAACAAAAAATTTCGATCGAACATGGCTGTTATATAGTAACTAGAATTGCATACTTAGTTTCAAACTAACAAGAAAGACTTGACACTATGAAATGAAAGTGATGCATTAACAATTGCAATTTGTTCTCGAAAATGAGTAAAAATGTTTTAATTACGACTTCTTTCCCATTGTTTTAACGAAAAATATTTCAAACAGTGAGAAATTTATGTTTGCGCATTTCAGTTTGGAACGATCTTCCGTTATAACACGTGATATTTGTTTTGTAAACAGAGCGGTATCGGTTATGTTCTTCAGTGTCTCATTAAAATTAACGTTATAAAGAGAGTAATTTTTTTTTTAGTTTTTATGACCGTAATGATGAATTTGATTTAAAAGTAAAACCAAATAAGAGCCAAATATGTAAAAAATTTTATTATTTTAAAAAATCAGAACAAGTTGAAACTGCATTTATTAATTTATGAATATTTGAAAGTTAAATTCATGAGAAAAAATGCAAAAAAGACGAGTTTGAAACACAAAAATCGGAATATATTTTCTATAATCAAAAAAGGTTAAACGTTTTATAAAAAGTCACTGAAGAAGAAAAACACGCAACAATTAGGCAAATTCGCAAGATTAATAAAAATGTAGAAGAAAAATAGTAATGCAACTTTGATTGTTAGGCGTGGAGGGCAGAACTTGAAATTTTACAAAATCTGTTTCAGAAAGCAGAAAAAAGCTTTGGATGATAAAATTTAAATAAAAAAATTTCAAAAATTTTGCTAATGTTAAGAAGAAGACAGCACAAAACTGCTTACAAGTCCACAGAATTGAACAAATGCATCCAAATCACTATTAACACCAGAACGAAATGCAGGCTTATAGACACCTTAACCCACAACAAATAACTTTTTGAAAATATCTCTAAATATAAAATACAATCTAATTTATGTAGTAGCGATTATCCAAAAAAGTACGTAGTAGTGAACTTTTTACACGTGTTTTTAACGGAAATTAGTACAAACAAATGACTCAGGCAAATGGTTTTCTGCAATAGAAAGGAAAAAACTCTGTTTGAAAAATTATTCCATACATAAGAGCATGTGCTTGGCAGTGTTTATGTTAGTCTTCAAACGTTGTTTTTGTAATGAGTTAGAGAATTAGGTATGTTGAACAACAATAACAATAATAAACAAATAAATTATTAACGCGAAATGCTTTTAAACAGTAGCAGTTAAGCAGCACCTGGACAGGCAGCCAGGCAAAATGGCATTAAAAAACGAACACAGCATTCATTACTTGCAGCATTCAGCAACCATTGTTTGGAAATGTTTTTTTTTGTTGTTGTTACTTGGATACATTGCAATTTTACGTTTTTAGTAAAAACAACTTATTGGAAATTAAAGGAACATTTGAATTTTTTTTAATGTGTTAATAGTTAAATTTATCTTTTACCAAATAGTTTGTGGAATGGTGTATGGTCGAAGAGATTTCTAAAGGTGAACAATTGATAGCGATTGCCACGCTTTGATGAGCCATAGCTGGGTATATAATCATCGTAGTCTTTGGCACCTGTTGTACGATAGCGATAACTACCGTAACCATTTGAACTACCATAACCATTAGACGACATATAAGATGATGAACTGCTGTAGCTGCTTTTGTGTAAACTTGAGCGATTATCGTATATTTTTCGTTTGCGTGCTAGCCAAACGCAGGAACATTTAGTTGCAATAAGGGTTTAATGTGGTTTATTCAATACATACAGATAAATATCAGAAATAACATAAAAGGTAAAAAAATAAATAGTTTAAAAGAGTGCTTATTTGCAAAACTTCCATAGGAATATGTTAATTTAAGATACTTTTTGCCTTGATTCCGGTATAAGTCTGGAGTAATTTAAGCGAGTCGATTATTTGGAAAGTGCTATAAGACACTTAAAAAAATTATATTAATAATTTTGCAGTTGTCTATTTCGAATTGCTTAACTATATTTTCTGAGATCAATTTTTATTAACATATTCCGATAAAGTTTTTTGAGTTAAACTAATTGAGTAAGTCTAAATTGGATATGTGTGAACACTTATGTAAGGCGATAATTCAATTTAAAACTTAATTGCCTCAATTAAGGTGCATGTCTGAATATAGTGTTAAAACCTGAATGATTAATATTATTCTTCTGATTAGGTAATATGTTCCACTTTCAAAATAATTTCCTATTTTAAATAATACGATTTTTAACTAAACTCACCGTCTGATAAAACTTCATAAGCTTCAGACAATTCACGAAAACGTTTGTTGGCCTCCTCTAAATTGTTTGGATTTTTATCTGGATGCCATTTTAAGGCCAATTTTCTGTACCTAAAAATTGCGGAAAAATATTTTGATCAAGATTGGAAAATTATTTCTATACGTGTAAATAAATACTTACGCTTTTTTTATTTCACTTTCTGTAGCCTGACGTGACACTTCTAAGACTTTGTAATAATCCACCATTTTGTTGCAATTATATTTTTAAGCAATTTTAATTAAATTTATTTATTGTTATTGTTGGGAGATTTAAGTACCAGTGATGGAGTTTCTCACAAAAATCCTTTCACTACTTAAAGTGACCACCAAGTAAATGTTAGCGTTGAAATGATGATGGATGAATTTTCTACTAAAGTTATTTAAACAGATTTATTACAATTTATGTTTTTATCTGAAAAGAAAAAAATAAAAGATAATGTCAGTTAATTAGGAAGGAAACGTATAATTAGATTATATGTGTGATAACAATAACAGAATACGAATTTTATAGTCGTTTTATTTTTTACATTGAACGAATAGTTTTTATCACTTTTTCGATCTGTCACGTTTAACGTCGTTTATCATTCCCCCGATGCACAGCGTTATCTGTCCCAAGCCCACATACATATTTACTCTGTTTTAACATAAAAACAGAACGAATTGCCGCAAAAATCTATAGTGTGCAAAAAATGTGTAGCGCAAATCGAGGTATAGATGTAAGTACATATTTATTTTTCACCATCATTTGAAATGATTTTAAACGTGTTTTCACATTTCAATGCAAACCAACCATCGATTGTATTGAATTAAAAATATTATATTTAAAAATAATTTTTATGATTCATGTTTTCTAAAACACAAGACTCAGGAAACTAACCAAAACGTGCAATAATTCCAAATACAACGTCTCAAATAAAGTGTAACAATTTTATAAATCATCACGAATCGCAAGAGCTGTTAAACAAAAAATAACGATACGAAATGCAAAACTTAATTAACCAATTATAAAGTGAAAAGTAAATGCAAACTGGTCCATAAAAACTTTCATTGTATTATTTTAATGTTTAGAATTAAAGTGTTTTAACTTTTAAACAACAGACAACGATATATGTAGATGCAAATGTCAAATTCGATTTGTTGTCATTTGCCTGTCATCAACGGTTGACAGCCAGACAAATTCGCACTAAAAGTTTAATGACAAATATCTCAATAAATAAGTGTATGCATGTACACAGCGAATGGGACAGTAAAAACATTAAATATGACAATTAATTTAAACAACAACTTGCCAAGAAAATAAATAAAACCATTCAAATTTGTTTTCATTTTTTATTTTTCCAAAAGGCAAACAAATCTCCAAAGGCACGTTTTTCGGGCTCTTCAGCTGTTTTGGAGATTCGAATGTGTGTGAACGAATACTAATATAAGTATGTGGCATGTGAAGCTTGGCACTTGGCAGTTCGAGTTCAATGTCGCCCAAACACACAACAATGGCATCATATTTAAGTATGTCTACATTTGAATGTTCAAAAATGTGTTAACACCTACTAACGGAGTTACTCAGGCATTTCTTAAGTCTGTCAGCGAGCCAGCAATGACCGGAAGAAAGAGAGCGAAACGATTTTTAACATATACTTACAGAGTGATGTAAAATTAATGAAACAGAAACAAAAATATACTTTATCTATTCGTTACGAAAGAAATTAATGTTTTCAAAAAAAAAGGTAAAATACAGTAGTGATCAATTGATCCGCTTGTGGGTTTTAAATGAATTCTTCACAACCTAAACCGTACGATGAGCATGATAATTAATTTTTAGTTTATAATTTATTACCACGGAAGATTGAAATACCTTTTAATATTAAATTTCTAAACTTTTTTTTTTAAATCGGCTCATTATGGGGAGAGTAATACGGTAATCAAAGAAAAAAAAATAAATCTATCTATAGATATAAAATAGGATGTGTGTATGTATGTATGTATGTATGTAACGTAATGGCTCCAAAACGGCTGGGCCGCTTTTGACGAAATTTTCAGGGAACCTTCAGAATACTCGGGCGGGTGACACTGTGAAGTCCGATTTTTTATTTTCGGTCTGTGGGCGGAGGGGCGTGGCAAAATCCAATAATTCATAAAATGAGAACGGCTTGGCCGATTTCTGTAACACTTTTTGTCAGTTGTTCGTATTTTTGAGGAGAAGGTTTTTATGGAAGAAAATTTTGGAAAATCCCTCCGGAAAAGTCGGAAATTTGAAAAATCGAAAATCGAGTTTTTGTATGAAATTTTGTTTGAAATTATTCCTTAATGGCTTTTTAAATGAAAAAATAGAAAGTTTGTCTAAAGGCTTAAAATTGGGGCGAGGCGAAGTTCGCCTGGTCCGCTAGTAAACAAATAAATTTGAAAATCGGTCTATAAATGGAGCATTTATGCGGGTAGTTAAAGTGTCACTCCGATTTTCGTAAAAAAATTACAAAATCTTTCTAAATTTTTTTTCTATTTTCTTTAATCGGTTCACAAATGATAAAGTTATGCGTATACAAATATTAAAAATAAAAGAAGAAAAAATAGGCACGAATTGATAATCTCCTCCCCTTTTTTAAGTCATTTAAAAATAAAAGTTGCTTGTAAGGAATGCAATTTTCATTGCTTATAAAACATCCTTTAGTACTTTTTTTCGACTTCCTAGGACGTTAAGTAGAAATTTTTTATCAACTTGAAAAATATTTTTTTTTACATTTTTAACTGAAACTGTTAACAAATTGCTGGGACTGTTAGCAAGTATTTATGCTTTAAGGACTTCTTTCTACTTCTTGTAGTAAATATCTGATTCGTTATTTAATATTGAAATTATCTTTTTGAAAAAAGACATTCCCGGTGTTTACTTTAATTTGAAATTTCTCCCGGTTCAAAAAACAACACTAAAGGCCATGTCACATACAACTTTTGCTTCGCGTTGCGTTACAGCTTCGCTTTGACATTTAAGTTGAAATGTACATACTTATACGAAACATGCCACATAAAACACTTTTAGCGCAGCGTGACGCAAAAAGTTCGGCAACTCTCAACTTTTTGCGTGCTTTGACAATCAAAGTTATATATGTATGTATGTATGTTGGAATATGATATGAAAATGTGATGTGATATGAAAAATACTTATTTTTTTATTTTTAAAATTTATTTCCTGTTAAAGAATATGAGCTTGTTTTTTTTAAACTAATTTATAAAATAGTACCTATTTGCATGCTATATGTAAGTATATAGCATAAGATTATTTTATTGTAAAAAATCAGTGGCAGCGTATTATTAATAATATTTTAACTTTTTATATGAATACATACATACATATGTACTTATGTATTTGAAAATCCAAAAAACAAATGAATTGATGACAATAAAAAGCTTTATATGCTATAGTGGTGTATTTTCAATAAACTACAATCGGTGATAACAAAATAAACACACAAAAGCAAATAATATTTTGACTTTAATTTTTATAATAAAAAATAATTAGCAAAATTCATAACCACCTTTTTGGTAAACATACAATGCGCGCGTTGTGTCAAAGTTTTCATTGTGTCATACACCTTTTGCGTTACGCTTTTCTCTCAAAGTTAAAAACGTCACGCAACGCTACAAAGTTTTATGTGACACGGCCTTAATAGAGATTTTTAATTTAATATTAAGTATCAATAGTACAAGGCTAAACACTCAACAATTATGTATGTACATACATACATACTTATGTATATGCGTGTGAATCGATTTCGGATTTATTTGTGGGTTTGTGTTTCAAATTAATTTTAGTCATACATAAATGCGAACAATGTATGTTGTTTTAAATATTTTGTCGGTGGGTTTAATGTGGTATGTAATTTTTCTCTTTTAATTTATTTAATTTAACAAGTTTGAGCACACAATTGAACGAATAAAAACTCACACAATTATCTCTATGACTTGGCGAAGATGTAGCGTGCAAACAAATAATATACAAGTATATACATACTTACTTACATATACTATGTATGTATATATGTATATGTATACAAATATACTTTGGAAATTTTTTTTAATTTATATAAAAGCGAATTCATTTGTTTTTTTTTCATATCTAAGTTAATTTCGTAGTTTACAATTTCCTTGACACAAATTCTGCAAAAATAAACTATAAGGCAGCAAGCAATTCTAACAAATCTCATGCTTTTGCTGCTGTTTGTTGTATTTTTGAGACACGAAGGTTCTGTGCGTAGGTTCCCAAGTTCATTTTGTTGTGTTGTAAGTATGTGTGACGATCGACTGAGTTTGAGTTTTTTAATTAAAATGTTTTTTTTTCGATTTCAATGACACAACAACATGAAAAATTTACTCACAGCTTTTATGGGCCCATTTTGCTACGACTTTTCGAAAGTATATCTGTATACAGATCGCCAATTGAACACTGGAAATGCAGACATCTTTCGAAAGAATCAACTGTATGTAAGAATCGAAAGTTTATATAGTAATGAATACTTTCTTAAGGCGTCGTATGGCATAAATATTGTAGGAATTACAAATCGAATGACAAACTTTTATGTACGAGTAATTGTAAGTTTGACAAGTTCACATGCTCTGTTGTTCTGTTTTACTTCTCGCAGTCACGAAGGTTCTGTGCGTAGGTTCTCAAGTTCATATTGGTGGCTGATTGAGTTTGTGTTGTATTCATTCGTTTTAAACTTCAGTGATTGAATTACAAAAACGAATCAAGTTATTATTCAGTGGCTGTTAACTATTGTTTCTCAAATTTCATGTGACAAATGAAGTGTTAATGAATTAAATATTGAAATTAAATTTTACTATGTATATCTTATTTATTAACAGCAATTGTGTATTTTATACATACATACTTTATTACAAAAAATACAAATCGAATATTATTTTTAGCTAAATACGAGGGCCGCTGTTTACATTTTGTTAAAAACTACAAATAAAAAAATTTTTTTATTGAAAACAAATTTACGTAATATTTTTCAAAGTACTTTGCATGAGGTCAATACTCTTTCGCATACTCGTACGTTTCAAAGCAGATTGTCCACACAGACTAACGCACCTTCAAAAAAGGCATTTCAAAATGCTGAAACGCTTCTTTAGCCGTCGAAAGTCTTTGACCACGGAATTTATTTCTATAAGTAGGGAAATCAAAAAACACTAGAAAAAAATCAGTAGATACCAAATGGGGCTAATTTCTCACTTCTAATAAGCGTACCCAGTAAACAAACAGAGCTTCCAAAGAAATTAACAACATCCTCAACTTGTGATATGGAAGTAGTAAAATTCGTAAAGATGTTTCCTTTTTTGGATCCTGTTAATGGGATCTGAAGTCATGTTTAAGATGTTATGACAAGACGATTTTTTGGAAGTACTACAACATAGGCTTGTTTTTGAAAGATGTTTTATTTTTTGGATGCTGTTAATGGGATCTGAAGTCATGTTGGAAGTACTTCAAAAGCTTTTCATGCCACACTATATTTTACATTTTACTGTATACAAAAATCCACCTTGACAGGTAATTAATATTTCCACACATTTAAATTTTTATTGGTATTTTTGTCGTTTGCATTTAAACTCAAAATTGGAAATATTTGTCATTACGACACGTTTAACATTCAATGCGTTTACCACCTCAGCCGTATGAGCATATAATATAATAAGAACTATGTTAATAAATAAATAAGAGTAAAAGTTTTGGGAGACACACAGTTAAAGATATTCCTGAGAAGTCGTGAAAATGAAGAGATTTTGATGCAGAAAAAAAAACTAAGATTTAGATCACTGCTAAATGATTTTAACATACGCTTTTAAAAATTCTCCTTTTCAATGCCCTCAACTGAATTGGGACCTACAATGAACATACTAATGATTATATATTTTATTTTTTATAAGAAAATAACGAACAAGTAATTTACTAGTAGAAATAGAACTCTTGAAGACAAAGTGTAACGAAATATTGGAAAAATATTTTATATTTAAAAGCTGACTTTAGTGCTTAAAAAATAAATTAACCTAATTTAAAAAAAGTCGAAATAGTGTTTATAAATACACAGTTTGAGTTAAAAATATAAAAAACACTTATTTTATGTAAATAAATAAAGAGAAGTAAGCACTTTTTCGATCAAAATTTTCTCAATATTGACTTCCCACACGTAATCAAAAAGAGTGCACTAACGGAAGCAATGCAAATGTCATTCCATTCTCATTTTTGGAGAATGAATCATATTCGACCAGAGGCTTTTCAGATTTCTTCCGCTGTTGACATTTAAGTAGTTGAGTTCTATTCAGAGTTAACAATACTCAATTGTCTCTTTTAGTAGATGTAAAACCATCTGCAGCCAAATAAACAAATTAATTTGAAAATAATAATATTAGTTTCACTAAACAGTTCCTAAATAATGGTACTATTCAAAATTGTTAAATGTTCTCACATACATAAAATAGTTTTCCTTTCTTTGTGTTTCTACAAAAAGTTGATGTAATCATTGTGTTTGATTTCTCTTTTTTATAAATTAAGTGTTTATATAAGATTTTTAAATCTTTTGATTTTAAACTGTTAATTATTTTTAGCTTAAAAATACTAGTACCTGCTGGTTTTGACATATTTGGCTCACAGTAAGTGGGAGTAGTTCTTACTTCTCATAAATCCATCGGCCAATATACAACGTTAGTAACACACTTTGTTGTGTTACCTGATGTGATATGATGAGATTATGAGACAATTTTACCTTCGCTCTTAAAAAAAGTTAATAAAAACGAAATGATGACAAACAAATAGAATCAAAAAAGACATATAATACAGACACAGTCAGACTGGGCAAATATTTAACGTAAAAGGCGTAACCAGTTATTTTTGCGTATCAGTTTCATGATATGCAGTTTCTTATATGGAAACTTGCCTCAGTGAATATTTGCTTAAAACAATCACAGAAAAAATATTATCTATCAAATTATTAATAAACAATTTTAAGAACATAAGTTGGTTCTATTCTTGAGTCAACCGAACAGTGTGATCGATCAAAAATAAAATCTTAAAATAAATATTAAACATTTTGAGTAGTTGATACAATTTTTGGGAGGCCCATGGATTCAATTTCCAGGAAAACACTCACTTCTGATTCCCTTTAACGAGTGAAGATTTTTGTATAAATGCTCGGTAATGTAGGTTTTACACCTGTCCATGAAACATGTATTATCAAGTGAAAATATTTTTTCGAAATTGTTTAAGATTTTATCCCCATTTCTTCAAACATTTTATTGTTCATTATAAGCTTTGGAGCCCGCTCTTCGCTGTTGATTATGCTATCAGCAGTATCAAATTGTACAAAAACCCATAAAAATCATATAAATGTTTGTAAAAATTAAAACATCAAAAAATTTAAACAGAGAAGCCAAACAATAATTTACATGTTGTTCTTTAAGCTTTTAACGTTTTTTGTTTTCATAGAAATTCTCATTTATTTTTAGGAATTTTTTGTATAAGCAGATAAGGCTTTTAGCTTTTGAATAGCTGAAGGTCTACTAAGATTTTCACATTTTCCTGTCACCATAAAAAAAAAATCAAATATGAACAAAAATCAGTAAAGCACCGAGGGTACTCAGATAGATACAGACATACAGATGCACACTTTAATCTTATAAACCTATTATTTTCCCGAGGTTATTATTTATTATTTTTAACCATAGCCTCCTTTTATTTCGATGAGCTCGATACAGACAAACCCCAACTTTTTTAAGCTCAACACAATGTAAGATTTGGAAAAGTTCCAAAATTCGAGCTCTGTTGTACAAATGCACCCTCATTCCACATTTTTGCCGGGTTATTTTGGGATAAAAGAAATTCGTTCGGAGCCAAATCTGGGGGATATGTTAGATGGACAGATAATTAAAACCATGTGTTATTGTAAAACATGAAAATTATCTGAATGGAAGAACATTTCTTTGATTGGCTAAATGGAAAATTCGTGTAGCCTTTTTGTATAGCTGACGCAGCGAATATAGCTGACGAGTAGCGAATATTTCCCATTTATTATTTATTCCTTTACTGAGCAATCAAAGTAACAGCCCTTTCTCTTCCTCAAAAATCATTCATCTACTATATGGTAGTAAATTCATTATGTTCACGCATGAATCTACAGTCACGCATTTTAAATCGTCGGTGATATATAAAACAAAATAAATAATAATTTCTCTGGATAGTTTCCGTAGTAACTATTTACGATAGACATTTAAATAATAAATTTTCACAATTATATATAGCACTGAAAGCTGTCGTAAACTTCTTGTTTATTTGTTATTTACACTACGGTATTGCCTTTCAAATAAAAGTGTTGCAAATTAATTTTTCCAATTAATTTTTCAAACGGAACAAATTATGGATAACAATTCATCATACCATTTCAATACTGTCCACGCAGGCTGGATAGTCTCGATGACAATGTCTTGAGTTTAATTTGGACACGGTACGATTGCAGTAGATCTGCAATACAAGACTCATCGACAGCAACTAAAAACACTAGTGGGGGTATTAAAAATTTTGTCAATATTCCATTCTTCTTTTTCATCACTTCTGTAAAAGTTTCCAAAGCAAAGAGTATATTATTGATGGCATTCTTTCCCATTGCCCAGTTTTCTGTTATAAAAAGTCAAATTCTAAGGGCAGTACGAAATATTGGAAATCGACTTTAAAAAGATAATACTTTTTATTCGGTTCCATCTACGGTGGCATGTAAATATGATTCTGCTTTTGTCTTTTTTTTCCTTTCGAGTATTACAAAGGATCCAAATACGACTTCAGGGAACCAGTTCTATTATAAAGAATGTTCGTCAAATATTTGCGAGTCGTTTTTTTACAATTTGACATTTTTATTTTTAGCTCCTAACGCTAATTAAATGATTTTGCTTTCCTTAGCACAAATTTAATATAATAAGTGGATGCGTCCTTTTTATTAAGCGTTTGCGCTGACTGATTATACTCCAAGACTTTTTATGCACTGAGAAAAAACATTATGCCTGAGCATTTGTAATATTATTTTTAATTGAAATTCTAAACAACAACAATGTGCAGCTTATTTGAAATTCTATAGATACTGAAGTTCTAAGACAAGAAATTATTATTAAACAAATTATATTCATATTTTTATGTTAAAAGCAGAAAAACATCTCATATAAATATTTTTAGAAATAATTCGTCTTAAAGTTTATGTTTGACAAGCACAACAATAGTAAAAAAAACTTTATAAAATGTTCAGCAATGCAGTACAACAAAAATAAAAAATTGTATGTATGTACGAGTATGTAATTTTTATTTTGTTTGCTGCACTTTAAACGTGTCTAACATACAAATTATACTTGTCCGACTTTATGAATATGACAACAAAGACAATGGTGATGATGGCAACTTTAATGTAAAAACTCCAAATAGAAATAAAAATTTAATTCTATAAAGTATACAAAGCTGCAGCTTAACCGAACAAATAAATTTGTTATTTTATTTTATTGAGAAAAAAAAACAGAAAAAAGAACCAAGAATTTCTTCCAAGTGTATGTGATTCAATATAAAAATATAAAATACAAATATAGAAGACAAGAATCTATTAACAGCAAATATATGTTTGTATATAATGAAAATATACAGATTTAAAAGTAGAGACAGACAAACATACAGAGGTATTAAATAGTGCCGCCCCCTCCCCGGTGTTAGTAGTGGAAAATAAATAAATATAAAAGTGGTAGTAAAATATATAAAAATATGACAACAAATAAGATACAAATTTGATTGAATCAAATATATATCGAAAAAAATATTTAGAGGTGGCTAATAAGAAATATATTACGATTAAAGGAGCTGCTTAATTTGGTGCTGCTATTAACGAGTATATTGTGTTTGTTTATTTGAGTGAGAGTTTTAATTAGATACATACAAGAATATTAGGAAGATTATTAGTTTCTTTTCCTTTTTTGACAATTTTATTGCAAGACTGAATAACAAAATATATAATATGATATGACGACTGGATTCCGAGATCTGAAATGGGAGGCAAATCGAGTTTAAAAAAAATTAACATCGCATCTCTTTAAGTCATTCTGCAATATTATCACATCACGACACCTAACGCATAACACACTTTTAAGTCATCGGTATATAGGATATATATACGATCTATAGTACCGTGACCATCTTACTGCAGCAGATTTAGATTGCAGAACGTAAGAGCTATTTTCCACATCGTCCCTTCCATTTCACCGATTGAGCTGAATTTTGTTGTTTAGTTATTTAAAAATAAACAACTATTAGCACATAAACAAATTTTGTAATTGGATAAGAAACTTTAACAACACAATTTAAACAAATCAAATTAACTATAAGAAAATTTTTTAACATCAAAGTTGCTTTTATAAATGGTAAAATAATCAATGTTTTATGATGCACCCCATCATGTAAAATATGGTGATATGTCGTAAAAAGGAAATCACTATATTTATTTGTAAATTTTCCATCCCTGCACCAAACTCTACAAAATACCAAAAAGTGTATTTTACCATTCGGAAATATCTTTATTAATTAAATTTAACATCAAAATTCACTTAAGTCCAATTATAATATTTTATGTCTGTGTTTGGGGGAGCAGCCTTAAACTATTTGTAGGGTGTGTGAGTTTTCGCTTTTGCATAATTTAATAAATCGAATGAATCAAACAACTACAAATTTAAATCATATACCAAATGAGAAAAAAAATTGCCGATTAAACGGCATGACTTTCAGCCAGGCTGACAGTTGGCGCACAAAAGTTGTGGGCGTGAAAGCAAATTGCGAAATAAATTTGTATACGGCCACAGAAATAGTGAATAAGAAACATCTACAAGATTTACGGCGATTACGTCTATTTCTTTGCACAACATTAAGGAAGCCACAATCTTTAATTAAAATTAAAAATAAAATTGTTTTTATTAATAAAAATAAAATTCAATTAATGATAAAACTATTACTTTTTTACATTCTTAGAAAATCATTTAACAAATGCTTCCTTAAGCACAAAAAAGAAAAACAAACAAAAGGAATGGATGAATTAATAAATAAAAAGGACAAATTAAAAGTAAAGAAGGTATGAAATACTAAATTAATTAAATTGATTTTGTGTTTAGCAATTGGTAGTTTAAAACTGTAAAAATTAAGAGAGGAGTAGTGCATTGAATAGATCATCATTTGTCTTAATTCAGATCAGGGTTGCCGTTGCGTACTTTCTCAAAGTGGCACAATAGTCGATCAATGAATTTTCATTATCGTTAAATTATGCACAAACTAAGATGGCAAATGTCTATTAATGAATTATAGTAATTAATTGTAATAAATTCATTTTAATTTTATTTTCGCGAAATAAAGAAGAAACTAGTTCGCTTGTAAGTTTTAATTATCTGTGCCAATTTCTTTTGTTTAACATACTCTTCGTTGTTTTAATTAAATGAGTTAACAATTAAATAACACAATTGTACGACAAAGAAAAAATAAGTAATTGAATAAAATAAAATAATAAAATTTATAGTTTTGTGGCTGCGTGTTTCTATGCCTTTAACCCTGCAAACGTTAGTATTGTTTGTTAGGAACTTGGGGTCTTATGTGACACAATGTTCGTGTAGAGTTAAATTGCTGTTATGTTATGTTTTTTGCAACTCTTCTTATGACTATTGAGTTGACGGTCTCAATTTTCCTTTCATTTCAATAATAACTATTACATCATTTGTGGTGGCAGTTAATTTTTATCGTCATCTTCATCATCATTCAGCTGCAGTTGTTCTCGTTGTTCAAACTCTTAACACCCATCACACTTCACAAATCGGGGATGTGCAAACAACTAAATGATTTAAATATATTTAAGTTTTAGTTTTTAAAACAATGTTGCTTTATAATATTATTATTAAATAAATAATTTCTCAAAAATATGAAATTGATTGGAAAAAGTGAACAAGTTTCACCCAAAGTTTAAGAACCGTTAAAATCATCTTTATGCAAATCGCTTATTACCCTCAATGGAAAGTATAAATTAAAAATTTATAAACTGCTTCACACATCTTAAAATACAAAAATATGCGCAAAAGTTTATTTGAAAGTGTAAAATTGATGGCATTAATTGGAAAAGAATTATATCAAAATCAAAATTATATAAAAAATTATATATAAATGGCCACCTCACATTTAGCGCAATCTGCAAAAAGTGCAGCCAATTCCAATTATGACAATACTTTTGCGCCATCTTGTATATCCCATCCAGCTGTGGTGAAGGGTATGAAAAATAGTTATTTTCTCAAAACAATAATTATTCCACTTTTTTACCGACTTCAAAAAAGGAGAAACATCAATTCGTGCGTATTTTTAAATTTTTTAACATTTTTACACGCATACCTTTATCATTTGTGAGAATATTTCCATTTTTTTTTGTTTGAAAGGGGTTTGCTTGCAGTTTCGTGTCAAGATTTTTTTTATTTATTTATATATTTACTATCCCTAAACTTCTTCATTTATAGACCGATTTTCAAAATTATTTTTTTCTTTAAAAGGATTTTGCTTGTAGTTTGGTCCCATAATTTTTTTCTAAAATCGGAGGGTAATTCGCCTAATCCCACCGCTCAAAATTTGATCATTGCATAAGTACATCATTTATGGAGCGAATTTAAAAAAAAATTAAGACGGCATTTCAACCTTTACCGGCAGTAATATATAAAATAGAAATGGTTTATATCGGATTTCAAACTCATTCATAGTTGCTCCAGTATTTTAAATAAAATAAATAGTTATTAAATAAAAAATAAAATCACAGATGTAAAAAAAGTATTTAGATGAAACAAATTAAGTTCAGAAGTCCTTCTTCGTTTGATCATATTCATAGGGCCAAACGTTGCACAACTTGGCGTTAAATGAAACCACGAGTTGTTTTTGATATGTCAACCGCCTATAGAATAAATAACAAGCGATTATATGATCAACACACTCCAGTATTTGTATGAGAGGAAAAATGATCCGCAATAAAACCAAAATTAACACCAACGATCACAAATGACAGTATTTAATATTAAATTGGGCATTAGCCTGATAAAATATATGACAGTAATAAACCTAGAGATTGTGTACATGTATTATTAAGTGAAAACAATTCATATACACTTTTATACGCCTTCACTTTAATGCGGAGTTCATTGAGAATTATATAAGAACTGGTGGTAATTTGATCAATTTCAAACCACAGAAGTTTAAAAAACTTTTTACAAACAGCTGTGCTTGATATCAAAACCGATGTAAGAAGAGCAAACAAAAACTTGTCTAGTAATGCCAAATGTTTAGTTACTAACAACTGTTAAAAGTTAGTTAGATTTAAGTTATGAATTCAAATAAAAGTACTTAAGTTGTCAAGTTTTATAAAAATTACCTGCTCATCAATCACTTTTAAAATTAGTACTACATGTAATGCCTTAGAAGCGCGGAATTGTCTAAACAAATTACCCACACAAAACAGTTAAGACAACGATTTCTTTTTTATTAAACGAAACACTAAATTCGTAAATACGTATAAATATTTTAATTTTGATTATAAAAATTCGGTTGTAATATACACAAAAAAGGCAAATAAAATTTTAAAATGTTTTTGTATTAAATTTTTACTCTTTCACCGCATCAATTAGTAGAACAGTATTTTCAAAATCTGAATTTATAAAATTGTCTGAATGATATAAATATTTAGCGACGAGGGCTATTAATATTAAATAACTTTCTGTATGGCAATTGGAAAGCAACAAGTTTAAGTGTGTCTGGTAACAGCATGAAAAATAGAATGTATTTAGTAGGGAAAAATATTTCATCAATATTTAGCGACATGAAATAGACTTATTAAAGAGCCACATTGAAGCCAATATTTGTCACGTTATTGTCCAAATATACTCGTATGATCTGTGGAAAATCAACTTGCACATTGTGGTGCGTCGATTACAAACTCAAAATCATATCAAAAGTTAGTGCCATTAAATTTTCCTTGAAATAAAGCCAATTTCATGGATAATGATAATATTTTCTGTATTTTATTTCATCTCAAAGTTCCCTACCGTCTTAGAATAAAAATAATTTTACCTACATACTTTACCATAAATTAGAGAAAGTTTTAATTTAGTTTAGTACACGTATGTACGTAAGTACTGGGTGGTCCAAATACATGTATATTTTTAAATCATATGTTATATTCTAACATTGATAGATTTTTTTCTGACCAAAAATTAATCACTTCACGCTCAAAGAACTTACAAGAAATATTGCAAATTTGATTCCATAGTGAATGCTGTATTGCCCAAACTGTGGCGAAATGAAGCACCCACCACTAGTGTTGTACGAAAGACTGGCTTGGTATGGCTAAAACTTGCACCGACGAGAATGTGGCTGCTGTGGCCAAAAGCGTGCAACGCAATCCAAAAACGTCGACTCTGCATTGATCCCAACAGTTCGGCATTTCAAGCACCAGCATAATGAGAATTTTGCACAAAAGATCTCGGATTATATGTTCAAGATCCAATTCACTCAGCAACTGAAAGCAAATGACCATCCACTTGACTACGGCTTCTCAGTTTGGGCCGTGCAGAAACTCCATACGGACAACGAATTTGGCTGAAAAATCATCTTTTCTGACGAGGCGCGTTTTCATCTCAGCGGCTATGTCAACAAACTGAATTGCCGCATCTTTGGAACTTAGGCCTCTCACGCCATTATATTGAAGCTCATGTATTCATTGAGGGGTAGTTTGGTGTGGATATTGGAGTGGTGGCGTCATTGTCCCATTTCTTTCTCGAAAATTCTACTGGAAATACCATTTCAATCAATGACAAGCGCTATTGAACCATAATAACGAACTTTTTATGGCATGAAATGAAATATGGATATGAACTAGTATTATCTTAAGTTCCAGCAGGATGTTGTACCATATCACACAGTTCATCAAACAATAGATTTTTTGGGCAACAAGTTCGGTTATTGTATATTGTATATGCCTCTGAGCTGTTTTTTTCTTGTAGGGGTGGCGTTAAAGACTGATGCTATGAGAATAATCCATGAACGTCCGACACTCTTAAGGCTAATATCATCTGAACCATTCATTCGTGATAATTCATAAAACTGGACTGTCAGGATAAGCTACTGCGAAGCCAGTCACGGCAGTCACCTGAATGAAATCTTGTTTTATAAATAATGCATATATTTTTAGTATTTCTAATAAAACCGTAATATACCGAAATAAATTTCATTTATTTCATTTTATTTAGTTGTGTAAAAATAGAGTTTTAATTGGACCATTCGGCTTATATATAAATATGTACAATGACATCGTTTTCTTAACTTTCATGACAGTGAGTTTTATTCCCCACATACTTACGTACATTAGAAAAATTGCTTTAAACAACTTAAAAGTTATAAATATGTACGATATAATTTACATATGGACAATGCGTTTTAAAATGCCATTGTGTTGCACGCAACTGCGCAAATAATAGATTTTTTGTAAACGTATCAAGAAAATAGATTAGTGTCTGTTTCACGTTTTAATTGGACGAAAATTGAATTCGTAGACAAAACAAGAAAGACAAACTGTTAATCAATACAATAAACAAAACAAAATAATGTTAATGATTGCACTTTCCGAAACATAAGTGATGAAGTTTATACTTGTATGTTTATGTTTATGTTAATTTAAATTCAACAAACAGTCAATTTGTGCTGTTGCTGCACAATGTTTTGTTTAATTAACGCACGTTTGGCACTTTCTATTGCCACTCTACTCTGTCTGCTGCCACTTTTACTCAACAAGTACAACAGTAATAAGAAAAATGAGTACGAGAATGGGCAAGAATATATACAAAATTAATAAAACCAAATAAATAAAACTTTGCATAAAGACATGAAATTTTTTTTTTGTTTTGTCATTTCAATTTCTCGACTTTAGCAATATTTTTTTGGTCGACGCGGTATACTTTTTTATACTCACAGTGCACAGACGATACTACCGCACCTCAAATAAATGTCCGCCTATTAGCCTCCTCTTCTGTCTAGTTGAATGTCGACAAAAATTAAAATTCTTAAGTAAATGAACAGTGGCAGTAAGAGTAGCCATAGAAAAATGTGCTATGCACAAGAAAGCGACATACTAATCTTTTAGATATATGTATGTATATCTAACATTATCACATAACATAAATTGACCTTATTTTTAGGGGCTACACACAGTCCACCGTGTAAAAATTCCGCCTTAATGCTTAAAAAATATGTTTTTTGGAGATAGCAAAATTTGTAATGGGTAGAGGCTCAACAACACTCCAGACCAGCTTATCTAACGACTTGTCTGATTGACATGAATATTTCTGCATAGAAAGAGCTGGGAATATAGTGAGTATTCATTTAACGACGTCATTACAGGGCCTCAAACGTACAAAATTTCTGAACGCTTTGCTTTTCCGGTATACTAGACAAAACTGCGACATGATACTAATAAATTAAGAAACTTTTTTCTCCTACCAGTATAGAAAATTTTTTATATGATATAGACGTCATACTTTAAGACAATGCCTCTAAATTATCAGTGCCCTAGTATATCAATGTATACCAAACTAATCATTTACAAATAAACGACTGATTTAATTCCAAAAAATTTTCATTCCACCCCAATGTGCAGCAGCACATCACATGAAAACAACAAGTGTAACACACTAATCTAACCCAGTTTTATTTTATTTGATCAATTGCAATGTCTATAGACAGACACACAAACATACAGACTTTATACGTTTGAATAACTAAAGACACAGATACCGATAGATAATGATGGTTGTATTGATGATGCTTGTATTTAACAATCTAATAAAAGAAAACTAAAAAGAAACATTACACTTTACACATTTCCAACTAAAGCAACAAAAGATCATCATATAATTGGAAAAGATCTAATAATTGAAAAAATAAGGAAAACAGAAAGCAAACAAATCGAAAGAAAGAAAATTATAGCAAATAAAACTAATAATTGTAACAAACAAACAATTGCGGCAGCAGTGTATTTACACAATATACACACTCGCACACACACATACAAATACATACATATATACAACATATATAGAGTACATCTTGTCACTCCCGTTGCTCTTCGAAGTTCGTCATACTTTTTTAACATACGAGGTACTAGATTGTAAGAGTTTTATTATGTCGCACATTTTCAGTATTTTATGGAAAATTGTGTGCTTGATGTTTAGTCAGGCATATCCTCTTCATTGCACAGGGTTAAGTACTGTGCACCATGGGGTAATGTGAAAACATTTTAGATACAAATCAATGGTTATATATGCGCCACATCCTCAAAACAATATTTTAAAAATAATGCCACAAAAATCCCTTTTCAAATAATGTCCATTCATGTCTCAGGCATAAATAAAAATTTTCTTTGTTTTGTTTGACGATCCCAGCTCACGTTCTTAGTTACATACATACGTGTATATTAAAAGTGCACTTAAATATATGATATGAATACTTCATAGTTGCGATAATCATGCTATCTTCTCTACAAAAATATATTTCATACATAATTTTACCTAATGAAAGAAGCGTAAGTTGAATTATTTTTATTGCTTCCAAAGTAGTAAGTATACACATCGGGTGTTCAAATAGAAAAACAGAGTACAAATTTTGATAAAATTATTTTATTATTTGCACGTATTGTTGCATTCTACAGACGTGGTGATTTAGCAAAACAGACTAAATAAATGACAGCAAATTTGACAGACGTAGCTTCAACAATATGGTCGCTATCAATGCTATCAAAGTTCGGAAATCGCTATTGGAATACCCGATATATGATGTATGTTATTGATATGGTAATAGAGTCTCAACTGAACTTTTTGACTCTCAAGCCTACGAAAGCTCGGACTTTTTTTTTTTCTGTTAATAATATCTTAAATACTAAGCTTTCGTTGGGTAATAATACAATTGACTTTGTATCGTATGTTAAATTCCTTGGCATGTATCTCGATAGTAAATATTCCGTACACATTAATCGTATTATTGTGTCTATATCGTTTATACTGAAACGTTTTCATGAACTTGATTGCTACCTACCGGTAAATATAAAGAAGAGATTAATTTACGCTGTCTATATGGCCAATTTTCTTCATGGTATGAAAATATATAGTGGTACGTCACAACAGAACCTGAATAGGATATTTACGGGCATAACATCCTATACGATATTGGTCGTTGGATGTAATTTCAAAAAAAAAAAAAAAAAATTCTGTCAGGTTGTTAGTATTACTCTACAAAATTATGAAACTAATTGCCCACCATTTTTATTTTCATAACAGTAAAAAGATCGTTTGGCCACCACATATAGAAGATAAAGACATGGTTGTTGGCAATCAGTAAACATATTATGGTTTAGCTTCTAGTTTCCAAAAATTTCATTAATTGGAAATAGATTCATATCTATGAATTTTATATGCCACTTAAGTATTGCACTGGTTTATTGGCGTCAAGGGCCTAAAAACTTTCTGAAATCAACTAAGTAAATAAAATATATATCTTCTGTCACAAACTCATTTTATTCGCTGCACATGCAGATGCAAAGACTTTTGGCATGTCCCTCGGATCTCATTTTTCCTGCTATATTTATATTCACGATAATTATTATTAATTATTATTTTATATATATTTAATTAAGTATGATTTGATTTTTAGCAGTAGTAAAAGTAAATGAAATTCAATAATAGTGTTTTTGGTAGAAAAAAAAAGGAAATGCAAACAAGAATTCTGAATATTTGAACGTGTCTATGTAATTGAAATATTGTAAAAAAAGTAAATTTAATTTTTAAAAGAACATATAAAATACGGCGAAAAATATTATAGTTTATATTCTAAAATGATTGAAATATTGTAAAAAAGTTAATTTAATTTTTAAAAGAACATATAATATACGGCGAGAAATATTATAGTTTATATTCTAAAATATGGAATCAAACTCATTGCTTTTGAAATACTATTTAATAATGAAAGCGTTTTAGCTGTTATATTGTTTTTTTTTTAATATTTTCTCTAGGGCAAGATTTAAGTATTAAGCGAATTTTGAGATACATTTTATATCTTATTTTAAATGAGAAAGAAAGTTTCGTTTACGCTAGACTTTTGTTATTAGATTTTCGCTAAGGTTTCGTGTATGAAAATTGAATTATAATTATTTTAGTCGTAAAAATATATAAGAAAACAAATAACCAAAAAATATTTATATTATTATGACACTTCAGGCGAAAAACATATCGACAATCATAATCAAATTTAAACATGGTAAGAGCCATACTCTAGTAAAATTCTGAAACGCTTTATTTATCAATTTTAAATAACTTTCAACACTATAATGAGAATTTAAGCCTAAAATACTTTTTCATTTGATTGAGTAAACTGTTTTTTTATATTAATTTTTATAAATTTATTTGATGTAGCTGTAACCAACCATGAATGCGTTTCTAAACTCTTAACTTTATTTAAATGCTCATATAGTAATTAAAAGTTGTAGTCATAAAAATATAATGATTATTTAAAATGACAATAGGAGTGTTGAAAGAATACATTAATATGAAAAAATGGACCATAAAAAGCTAATAATTTGTAGAAAATTTTTTTGTATAAAAATACCAAGGCCAGTTATTTATGGTGAAAACAAAATAAAATAAAAACTCTATTTCCCTTTAATAGCTTATCAGTAATTGTTATCTGTACACATGCTACCTAATCTAAAAAATTACACGTATTTGTTATAATACCTATAGGGGGTATCAATATAGACATTTAATTACAAATCACCTTTCATATTGCTCTCGTGCGTGTTAAATAGTGTATTACTTCATAAATTTCATTGTACTCATATGTGACAGTTTTGTGTAAACGTCAAAATGAAATAACACAAAAGCAGGAAATAAACTACATGCGTACATACGTATGTATACAAATGTTGAAGAATAATGATCCCTAATTGCACCGCACACAATTAACATGTATTTCTTATTCTTATTCAACTACTCATATCATAAAGCGAATTTAAAATTATAAACAAATAGCAAAAAAGACCAGTTTATTTTCGCCATAATTTTTTTGCAAGTAGTAGTTTTTTGATCCGAGTAGTACCACAAGGTTAGGTTGTATAGGCCGCCACTCGCTACAAGACATAAGTGGCCCGCTTGGATCCTGATAGGTCCCGTTGCAGAGAAGATCGTCAACAAGACACATACCTCTAACTTATGTCCTATGTATTAAAATACAATGATTCCTCTATAAAGTAGTATGCCCCTAATACCGCAGCCATGCCGATTTCGCAGAAACGGAATCGCTGCAGTCGCTCTCTCCAGAGAGAGGAAGGCAATGACAGAGGAGGTGTTCAACATCTCCGGATATGGATACTTATAGTATATAATTGCCCGCAATTGGTACTGTGATAAGCCTTTAGGACTCCAGATCTCCTGCAGTCATATCGGGACCATGTCAGTCTCGATATCCCACAGGTGACCCCTCTGGAGCACGTAATCTTTTCGAACCTGTGTAGTACAGAGCCGGACGCCTAAGTTTATTCTTATCCCGGTCAGTGAACCAGTGTATGAATATAGTACCACAAACAACTACATATTTTTTATGTTTCATTAATTAACTAAAAGTATCGGAAATAATTATTTAAGCCCATGCAAAAGTTTTGACTCGAAAATTTTTAGCATCTGTACCATGGTAATTTCTTAAGTCTCTAAAAACATTTCAGATCAAGATATTTATGAAAACCACGTTAAATATACATACATATATGCTTCTTTTCTTGTTACGCGAATTGGAAATGGGAATATATGAAATATATTTTAAATTATTACAAGAACAAACTCCTAATGCCTTACACTATTCATTTAGATAAAATTTCATATACGTCAGATATTTACATTCGTTAATAAATGAGTAAATTTAATTTACCATTTATGCGGTCGATAGCGTAATTGGCAGTTTGGGATTCATAATTATGTGCTTCATAAATATTAAACCACTAACTAAATTGACTTAATTTTCATACTAAGAAAAATTTAATATTTTTTTAAAATAAATTTATCACTTCAGAAATATTTTTTTAAACTTTATTAACTTTTCAAAAGCACACCATTCAATGGTAAATAATAAATAGAAAAAATAACTTTTTTGAATTGTTAATGAAGTCATCATCGTCTGCATCAGACATCACCATCATCCACGCTTATTGTTATTAAAATCACATCATTTTGCAGACATTGTAATTTTTCATTTTTCCCATTTCATTTTCCCAGCTGAAGTCCATAGACTTTTTGTTTGATTTTTTATCTTCTTTTGTTAAATTTTATTGTAATTTCTTTTATTTGTTGGAATTTTTTTTTTCAATTTTCCATTTGCCATGTTAAAGACAATAAATATGAAACACAAAGTAGTCATTACTATGCAATTTTTGTTATTATTTTTATTTCTAAACAATAAAATGCATTTAACACTGGAATTGCACTCAATAAATATTTAATAAATAGACAAATTTAAGGACGGACAAGTGAAATAATAAATCGCTTTTAACAGAGAAGGGAAATAAAGTTGCCAGCGAAGTTTTCAAAAATTATTTGGCAAGTAAGATTTACTCGTAATTAAGTTAATTTGAAATTACTGATTGATGTAAAGTAATTTGTTTCTATCTTAAAATGAAAATATTACAAACAGCGTACATATACAGTGGCTCACAGTGAATATGATACACTTTGAAAAGCAAAAAATTTTAACTAAATTACAAAACATACAGTTGAATTGGTTTTTCTACTGTCTGTTTTTAATAAATATATCAAAAAAGTTTTACAAAATAAAACAAAAATCCATGTCACAATGAAAATGGTCCACTCATAAAAGGCACATTAAATGGCGATTAAATAGAAGTTAATATTTTCTTAATATTTTGTTGGACAGGCTTTCTGACGCATAACAGATTTTAACCGCTTCTAAACAGATTAAGCCATTTTTTTTATAGTTCTGGCTGATCTTACCCCAATCTTCCTAAAGGACCGTCATGAGATCGTTTTTGTTTAAAATTTGGCATTTTCTTGTTTCGATTTCCAGTTTCTGCCATAAGTTTTCAGTAATGCTCTACTGCTGGCCATTCTTTCACTACTCTAACCGTATGTTTTGAATCATTATATTGTTTAAAAAAATTACCCCATTATTCTGAATTTGTCAACATCTTGTTTTTTGAGAATACTTAAAATGTACTATATTTTATCCATGTTTCCTTAAATAAAACATAAGTTCCCAACACCAGCAGCCGAGCAAGCACCCCATACCATTACGAGTAAGTGTTCAACACCATGTTTCACTGAAGATTGTCAAGATTGGTTATACCCAGCTGTTCAATTAGCGTAAGTATAATAAAAAATGTTGTATGCGCGGTATTAACAACTATTTCTGTATTTGAAAGGTTAAAGTATGCCACTACGTATGTAGTATAACATCATCAGAGTAGTTAAATTTTCAATGTTTCTTGTCTATATATCCGGCTAAATTTGAGCTATGGCCTCGATTATATTGATTTTAAGGACATGGACTTCACCAACAAGAAAAAGTCAAATCAAATGATCTTCGTAGCCAGTTCACCTCTGAGGAAGATGACCCTACCTTCAGTTATTCATGCATAATGTGCATCGTTTTCAAAAAAGTACGTTCTAATGACACCGCCGGCCCAAAGGCCCCACAAAACAGTAACTTTTTGCGGATACATTACCACCTGGTGCACATCGAGTGCGGTGACGCTTTCCAATGTAAAAAAATCTTCCTTCTCCCTAAAAAAAAATTGAGACGAGCCTAATTCTTAATCTATTTAATGAAGGAAATATCAAACCAGTTTTTTTAAAGGCTAGCTAGTTTTTTTATAAAGACTAGCCCCGTATATAATACAGATATTGAAATTTTTTTTCCAAATACTATTTCTAAATGTTCTAAAATGATTTTTTTCTTTTTTAATTTCATGAAGTTGTAGCCTCTCCCGTGAAATTAAAAAAAAAATTAATTTAAGACATTTTTGATTTTATATGACTTTATACTATTTGTTATCACTGCTATCGCTGACACTTTTATCACTGCTATAAAAATACAAAATAAATGATAAAATAAACTATCGATAGCGATAGTATAATAAAAAGTTTAGTTGATTGAGTTCGTTGCTATTTATTTTAAAATTAAATTAATTTATTTCTTGATAAGTAATCGAACACCACTATTTCATTCTTTTCTTCAATATTTCTCCATACATTTAAATTTTCACCATAAAATGTTTCTATATAAAATTTTTAAAACATTTGTACATTAATTGAAAAAGCAAAACAATTTTGATACAAGTATTTTATTTCCCATTTGCTGATGATGCCAATCAAGGCTGTAGCGAAATATCAAAGAAACAATAAAATTTACAATTATCCTGACACTATCGACATTATCAATCTCTAATTATAGATTGTCGGAAAAATATTGATAAATATATAACCCATCACTAATATCAAAAAAAAAAAAAAAAAAAAAAAATTTAAATTTTTTAAATTTATCAGTACTGCCTTTTTCATTTCTGTCTAATGCTTTACTGCTCTCGTAAAAAAATTTGTGTATAGAATTATGTTTATTTATTTATTTGATTACTTGTTTGCTAACTTAATTGTTTGCTGGTAATTATTTTAATACCAAATAAGAAAATTTCCACAAAAAATTGTTCAAATATACCATTATGCAATGACAATTTATGTAGGAAGAGAACGACTACTCGTATTGTTGCGATTCCGCCCTCACACCATTTTTAACTTCTCCACTTTCGTTACTTGCGCAAGGTATGAAGGGCCTAATATTGAGGTTTTTCAGATATATCAAAATAAAAATCACAGTATTGCATTACATACGTGCATTGTGACCTAAAATCCAAAAGGATATAACTAACAATTCGAAACCGTCCTTTTTTAATTTATTAAATTATTAAACAAAATGTATCATCCACAAAATTGATATATTTATAAAAAAAACAATATAATGTGCTTTTTTTACATGAAAAATTACTCCAGACTTTTAGATTTTAGGTGACGATATTTACAACTGTTGTAAGGAAATGCATATATTTTATCGTTGATTTTAATTATTATTTTGAATACTTATTTAGTGGTGTAGACTTATATATAAAAACATAAAAATAGTTCTATTCAGTAAAACTTTTCAAAATGATTTTTTTGTCTTAGTATTTCGTGTACCCTCCACGGGCTGTTACAAGTGAATTTATTCTTTGGTCTCCTGCTTCAATATTCTTTCACGTAGCAGCAGTACGCAACCAACGTTCGTCTAATAGTTGAAGCAAGTCCTGTTTAGAAATTTATATATTTTTCTTTTCAAAATAGACCAAAGTGTATGAAATATTTGCTTTTAAGTTAGATGATTGTAGAAGGGCAAACCAAAACCTCAAGCTATTATGCTTCTTTGTCTCCTTGGTAATGTCCTAAATACATGAAGAATTCGTTCAGCCACTATTTCATACCGATTATGATTTAAACGAGACTCAAGTATAAAAGAGATATCGAGAGTTCTGGTCGAAGTGGAGTAGAGCGGCATATGTGTTTCATTTGTCTAAACATAAACAGTCTAACTCATAAAAATTCTTTATTTCAGCCTTAAACTGTAGAACAGTTATTAAACAGATTTCGATTTATTAACATGCAATAAAATTTTATATTCATAAACGATTAGTAACGCTGCGTTAGCAATTAAACTCTCTTATCAGATTTATCTATGATGTTGGCAACCTTGTACAAAATCGTCTCTCATTTTATGTTTAGTGATACAAATAATTTAAATGGGTTATATGAGTATTTGGTTCAAATACAACAAAAATTAACAAAAAATATTTGGAATCGATTGTAATTACATATATTAAGCTAAAAAAAACAAAGTTTTAGAAATAATTTTCTACAAACGAAATTAAAAAGTACAAATATCTTATAAAAAATGTACCTAAACACGTTAGTTTTTTTCATCGTTGAACGATTATTTAGGTACCAACTGATTGTATTTATTTGTGCATCACTATAATGTTTCCATAATTTTTGTGTTTAATTAAATAGAAAATATTGTGTAATACGGCTAATACAACAATCATTCTTTTTCCATTTGATAAACTGACTGTCAAACCATCTAGTAGGGAACGAAATCGTTGTTTCCGAACGCCGAAGCAACGCTCAATGGTATTTCTAGTACCAATACATACATATGTGCAACATTGTATTTCCTTTCTTTTTCATTCTGTGAGTTTAAAAGTAGGGTAAATAAATAGGGATGCAGCTTGTATCAACTATCTCGTACCAATCGACCCTTGAACTCTTCGCTCTCAAACCGTTGCTTGATTATTGATTCGTTAAAAATATGACAGTCGTGAGTGCTTCCTCTCCACCTCGCAACTACATACATCTGTGATCTTCAATTTCGCATCGCAAATAACCTATAGGAGACGTTAGTGGCTTATGTTTTTTTATTTAATTTTTTATGCGAATTACTAATACCTGAACGTTTAAGGAATAGTAGCCCTTCCTGTTAATATAATATTGGGATAAGTCACCACTGGGGGTTATTCTGTATTGCGATGCGTAAGAAAAATGGTACCTAATCGGATAATTGGTACCCTTTATTGCGTCCTTTCGCATCGAGGTCAGTGTACTCTGTAATACGAAAGCGTATGTTCGTTCGTTAAAACTAAATATCTTACGCTAACAAAACATCAAACGCATCGAACTAGCTTACGCATCGCAATACAGAATAACCCCCTGGTTTTTTTGATGCGAACGTGAGTCCCATCAATGCCAGCAAAGTTTTTAATTGCTCTGAAGTCTCTAATTATTTCACTCTATTGAACTGTTAAAGTAGGGTAATGGCTACAATAAAAATTCCTAATTTCAAACAGGGTTATGAAGCGTTTAATAGACTATTAAACGTTTATGAATACTCTTTTTTCAAATTTCTCTTATTAATATCTTATAAAGCTGTTATTGTGCGTTTATGAATTAGACTGAAAGTATTTAATTAAACGCTAATTCTGTTCCACCGTATACCGAATCTCTCAGTTATCAGTAATATTTTCTAAATTACAATTAGCATGACAAACTTATATATAAACCCTGCATCCAGCACTTACAGTACAACAATTAACTTTATAATAATAATACGTAGATAAATATAAATATATTTGAATACAATAAAGTTCGATTAAATAAATATATTAATATATATTAAAAATGAAGTTAATTATGCTTGACTAAATAAATAGACTTTACAAACAGTTTTGCCGGAAAAAAGACTAAAAATTTCCATCATATTCCGATAATTCGAATTTAATTAAAGAAATAAGAAAATAAATGTTTAATAATCAAAATCGCATATCGGCTCTAGATGAAGAAACTAACTTCTCATAGTATTGTTTAAAATCATTCCAAATTCAATAATTTTATTTGGTAGAAGTACTCTAGTAATCAATCGAAATCCAAAACAGGAATAATAATAGTAAAATATAAAATTTAAATAATAAATTCAGATACTATATTTATTTTTCGCCCATTTTTTACCATTAAAATTGAAAAGCACATTTTTTTGAAATGCCAATATATATAATATAACAATATAATAAAACAAAAAATATGTTAAGAATTTTGACATTCAGCCAGACCTGAAGTTTCCTACTAACTTTTTTTAAATGTACTTTTTTAATGGTCTAAAAGAGAGAAAGAGAGAGAGAGAGAGGGAGTCCTTCTTGTGTGAAAACGTGTAAAAAACTGTTTCCGTTTACAACTTTTATTTTTATCAGATTATTTTTTTTTGGAAAAGAAGGCTTGTTTTTCGTTGAAATTTAAAAAAAAATTGTATTTATTAATCATAAATATTGGAATTCTAACAGTACTCTGTTAGATGCGAAGGTCTCTCTCCAGCGTTATAAACACACACGCAATCTTTATCATTTCGAAATATGTTTGTTTATGCAAGTATGTACTTACATATGTATATCACACTTTTGTTCCATTACATTTAAATTTCATACATAAATATTTTTATTATGTACTTAGAAATTATCACATTTTTAATTATTAACTAAAATGTTTGACAACTTTCGCGGTTACATACTCGTACGTATATTTTATTGCTTTCTTTGTTGGGAAGTTATCGTGAGCCAAATTTTTACAAGATTGTTTTTATTACCCAAATTCGATATTACAGATCAACAAAAAGTTTAAAATTTTCAAAATTTATAGCTTTCACATTACATTTCAATAATATTTATTTGGGTGCACCAGTGGCTAGTGGGAACTACACTGGTCTGTCAGTATGAAAATTTTGAGTTCGATTTCCACCATAGATTTTGATCGGCTTCACTAAACAAATGAAAGTCTATTATGTATTACAATAAATATTAAGCTAACGTGTAGTATTATATAATTGGAACATTAATAAATAAAATATTTATTTGTGTAATGCACACACCAGACTCACGAATAAAAGCAATTACAAGGAGTAAAGTTTTATTAAATGAATCCAAAGGCACGGTTTAAAAATAAGGAAAGTAACAAATTTTATTTCTCAATAAGAAATTTGTATGTGTGTGTAGTTTGAATAATTTTCTTCAACTGACTCATAAAACAATTACAACGTGTTTTTAATAAAACAAACATTTCAAAGGATATCTAGTTTTACATATACAAGGTATAATAAGTACAAGTATATATAATAATAACACCCCCTCTCAATTATATAATTTTAATAAATTTCTAATTGTAATAAAAGTTTTTCTATCTAAGGCTTTAGTTAAGATGTCAGCAATTTGATTCTTTGTTGAGACTTGCTCTAATTTTAAATTACCCTTTTTAACATGATCTCTTAAAAAATGATGTTTTATATCGATGTGTTTTGTTCTTCTACTTTCTTCATTCTTGGCCATAGCGATGCATCCAACATTGTCTTCATAAAGTTTAAAAGCAATATCTGGGCTTATAATTCCCATATCCTCTAAAATACCTTTTAACCAAACTCCTTCTGAGGTTGCAAGACTTAATGCGACATACTCTGCTTCGGTGGAAGAAGTAGCAACAGTTGTCTGTTTTTTACTGCACCATGAAACGGGGCAACCATAAACATAAAAAATGAATCCACTAGTAGATTTTCTATCTTCTAAATTAGAAGCCCAATCAGCGTCAACAAACCCGTATAAAATGTCTTTCTTCTGTCCTTTTATTTTCAAAACAAAGTTTTAGTCCCTTCGTTCCTTTTATATACCTTAAAATTTTTTTTAAAGCAGTGTAATGGACTTCGTTGTTGTAATTTTCTTGATATCTTCCCATATAACCAACTGCAAAGCATATATCTGGACGTACGGATAACATTAAATACATGAGACTTCCTAATAACTCTCTATATGGATGTTCAGTCGAGTCTTCCTTTGAACACAATAGTTTTAGATTTTTCTCCATTGGTGTTTCAGTTGCATTACAACCAGCCAAGCCAAATTTATTTAGTAGTTTTTCAATAGACGCTTCTTGACTTAAAAACATTTTACGTTTTTCCTGATCATATTCAATTTTAATTCCCAAGTAGTATTTTAACAACCCACAATCAGACATCTCAAATGTTACTAATAATTTTTCTTTTAAATTATCCATCTCTATTTTGTTATTACCAGCAAGTAATATATCATCAACATACAGCAATAAAAATATTACACCGTTCTTAGAATTCTGTATGTACAAACAGTAGTCGTGTTGAGATCTTTTAAAACCCAAATTAATTAAAACTGAGTTAAATTTATTATTCCAACACCTAGAACTTTGTTTCAACCCATAGATAGATTTCAAAAGTTTTAAGGCCATACCTGGTTTCATTTCATAACCATCTGGACATTCTAAATATATATCTTCTTTTAATTCCCCATGGAGAAATGCCGTTTTCACATCCAAGTGGTAGAAAACAAACCCCTTTGAAACACCTACTGCTAAGACTGTTCTTAATGTTGTTAATTTTGCTACCGGAGAATACGTTTCTTCATAATCACAACCATATTTTTGAAGAAAACCTTTAGCAACAAGTCTTGCTTTGTATCGGAATGGATTTCCGTGTTCATCAGTTTTAACGACAAATATCCATTTAGATTTCAGTAATTTTCTATCTTTCGGCTTTGGAACAAGTGTCCAAACTTTGTTTTTCTCCATTGATTCCAATTCTTGCTTAACAGCCAAAAGCCATTTCTGCCGTTCTGGATTAGACTCGATATCTGCATAACTATTCGGAGCAGGAACAGTACAAGTTGCTTCAAATAAGGATTTATAATAATCCGAAAACTTTGTTGCTCTCTGTTTAAGTCGTTGACTCCTTCTGGGTCCCGGTTCGTCATCTATTTGATTAGAAATATTATCTTCAGGTACAGTATCTTGAGCTAAACCATCTACTTCATTCTCTAAACTAGCACGAATTCCAACAGAATTTTTTTCGGACTCAACTTCGGATAAATGATTCTCTGTTTGATCTTCGCTCAAATCTTCTAAAGAAACATTATTATGCTCAATCTCCCCCTCTTGATCGTTTCTTTCTATGACCGGAATTTGCTTTTCATCTCTATAGATTTTTCTAAATGGATAAGTAAACTCATTAAACTTACAATCTCGTGACAAAACTACTTTGCGTTTATCGTCATCCCACAATCTGTAACCATTATGACTATAACCTATCATCACAAATGGCTTACACTTTCCTTCAAGCTTACTTCGTTTTTGTTGTGGCGTCCAAGCATAAACAAGACAACCAAATATTCTTAATTTTCTTAGGTCAGGCTTAGTGTTCAACCACAACTCCGCAGGAGTTTTATTAGTTGTAATGGATTTTGTCGGGATACGATTAATTATGTAAGTAGCTGCATAGACGGCTTCTCCCCACAAATACTTCGGTACATTAGCTTCTATCATAATTGCTCGAACTTTCTCTATAAGTGTTCTGTTGAACCTTTCGGAAACACCATTCTGTTGTGGTGTATATGGAATAGTCTCAAGCTTTTGAATACCCTTCGATTTGCAATATGAGATAAAAGAATTTGAGTTATATTCACCTCCATTATCCGTTGTTAAAAGAGATATTTTAGCTCCAAACTTTGCTGAAACTTGCGCTTCATACTCCTTGAACTTCTCAAATACTTGAGACTTTGATTTTAGTAAATACGTGAAAGCAAAATGGCTGTAATCGTCTATAAAAGACACAATATATCTTGAACCATCATATGCTACTGGAGAAATTGGCCCGCAGACATCTGAATGAATATGTTCTATTATTCTACTTGCTCTAGTTCTAGTACCAGAAAAAGGACTTCGAGTCTGCTTGCTCTGAGTACAAACATCACAAAAATCTTTAAGTTCCACTGGAGGTATACCAGAAACCATATTAGATTTGATCAACTCATTTAAAGATTGATTTCCTATGTGACCTAAACGCTTATGCCACAATTCGCCATATTCACATTTAGTTAAATTGCATGTTGACCTTTTAACTCTAACTTTCATTTGAAATAAATTTCCGATTTTCTTTGCTGTTGCAATTCTTATATTATTTTTAACTAGCTCAGCATTACTCTTCTTGAAGTTAACTCTAATTTGTGCATTTACAATCTTGTTCACAGACATAAGATTTTCGTGAAAATTTGGACTATAGAGAACATCTTTCAGTTGTAGTTCAATCCCCAAATTACTTAATGCACGCACTTTCCCAATATGTTTTGCAATAACAATTTCTCCGTTTGCAATCGTAATAACCCGTGGCTCCCTCAATTCTTCAATGGAATAAAACATACATTTATCTTTGACAAAATGGTCTGAAGCTCCAGAGTCAAGAGTAAAACACATCTCCTCTGTCTCGATAGCATCATTAATACTACTTGCACCATTAGCAATAAAACTTACACTCTGTTTTGAAGTCACTAGGGCAGTCTTCACCCTACAGCTTTTCTTCATGTGACCAAAACGACCGCAATTATGGCACTTACCGTTAAATCTTGAAATTTTCTTTTTAGATGCAAAAGCTGTTACATTCTCTTGCTGGTCTTTATCTCTTCTATGTTTTTTCTTAGCTTCTTCTGCGATAAGTCGAACCTTCACAGTATCTAAATTGATTTCACCGCTAGGTAAGCTCTCTATAGCTGTCACTACTGCATCATAGGACTCAGGAAGGGTTAGGAAAAATTGTGAAACTAAATCAGCATCCTCCGGTTTCGCTCCAGCAGCTTTCAAGTCACAAACTAAGGACTCGAACTTCAGAATATGTTTATTCATGTCTTCGCCATCTTGGAGTTTTAAACAAGCTAACTCTTTCCTTATCAAAGTCTGTGTCTGAGTAGACTTTCGTTCAAAACAGCTTATTAACACATCCCACATTTCCTTTGATGTCTCCTTTCCTTGCACATAACTTAGATAATCATCATGTATAAACGACACAATGATATCCTGTGCTTTTGCATCCAATTTTAGAAATTCATTTTTTTCATTCTCCGCTTGAGGTGCTGTCTCCTTTACAGCTTTAAGGCAACCTGCAGCACTCAAATGCCTTTCAACCCGAAATTTCCAGTTAATGAAATTTCCACCAGCAAATTGCTGAATTCCTGTTGATTTCTCCGATGGAAGGCCCATAACCTTTTATTAAATGAATCCAAAGGCACGGTTTAAAAATAAGGAAAGTAACAAATTTTATTTCTCAATAAGAAATTTGTATGTGTGTGTAGTTTGAATAATTTTCTTCAACTGACTCATAAAACAATTACAACGTGTTTTTAATAAAACAAACATTTCAAAGGATATCTAGTTTTACATATACAAGGTATAATAAGTACAAGTATATATAATAATAACATAAAGAAGTCACGCAATACTAACCGTGTGATAAATAGAGGTGCAAACTTCTGTAAAAAAATATGTTCAATTTTCTCTGTTTATGACATAAAAGGGGATCAATTGACAATACTAACATACTCTTTGATGCTTCAGATAAAGCCATATGTAGATGATTGCCGCAGTGTGCTAGGCATAGTCCTGGTTGAATTGGCTATAAGCCATTTATATTTTTTCATATTTTTATAATACTTCATAAGTCAGATCATTTCAGAAGTTAAATTTATTATGAAGTTATTTCATGCAGTCCCATCGACAATATACATATGTATGTAAGTCATATATAATTACATATACGTAATTACAAAGTACTTAAAAAATCATATAATTATTTCTACCATCAAAATGTGCTCATGCACGATACGCTCATGCTCAGGCAAGCTTGCGTGAGTGAATCATTCATATTTAGGCATAGTACTACATGATTCAGGCCCATCACATGGAGTATAAACACTATAATAGTGCCCACTCACTTTTGTTTAAATTTAAAATATATGTTATAACTTATCACAATTTATAACAGCCATATTATTATGTTCTTTTGTAGAACTAATTTATTCTCCAGTAAATAAAATTTTAAATTGTATTTGAAACTTTTTATAATGCCAAGGTAATCTATAAAGCAAACAATCTTGCCCCAAAAAAATTTATATACATACATGTGTATAATTTGACACCAGAGGGTCGAATCACTAATAACTCAAGAAGTTCCAAATGTTTAGGTGAAAAAATTCCAAGTGGCGCAAGTAAAAGGAAAACAAACTTAGCGGTATTTTTCCAGTTAAAGAAGAGTGAATGTGTGTGATGAAATAGAAATTTTTGGGGTTTGATAAGAGATTTGTCATATGAGCTGGTTAAACAAATTTATTTTATTAGATTTCTGGCTGTTTTTTTTTCATTAGTATGCGATTGTATAAATGTCTTCATATAGCACATATACTTACAACTTAATATAATTATAGCACATAAAATACTTAATGTTATTATTAGTAGAGTAAAATATGTAAATAATTTTTTAATATCTTTTTTCTAGTCTTACTGTTGCTGCGTTGCAAAATTTTGTTGATAATATTTACAAAGTTGCTGTTGTTTTTGTTGTTGTTGACGTTGGACACAATCAGGATGATTAATATGTATTATTTACACAATAACAATGATAATATTTTACATTTTCATCTTTTAATTTTTCTGATTTAAAAATAGGTACTCGTATGTACATATGTATGTATGTATGTACATACATATGTATATATTTTATTTTTATAAAAATTATGCTGTTAAAATTTTACATTTACGAAACAAATCAAATAATCATCAATTGGTTGAAGAAAATCCACTTTTGTTTAAGCAGATCAGATTGTAACGGCATACATATATACAACAATTAAAAAAAAAACACAGAAAACAAAGAAAAGAATATTATGACACTGACATTGTTGAATAGACAGACTATTTTTTTTCGTTAACGAATCGAGCGCGTTTTTTTTTAATTTTATATTTTTATCTAGTGTTGTTACCGTAATAGTTTGCCTGTCCGACTTTTGTCTTTTTTATGTGTTGATATTATGTCAGTCTTTCTAGGCGAAAGTAAAAGAGATAATCACTCACGATATCACAATTCAACTACCGACAGCACGAAACTTCCCATCACACAAGCGCTGTTAGCGAGAGCTCATATAAAACTAAAATTTGTGACAAAATTCTGTTTAATGAGTTGGACGCCTGTGTTAACACAACCATTAAAACAAAAGATCAGAAAATAGCTTGGAAATATGTAAGTGTGCAGTGTGTGTTTAGTGCTCTTAGAGACGTCTATTCTCTCAAAAATGTTTAACTTTTATTCAGCGTGGCCAGATTTTTGATTAAATTGCCATTGAATCTCATTTGCTAAATGTCACAAATAGAATTAAAATTATAAATTTAGTTTAACGTAAATATCAACAAAGCGCTTCGTTCATGTATAGAAAGCAAGCCATAGTCTGAGATGGGAGTCGAACCCACAACTCTAGCGTTAATAGATTATAACACATCACTTACAAATTTATATATAAATTTTTTAGGGTCAGACAGAACACTTTTTTACTCCCGGTTGTCATATGCACAAGACACACACACACACACACTTTTTTTACTAACGCAGCAACACTTTTGCAACTTGCGAAAGAAAATTTCTTTCCTTCCAAATGATTGTAGGAAGTAAAATGACAAAATGAAAAACAGTGTTAATTATTACAGAATTTTCAATTAATTTACTGGTATGTATATGCCACAGCACGAATTAGTATTATAGTATTATATTGTGCCCATACATATATAAAAGTGATTATAATAAAGGCAAGATTAAACATTAAAAAATATTATAACAAGATATATTTCCTGAGTCATAATAGGAGTGTTGAATATTTGGCAATACTGTGTTAACAATTCAGTTCATATGAAACTTTGTTTTTTTTTCTATAGCAATTTTTATGTTATTCGATAAAAATATGTATTCTTTACTTGTAACAATTTACTTGCACGTGGCAAGGGGCGATGGAAAAATCGAACAGCGTTCCCACTTACTTTTTAGAACAGATATGGCAATAATGATGATACAATTATTATAAAATGGCAAAGACAAATTTTGATTCTTAAAAACACTGTTAATTTTTAATTTTTTTTTTTTTGCGGGAATTCGACCAGCATTTTTTCGGAAAATCGAATCTGTCTTCTCCCGTACACTACTTGATGCTTTTTTTAATTTCTTCCCTTATTTTTATGATGGCAACGATTTGTTCTTTCTTATATTCAAATAACAGACATATGAAGTACAAGTTGCCTTTTTCGAAAAAATCATCTGGCATCATTGCACCTAATTAATACACAATTGTTATTTGAAATTATTAGTTAGCTGACTAAACCGAAAACTAAACAATAAAATAAGCAATTGAAAAATCTCCATAACTTACAAAAACAAACAAACAAAAAAATCAGGCAAACATTATCAGTTTGTTGTTGTTTTATTTCCTATCAGCACTTCACACTCACTCACATACAAATTAGAGTTATAATAATTAGAAGATACAACATGGATATAATGAGGTTAGAAGCAGTGCTGCCACTTTTTTCCCGAAAAAATCGTAAAATTTTTTATTTTAATAAGAATTATCAAAAATATCTTTACACAAAAAGTATGCATACTATTTGTAAGACAAACACAATGTTTTAAGAGCATTTGATTTTAGAAATATTTCAGTATTTCGTATATTATTCCAGCAATTTCAGTGAAATTTCGCACATAAGTACTAAGCTGATGTGTGCAAGTGAAGAACTCCCTAGCAAGGTAGGCGTATCAACGGCAGAAAAATAAAAGTTGACACCTGAAAATAAGCAACAGTGACAAAACTTTCTAGTTTTTTTTTTTAATATCTATAAGAAAAACGGTTTTACTTTTAGGTATTTTTGCATCTTTGCATATTTCTAATGGCGCAGACCAACCAAAACCAGTTGAAAAAAATTTTCTTAAAATTGCTACAGTGAAATTTAGAACAAAATAATAACAAATAATAACACGGCCTACACTTTTTTCCAAGAAAGTTATTTGATTTTTCGCTTATATAATTTGGCTGGTGTTGATTCAGGGAATCTGTTGGAAAGGTTAGGAATATGAAATCAGATTAATTCTTTGAGCCGATGGGACATATAATATTTGGATGACTCCAGATGTATATATGTTGCAATCCCCAATAGGATAATCAGGGCCAAGAAAGAAAAAATGAAACAACAACAAAAATTAGTTGTGTAGGAAAATATAATTGGATTTATTCGAAGTATAGAATTACCTCTTTGCTCGGCTGATAGATGAACAAGAAGAGATTGAATCAATACCAGAAAACACGGAAACAACCTGTTAGACTTCTTTGACCCTTTGACCGTTACTTTTAGGCATTGTTTACAAAGAGTACGAACAATATTCAGCTATGATATATAAGACAAAGGGAAAACTCTTGTGTAACGCTGTTGTTGATGGCAAATGGAATATATGACATTTTGACGTTAACAGCTGGTTAGTTGGTTGCCATGGTAGTTTACTGCTCGCAAACTATGAAGTAAGAGTCTAGATGAGCCTGTTTTGACATGATGTGTTGTACATAGGGCCTATATTGGTCCTATGATTTGGAGAACTAGATTCACCCTGTTGCCGTGGGTTATACTAAGAGATCATTTAGCTTTGACGCCGACACTACGCGATGATATTCCAGAATATAGCCACCCAGAAATCGTAGTGTTTTTATTGCTAATTAGAAAAGGTGAAAGACTGTTCCTCCTTTTCCTTTTGAAGTTACGGCAGTGGTCGTCAAAGGGTAGTCCGGCTCGGCTTGCATGTGTTTCTAACATCCAGTAATCCGTTAATATTGACCGCACTCTTGATATATCCTTGCGATCTTGCATTGCGCGTTTTATGTTGTTAGATAAGGTAATGAATCTTCTACAAGACCCATCCAAACTTGGCCAATTTCATAAGAACAAAAACACCTATTATAATAAAAGTGAATTACGGCAAGGTAGAGATTAAAATAGTAATGGTTTTGCAGTTTATTTTAGCCGCTTTAGGAATTTCAATGTTGGATTAAGAATAATTACAATTAGCTAAAAAAAATCGTTAAAGTGGTTAGTCAACACAAAGGAAAAATCGTCAATCTTCATTTTTGAAATTTGGCTCTGCAAAATCGTTAGTTCAGACAACTCTGGTTAGAAGTTAAACAAAAGCAACAGCCAGCATGTGCTTTGAAGTCATGAACTTCAAGTTTCAATTTGTACCGACGACTAACAACATTCAATATTAGCCAAAGCGTTAAACAATAGCAAATAAAAACTACACTAACAATATACGTACATAAAAATGATAGAAATAAGAAATATCAAAATATAACTTTAATGTGTTTGTGTGTGTGTGTTGAAGTTTTTGTTATTTCTTTCATGAAGTTCTGACAATGATAAATATTTACAATTAGTAGTTGTGTGAGTGTTTACGCTACCAATTTTATAGTTAAAATGCAAATTGTATGCGTGTGGTAGTATTCGTGCTAATCATACATACATACATAAGTATTTATACACTATAAAATTTTGCTATAAATTTATTGCTTCCATATGTTTTTAGAAACGTGAAAAGCTTCATCTAGAAAATATGTAATATACATACATACATATATGTATAGACTAGGGGTGAAAACTAACTCTTGGACTGTGGAAAAAACCAGAGGTTGGAGAGGTTGGAGAAACGATATTTATAAATGCGGGATGCATAGAGAAGTGATATGTAATCACGAGTACTGTAAGGAATGTCAATATAAGTACGTAATATTCGGGAATAACAATATTAAATTTGAAATAGAGAAATACATGGCTCTATGGCTCGGTTTATATGTTTGCAAAATAAAATATTTAAAATTTACGTATTTTATAAATTGTAAAAATTATCACAAAATGTTTCGAAATATAAATTTCTATCATAAAGTTTATTGGGTTTTACTTTATTTTTGAAACTTTGTTTTGTGAAAATATCCGCTGAATTTAACGCATTTCGGAATTACGGATATTCCTTACATCACTAGTGATTACGGAAAATAGAAAATACATAGTTTTAGTACGCACAAGGCTGTATGCATCAAGGCCCAAAGAAAAATATACAGCCCAATTATGAAATTCCGCAGGGAATTTTTTCCCTTCCCAATCGTTTATTCCCGGGAATAAATCCTCCTATTCTATAAACTGAGGGAATATGAAATTAAGGGAGCAAGAAAAAACAAGGGAGATAGAGTCAGCTGTTTTCTGTTTACATTTTTTTATAGTAACGAAAAAGTTGATTGATAAATTAAATAAGTTTTTTACTGTTTTGTATGCATTTAAATTAAATTAAAACAATTAAAATGTTTAGTGTGGCTTTTCATTTGCTTGCGGAAGAAATAAGTGATGATGAACGGTGAAAAAATAGTGATTAAAGGGTTGCACGGAGAGATATGCGTGATGCATCTAATCCGCTGGAGTTACCACAGTCATTGTAAGTACAAAGTTAACTACTTTATTTTGTATTAACGCTGTTCTTGGTTTAGGTTTCAAAAATATTACCGGGTAAACAAAAATGCTTTTGTTTACCTTTTAGATGTACTCACTTCGCACTCGCAACCGGTAAAAAAATGTATCTGCTGTTAATTGCATTACAAAGTTAAGTGTCTGCTTTGCGTTTCTTCGTGGTAGATACCAGACTGGTATTGGAAAGGACATAGACGTTTCTTTGGCCCAACCAACATTCTGTAAAGTGCTTGCGGAAGTTTTTGATATATTTGAAGCACAACTTTGTCCAATGTGGATAAGAATGCCTACAACAATGGAGGAAAAACGAAAAATACCACTAGAATTTTATAGAAAGAATAATATGCCAGGAGTTATCGGGCGTGTGGATGGTACGCACATAAATATCATAGCTCTATTCAAAAACAAACATCTCTATTATAATAGGAAAGGAAACTATAGTTTGAATACTATGCTAGTAAGCGATGTAATAATAGCTTAGGATAGTGGTAATAAATTCTTAATTTATATTTTTAGATTTGTGATCACGACCTTAGAATTAGTATGTTGATGCAACACTCCCTAGAGCTTGCCATGATTCCTTCATTTGGACTACCAGTGATGTTAGGACTCATTTGGAACGGGAATACTTGAGAAGTGAAACCAATTTTTGGCTTTTAGGTAAAGTTTTGTCTTAAGTTTGTAGTAAACTTTTACAATTTTATCTTTTATTATAGGTGATTCAATGAATTGCGTAATATTATTGGACGAACAAACGGAGTGCTAAAAAACAGATGGCGATGTCTTCTTGGTGCAAGAGAGCTTCATTACAGTTATATATTTTATTTAAATTTAATTTTCTTATATTTTTTCATATAAACATACATTTTTACATTAGCTCCCTATAAAATTTATGGGGAAAAAACTTGAATAAACTGTTAACAATTTTTCCCTTTTTTTAAGTTTCGTAATACCTACTTTTTCCCAGAGTAATTTTTCCCTTTTTATTGAAGTGTTTAGAATAGGAGGAATAAAAAAAGGGAAAAAATTCCTGAGGAATATTTTTTCATAATAGGAGGAATAAAAAAAGGGAGAAATTTCCCGGGGAATTGTTGTTCATAATTGGGCTGATAATTTCCAATAATGTTCATATGTACATATGTATATTTTGGGAGTTATTGCATTATGATACAACTTAAATTTTTTTTGGAATTTATTTACTTATTTCTTTAGAGTAATTTAATTTTCTTTCTTTCATCTTTAATTTAATCAATTTTCATTGAGAGCAAAATATATCCAGCCTGGTTTCGCTTCCTACGGCCATCAGCATTGCCGGTCTTCGGACGGTCACAACGGATTCTTCCTCTACGATATGTTCTAAATCGGCTTTATTTTCTGAAATATTTCTGTATTGCCAGACTTCGCTCAGTCTCAAAGCCCTTCTCCCTGTAGTATGTATGTTAAAGCTCGTATTCCCTTTACGAAAGAATGCAGAAATGCTTTGGAAACCGAAGCCGATTTCCTAGATAGCAAAGTGAAAAAGTTGTTGCGCAGGCGTGAGGGCAAGCAATGCAGATATGCTTTACAAAGCCAAGCCGGCAGGGTGAAGTACATGGGTTTGGATATAATTTTAAAGAGATAAAAACATATTTTTTTTGGAAGAATTCTACTATTGTAAAGGTGATTTTGTAATGCATTATTGAAATTCTCTTGATTTCGTTCAAATTTCTAATAAAATAATGCATAGATTTTTTTAAACTTTTTATCTTTTTTTTTGCTAGAAAAGAGATTGTGTTAAAAGCCTGTCGTATATACTTTTTATATTAGTAAAATTACTCTCTTTCAATTATCGAGAATAAGGGAGAAAGCAGAAAAAATAAAAAAATAGAAGAGTAGAAAATATAAGGGAAGAAAAGTTCATGTGTCATGAATATAAAATTTTTTTATACTCGTACAGTAAAATTTTGTTGTAGTCGAGATATAATCAAAAAATTAATTTATTTTTATTACACAAATAATTTTAATTTATGACTGATAGTTTCTTGATCTTTCGATACGGTTGTAAAAAAACTATTTTAAGTCTATTAAGGAACTTTTGATTTGGTGCAAATATGCCACAGCCAAACCCATTCGGCAGAATTAACGAAAATTGAACTTTGAGCGATAATATGCCATACAAATAATTTAGTAAACACCTCACAAGTTCTACGCAACTTAATCGAAAACTTTTTAAACAAATTTGGTTTTTTGTTGTTATTTGTTATAGTTCATCACTAGACCTTCAGCAAATTTTTGAAAGCAGAAAATGTTAAATGCTTATATAAAGATTTCCATGAAATAAACGAGAATTTTTAAAAGTATATAGAATATATAAAAACTTTATTAAACAATGTAATAGTTATCTTTTGGAACGATAATAATTAGATATGAATATATTATTTAGCAATATGAATCAAATGGAATACGAAAAGCGCACGATTTTGAGTTCACCAAGAGATCTTTGCAAATATTTTAAGCGTTCTATTAAAGTTTCGGTTGTCACAACTCAAACAATTTTTCTTTGTGTAGTTTCCCCACATTGATTGAATACAACTTATATATGATTTTTGAAATTATGGAATCTTAGATTACATAACATTAAATGACAAGAATGAATACATGTATGTATATTCATAATTCGAATAATAGTGGGAAAATGTAGTGATACATAGAGTTCCAAAAAACGATGACAAGGTCGGTACTTCCCATTAGAATTAAGCACGAACGACAGACAGATTTTTTATCTATAAATCTAAAACCAAAATAACATGACAAAAGAAAGCAATTAAAGTTGGTATCAGTTGCGTTTGTTTAACACTTAATTGCATTCAAGTGCGATAAGAATTTTATTTAAGTAATTGTATGATTGTCAATATTGATGACGAAGAGTAGAAATAACTAAAGCGACAATATTTAATTTTTACGATAAAAAAATCCATTCAATAAACATTTAAATAAAAAACTTTTTCTCATTTTCTTAGCGATCGTGTGACTCAATGTTTTTGTCTCACTTTTAAACAACTAGCAGTTTAAACGGAACAAAAGCTTTCTACCATGATGTGGCATTTTTGTGTATGGATGCGTGTGTGTGAGTGTGTGCGTTTAGAATAAGATAATTTTGGGATTTCCTTTATATGTATACAAATCGAAAACCGGTAGTAAATATTAATCAACGTCAAGTTTTTTGAGATATCAATAAATTAAGTGGAATAGTAGATTTTATTTCAGTTTGTTGAATATTCAGCGAATTTTACATATTGTATTTTTATATTGTATTTGTTTGTCATTTTTCAAGAGGAAAACTTATATTAAAAAATAGAACACGAAACATTACTCTTAATATCCATTAGTGCCCCGGTAGTTTAGTTGGTATTAAGGTGGTCTATTAATATGTGATTTCTAGAGTTCAAATCCCACTAAAGAGTCTTCAACTACGATTCATTATAACGAACGAAGGCCTTTAATACTATTCTGTGGTTCAAATCCCACCAAAAAGTCATAGACTATGATCCATTATAACAAACGAAGGCCTATAATACTATGCTGGGTCAGAATAAATTTTTTAACTTACAAGATGACATTAATAAAAAGATAAGAAAATATTCAACATAAAATATTTTTAATCGGCCTACAATCAACGAAAATACGCATGTCTTATTTGCATATAAGGATGTAAAATAATACACCTATATTTTTATTGTTATTGTAACTTATTAGTTGGAGAAAACAATTACAGATTAAGGACATTGTTTAAAAACAGAGTTGCCAGATAGTCAGCAAATGTTAAAATTTTTTTAATGCAAAATCTGTATCTGTATTATAAAAGATCTTAAAAAAATCTTGCCAACATATTTTTTTTAATTTTTAAGTACTTGAGTGAAAAATGTTTCCACTTGTTTATTTTTTTTTTTTTGGTTTTGCTATTAAATTTTTTATTTAAAAGCCGTTCGTGAATCAATTTCTCTTTGACAAAGTGATTGACCCCATTTTTGCAAGGGTTATTTTTAAAGCAACGCTTCGTCTCTTAATTGTTTATTTGAAATAAATTTCTCAGAAAATTTTTAGTCGAAGCGGTCATTTAAAATCAAAACCTGCATAAATTTCGAATTGGAGTTAATCGATCTGGTAATTAAAGCATTTGTATACAATTTATTTGTAATTGGCAATAACGTGCTTGTAAAATTGGTAACAGACAAAACTCGGTTCTTTTCTGAACTTAATAAAAATTAATTTGAATTGAATTGTTATTATTATTATCACTTGGCAGTAATAAAATACCTTGTAGGATTAAAAGTATTCGATTGCATCTCTAAAATGTCATTTTGAATGAGTATATTTATGGCCACAAAAGTCGATGGGCCATCTTTAGATTCTCATAAACTTTGTTATAACACCTCAGGTATTTAAAAGTAAGTATTCAGATGTTAAAAAATTTATTTAAAAAAATATAATGATGTATTCACAAAATTTGTCTTTTAAAAAGCTAATCTAAATAATCTAATATTTCTGCCATAATTTATAAGCCAAAAATAAAAAGTAATCTATTTTAACTCGTAGCACAGGTAGTAGTTTTACCTTATTGTGTTTGTAATGTCATCATTATTCCGGCTGCGAAGGTCAAAATTTGTGTAAATAAGTTCGATTAGTTATTTGTTTAGTAAAATTTAAAATGTTTTACCAACAACAAAGGACCAATTGACATTGATTGATGACGTATTTGTTTAAAATTTAAAAAAAATTAACTTTTAAAATTCAGAGCTATAAGTAATGAGCCTATGTTCTGTGACTTAGGCGAGACAAACAAATATCGCTATGCGAAAGACGGGCAGAGTACAAGAAAACATTACTTCTTTTGGAACTTTTAATCGCTTTAATATTTTACGAATTCTCATAAAACATAGTGATAAATATGGTTCTCAAATTTTTTTTCATCAACTACAGAATCCAGTCTCTGGTATTATTTGTTAATATTTAAAGTATAATTTAATAGAAATGTATTAGCAAAATAACTTTAGTTTGTTTTTTAAGGAAATTTAAATCTTTCAGATTGAATGAGACGTGTAGCACAATCCATTCCAGAGGTGATTTTCCACTTTTAAAATGACGTTTGTTAAATAGAATTTCCAACATTTCGCCAAATTTATTTCCTTTCTGCTGAGGGTTGCGAGCGAAATAATCATTTGAGGCTGGCATTCTAGTGCACACCACTGATGGTCGTCGTTGTCGAACCGACGATAATATGATTGCTGAAAACGCCTGATAAGTCAACAAAGAGCGCCACAGAGTCATGATTATGGATTTTTTGAATGACCTGAAACGGAAAATATAAACTCGAATAATCTTTGGTTTTATCAGCATGGAGAACCATGTCACACAGCTCATCACCATGTCATCCAGCTTTCTCAATTTTTAAAGAGGTATTTGTATATGGACCATCGTGTATTTATATTGTTGGAGCAGTAGTGAGTTCCAAAAGATTAACAGGGTAATAAATGCTGATCTAAACACCAAGAAAGTTGGTGGTATCGATAAAATGTGCAACCAGATGCCAAGCATTGCAGCCAAAATAATAAATGGTTTTTATACACGAATCTGTGTACATTTATTAATTTATTATTGACCCCAAACATTTATATATTACGCATCAACCAAGCAAATCGTTATAAAAATATTTCACTGATATGTTTTCTTAAGATATAATAATTGTATTGCTTTTGTCTGTTGCTCACTTTGTACTCAACTAAAATCGCCCTCCTTCACTTAAAACGGAAACAAAAGAAACATTTCTTTTCATTTTTTTGCACAGCTTCAAGTTCAAGTACAAAAGTTTATTTGCATTTTCTCATTGTTGCCCATTTCGCATTGCATAATTTAATTTTAATTGTAATAAGTTTTTTATTTCACTATTGGCAAAAAAATGTAGCAGAGATGTGCAATCGATTAAGTTGAAAGATAGATATTAAAACTAATTGCAAGATTTTTAATGTTACATTACAAATACACTTATTATTATCATTAAGTTTTAAGAAACACGAACTATGAAGCTTTTTTCAGCTCTCTGTCTAAGTACAAGTTTTCGATACGGATGTTATTATTTAAAATATATCTCAAGTCTCATTTATAACGATTTCCTAAACAAGCATAAATTCCGCAACGTACGAGAATTTACATATCGTACATATATCGCAGGATTTCATGCTTCTAATTTACAGGTCATCGCACCCGATATCTACTAATTTGAGGCTAATTTGCTGCAGGAGATTCCGAAAAGCTTATAGAACGGGCATCAATAAAAAAGAAGCGAATTAAAAAATTAGAAGCTAAATTCTGTTAGAACATTCATTTAATTTCTCTAAAATGCAATTAAAAAAATAATCAGATGCTAAGAAAACTGTCCATCCAATAACAACTCGTTCAGGTAATAACACGGAGTCATTTTGTGAGAGTGGGCAAGATCAGAATGCAAGTTTGGCTAAAATGAAGGTTTCTTTTCTACATAAATTTAATGATATTGATGTGAACGACGTTATGTAACATTTTAAAATTTTTAATATAAAACATTTTTTTTTAGTTTTTTCCTGTATTCAAAACCGATGTATTTTCACATTATGCAAACTTCAATCATTCATCTGATTTTGAAAATAAACTAAGAAAACGTTATACCACGAAGAAAGCATTAGTAGCATAATTTTTGATTTTCACTTTTTCATCGCAATCGATAATTTACGTTAATTAAAATAAAATTTTTGTTATATAATCGTTAGAAGTGGCTTCACAAATTTAGAGGCAAATCCATTTCGAAGTTCCCATACAACTTAGTGTAAAAGCAGTTAATAACACGTACACGTATGTATGTACATATTTGCTGCCAAACAATTTAAACGAGATAAAATGAAATTCTTTTCCACAAGGTTTGTCATACCTGCAGTATAAAAAAGAACGGCATAACATTTCATTTGGCTGCGAAGCATCAGGTTTTCGAAAAATTCATCGTATCCTCTAAAATCATTTGATTTGTCGGTCATTAAATTACTTCAATTTCACTAGAACAATAAATAACAATCAGTTATTAAGCGTTTAAAATACAATAGAATTTAACAATAACTTAAGTTTCCTTGCAGTGGAATTATTTTGTTCGTTTGTTGCTTTTATGTTCGCACTGGTGGCTCTCACATTTACTGCAGTTTTTAACACAGGCACACATGCATAAATGCATACATGCATACATACATAGAAATTTATTTTAGCGTAAGTTTTTATCTTTCTACATCGTCAAAGTCGTAAACAAACTGCACACAATATTTTTTAATTAAATTGCGCTCTATTGCTTAATGATTCACAATTTACCGGAATTAAGAAGAAGAAATTAAAATAAAGATCGTTTATAGACGGACAAGTATAAAGGCATACCCAGCAAACATTTGAATTTGATTAGAAATTAGGAATAATTCGATGTATAACTCTCACATGTATATAAAAATTTCTTTTGTTAGAAATATACAAGATGGCGCAAAAGAAATGTCATAATTGTCAACTTGGAGTCAGATGTTTTGCGAGCAACAATTCAAAATGCCGTAAAACGACCGCAATTAATCATCAACTGAGGAGGTGGCCATTTGAGAGATATAAATGTTTCAATTTACTGTCATCAATTCTACACTTTGAAATAAACAGAATTTTTTTGCATTGATAGCAAAATGGCATCCAGTTCAAGTTACGACATTACTATTGCGCCACCTTGTACAATAACTTTCAAGTAATTTTATCCGTTTAAATTGTTGTTAGTTGTGAAGGTTTAAAAACCAATTTGATATGCCATGCAGACCGTAATTTTTTTAATATCCTTTTTCAAATGAACATAAATTCAAATTGATATATTAATATTAAATCATGTTTGAAAATGTATATTGAGATGTACTTTCGAAATCAAAGTATAAAATTGTAATATTTCTTGATCATACACATACATACATAAATGCTTGCTGGGAAGGTATGCAATCAAAAATAAATAAATAAGTAGTAATGGACATAACTGCAAGTATCCCAGCAGACAAGCGAATCTCAAAGTGAGTATGACATTAAGGTACATATGTATGTTGAAAATATTTTAAAGTTTATGAAAACAGTTGTCAGTAGTGAAATGAACTTAGGAATACGAGTGCATATCACTCTTTTAATTAATAAAAATTAATTTGACAGTAGCTCGAAAGTAACATTTATTATTAAAAATGAATGTCAACCACATTTTTTAAATAAACCCCAATCTGAATTCAATTCTAACATGGAGATCTGCCCGAACTTGATGTTTGCAATTTCGAGTAAAAATTTATTTGTAAAACCTAAAAGTTTATAAATTTTTAAATAAATGCATGTATTTCTAATGTGTGCTGAAATATTGTAATTTTAACTTTCAAGGAAGTCGAAAACTATTTTAAATGAAGCAAAAAAATATCATTCCTTAAAATTGACTTGTACTTTTTTCCGTTGAATTTATAATAAATTGATGAGTTGCAACGTTTGACTCTGTGTTCAGTGGGATGACATAACATCTGCACATCATAATCCTATGAAGATATACGCAATGGCATCGATCGAAAGCCAAAGGAGGTTCAGAATTATAAAGAGTCAAGAAAAAACTTAAATAAAAAGCAATAATATCTCTTGTAGTTTATAATTTATATCTGTACAAGTTCAACTTTTTAATAATTCTCATGCGGTGTAATCAGTTGATCTATAGGTTATGATCTATATTTCTTAAATAAAATTTTTTTTCGATGCTTTACAATTTTTTTATATCGCTCTTTTAATGCAACATAGTCTATCTCAAAAGTCAAATTTTCTTATTGAGAAAAAGTGTTGTTTATATGTATAAAAATATTTTAATTTCATACTTCTTTTGAAAATGGAAAATTTTTCAAATTTTTCTTTGAATTACTTTATAGGCCCACTGTGAATTTCTAAGAAGTTGTGTACGAATAAGCAAATCCAATTCCTTTAATAGCTGAATAAACCCGTACACAAAAAACACTAAATTAAAATGTTGTGTGTTTTAAAACAAATTGTCTTTATTAAAACATTTTATTAATAAATTATTTATTTACGAGTACACGAGTCGTTGCTATAAAATGTGACTGATGTAAATAAACCTGTAGCACATTCGCATCATACAATTTGTTTTGCTGTTTTTTTATTTAATTTTTCCTGTTTCTTGTATGTTTATCATTAGCGTAAATACAAATTAATAATAGACAACAAAAAATGCGATCAAAATGGCAAACTTTTATACAGATATATAAATATTTTGTTGTTTAATTTCTAATTTAATTATTTTGTGATCATTAACGTATCAAAAAAAAACCCCATTTTATTCGCAACCGACAAAGATCTGCAAGGTAGCGCAATAATAATGTCAACAAGCCATGAAGCAATACACACCTCAATAATAAACTTTTTATGAAAACAGAGCTTTTTTTATATGCAACAAAATGACAGCCAGTTCAAATTAAGACATTATTTATGCGCCATGGCATTACTTTCCCGCCACCTGTTATAGAGAAACTAAAAATCCCTAAATCTTTAGGAAATTAATCCGAAATGCTTATCGAAACTCTTCCTAAACATTTCCGTTGTCTATAATATCACTTTTGTTTTAATTACTTTAAAAGATTAATGGAATATGACCCGATGCCTTAATTAGATTTTTTTGCATTTTTGTAACTCATTTCAGTCAGTCAGTTATATGTGACTGCTTCACAACGTTTTCAATATCTCAAAAATCGGTCACAGACCGAAAAATAAATATGGTTAGGAGGGTTAAATGCTATAATGTTTATACGAGTAGTCTTTGGCGAAATGAGTATGAACGCAATTTTCTTGCAATCCAAAGATATAATGAGCATGGTTGCACGTGCTAATAATATCAAAAATTCATTCGAGTACAATGTTGCAAGACTCTATAAACATTTTCCTCATTGCCAAACATTCGACAAAAACTGATTCGAAAACCTGGCGTAAAAAATAATTCCTAAGAGTGATTGTAAATATTTTTGAAAATCATTTTAAAAGCGGGCATGTGTCAAAATATAAAACTGTTAAAATTTATTATTTTTATATACAAACACCTACAACTGTTGTACTGTCCGCTAGTAAAACGAAATAAGTGATTAAATCGTTTTCAAACTAATTTTAGACAAATTTAAAAATAAATGTTTACAAACATGCACATAAAAGATAAAATAAAAATATTTTAATGTTTCAAAAATCTCAACGTTCCTCCATATAAACATTAAAATTAAATTGTGCCCAAAATATTAATTTGTATACATTATAAACGTATCTGTTAATCATCTTTACGATGACCACAATCACAACGAACAAGTTAGAAAGAAACAAAATTTAAAAATATTTGTTTTATTTTTAAACCAAAATATTTACAAGTGGGGTGCAAAGAAAAAAAAATTAAAAATAAAATTTGAATGAAAAAAAACGAATATTACATAGACAGCAAAAGTAGCAGTTTAGGAAGAAAATGTGGCGGCCATGTAAAATAATCAAGTGCGAAATGTACATTTCAGTTAAGGAATGTGTTTCTTATTATTCGAATAAAATAATGCTTTTCCAAAGAAGGAAGCCAAATGCATTTTAATAATGATCAGTTCTACATGACATGGGAGTAACGCCAAGCTAAGTCAGTGAACACCCACAAGCCGTTGCTTTCGTTATACTAATGATCTTTATACTTCTATCACTTGTCACGTAACAACAAACTGGAGTTTGCATTACACTGGACTATATTGTAGTCACCATATCTCAGCTAAAACAAAGAGGGTGTAAAAATTATTGTCAATACAAAAATGATGATTTAGTGAACTTTAATATGTGCAAACTTATTAGGAAAGAGCACGCAGTCATGTAAAGAAATTATTATTATTTTTTAATTAGAGCGATAAAAATATTCCTTTTCATAAACTATTTTTTTCAAAAACGACAATGATGTCAATATAAGACTGAAATTTCGGAATTTTCCTCCAAAAGTAATGGATCCATTATTCAGAGGATTAATGCTTGAGGAATCGAAGGACGCATTCTTATACAGGAATAACGAATAAGTATTTTAGTTAAATTTAAGGTCTCTTTTTAGATAAATACTCAGTTTATTTTTGATATTTCGTAGGGAAACAGAACATTTTAAACAGATTTCATATTATTTTTTTATAGTTTTGAATTCTTAATAACTTTTCTGTTTCCTATTAAAGCTAAAATAAAGGTAAAATAAATCTAAATAATTAGCACTAGACCAGTTTTAATTTTTATCTTAATATTCCTTCATCTTAAGTGACAATGAAACGAAAGGTATTCCTCAAAGAACCCAAAAGCTTGTGGACAGTATTGGTTTCGTCGCTCAAAAAGTTTGCAATGCAAAAGTAAAGGAATTACTCGTACATATATGTATGCTCATTATGACCACCGAAAGTAGTTTATTTTAAGGTGTAAGGTGTTCAATAGATCTGCAACTGCTTTTTATACCGTGGAGGTTCAGTTTCTGGAATGGCGAATATTCTAAGGAAATGTAAATGTGATATCAGATTAGTTATGGGGAACTCATAGGTTTAACGACCACCATTGCAACAGCCACTACATGGATAATATCATGGCCGACATCACATCAATGTTAACAAAGAAAATGAGCTAAATTTATCAACAACTTCTGTGGTTTGCGCTAACTTTGTTGAAATTTTATAACATCTCCGCTAAAATAAAGGAAACTTACACAGGGACAGAAAAGAAAAAAATTGTGTCGGACAGTGTATAACAAATATTTGTTCTGGAATTTATTTACTTATGATCAACTAGCTGACTCGGGCAAACGTTGTTTTGCCTTAAAATTTTATTTTCACTGCAAGTCTGGTTTCGTTGCAAAGTCATGGCGAAGAAGAATGAAAGGTGCACTAAATCGACATAGCAATTATTGTTCAAATACCGGTATCGGGCTAATTAACGCCACTACACGCTGATTAAGGACCCAACGCCTTCACCGAAACACAGCATAGGCTTATCGCGCTAATCTCTATCGGGCAAAACACAAAAAAACTAAATATTGCGGACTTCAAACTACACAGAAACACTCCTCACGCCCCATAGAGCATGTATATAAAGTTTGGTCAAAATCGGTGCAATAGTTTTTGAGTTTAGCGATCACGAACATACACGTAATTTTTATATATGTAGAGATAGAGATAAAAATATAATTCTATAACAAAATAATAAAAATAATGTTATATAAATATACAAATATGCTTTTATAATATTTTAGAACAGCAACTTGCGCTATTGTATGCTTTGTTCCTATTCCCAAAGAAGATGTCCTTCCACTGAAGAGCCCACCTTAATCATATCAGTAACACCACAACAATTATTATCTTTAAAAATCGTAAAATTCCCTTTTAAATGTTTTAATCAACTCAGCTGATCAACCAAATACTCGCTTTAGCACTCATGTACGAGTACATCTTTCAAAAAGTTCTCAATGAATTTTAGGTATAAAGATTTAAAATAGAAAAAGAAAACTAAACGACGTCAGTTATAGCGTGATATTGAATCCAACGCTGCACAGTGGGATAGTAATTGTAATATTTGTAAAACTTTGAAAAAATTCAAGACACTCAATACTATTAACAAATAAAACAAGCACAAATTCCTTAATTTTTTTTTCGTACTAAATGATTTTACAATAACCGAAACTCTCTTCTAAGAGATGAACATTTGTTTCGGTGGTGTTTCTTTGTTGTTAATTTGATATTATTCGCTCTCTGATGCCAACCAAGTATCATGGTAGTTGCACAATCCGTTCTTTGTTTACAGACTAAAGGCCTAACTATAATGTGCTTAATGCAACTTAAGCAAATGTGCGAATACACACAATCAAATGTATACAACTATAATGTACTTAAGTAACTTTTCGTCAAGTTTCGTCAAGTGTCATTTGCTTAAGGAAAGTGCGTTCAATTTCGCTCTTGCTTAAGCAAATGACTCGTCAAGAAAACATTTTTTTTCTGTCTCTATTTATTTCCCGTACTGAGCAGGAGCGTTCTCTTTTCTTCATCGTCTCTCTTATTTCTTGAAGAACACATATTCCATCAAATGCACAATTCATTAACTTCACTGTCTTCAGAAATTTCAGTTTTCTATCCATTTTTAAAAATTTTCCAATAAATTAATAAATAATAATTTTCCAATAATAAAATAAATAATTGTTTACAATTAAAAGATGCAACCACTGTTGCTTTTTTAGTACTTTTTTTATTTTAGTTTTCGTTTACTTTATAAATAAATAAAAGATAAACATGGATTTACTTGTTTATGGTAATATATTTATAACTTTTACAAATTAAATGAGATTTCGTCAAAAATATTACATTTTAAAGAAATAAAAACGAAAATAGTTTTCCAAAAGTACAAATGTTTGCAACTAAGTGTAAAAAGTTTTTAAGCTCAATAAGTACAATATAGCCAGTTAAAAGTCTTCAGTAATTTACTTAAGCATTTCACATGCTTTTCGTTGAATTTTAACACTAGCTTAAGTTTGGTTAAGCACATTATAGTTGGGCCTTAAGTGTTAGAAAATGGACTGTTTGTAACGAATTCGGGGCTGATAATAGCGTTATTTCACACTTCTGCGAAATCGCTGTTGGTGAGGCAGGTCAGCACTTTCAACGGTTAGAGTATTTTAAAGGATTTTCAATAAGCGCAAATTTATTAAGGAAAAGCAGGTAGTAATGTAAGGAAGTTAATTTTTTCATTAGAGCGATCATTTTTTTTATATAAATTTATCAACAAAATATTGCACTTTTTCAGAAATGAAAAACTTTAATGTTTAAAAGTTATTTTTAATGAAAGGACATTTTGAGTCAACCAAAATGCGCGGAAATAATTCAAATACAGTCTTCAAATGTGTGGTTCTACAGCTTCTCAAATGAATTTTTCCAACTTTATGACCGGTGACTTTGAAAACAGAGAGACTTCTGGCCGCCTTCTCGCACAATATGTTACAGTATGTCAGCAAACACTTCGCGAAGCATATGCCAACGTCAACACCAATGGCCAAGAGTGTGAAAGCCATGTGTTTCTTCACGATTATAAATAAATTTTTTGTTTGTAATTTCAGTCGATTTTTATCTTGTTTTCCTGTCACTATTATTAAATGGCGTCGAAAGCAAATATACAAGTATTTTTATACAAAGAGAATTAAGACCGTTCGCATTGAAACAGACTGTGTGTACGAGTATGTGGGCTTCTTTGAATCTCCTCTCCAGAAGAATAAATAAAAATGTGTAAATATTTGTAGCACGTTGTAAGAAAATTATTTTGTATTTTAAGTTTAATTTTTTTTAATGAAATCTCTATTTGGAAAAATTTAAAGAATTTCACATGCACACATAGATTTACACACATATCTACAATATATGTACATAATACATACATATGTACATGAAATGGTCAACAGAGAAATAATTGTTAACAGACGAACGTTTATGTCGGTCCTGATCATGTTCATGAGAGCAGAATTTTTAGGATTGTGGGGCTTTTTTAGAAAATTGTTCAAATATGTACATATTTCCGCAAGGCAAATGTAAATTTTTTAAGCGTTTTTCTTATTCTATTTTTAAATTATTTGTAATTTTTTTTATTTAGTCATGACAGTGTGTTTGTTACACATTTTATGGCGGTGGTATTTGAAAAGTTGACAAGCGATATAAAAGATATTTATTTGTTCGAAACTAAAGCCATAATAGAAACAAACAAATAAATACTTGTTATCCAGGTGTTTATTTCTGTCTAGTTTATAATTTATTTGAATTTAATATACACAACATGGAAATGATGTTCCTTAAATACCCATATTTTATTTTAAATATCTTAAAAATAGTTTTCTTTCTTACCTTATTTAAAAAGAGAAAAAGACATTATATTTTGGTGTTATCTGTGAAAATGAAAAAAAAGAAATATATTATTTTTTCTATGAAATTAACAAGTCATTTTATATTATATATAATATTAAACCCGGGAATACTATTATCAAATAAAGTGATTTATGAAAAATGGGGGACGTTCAATTGACAACATTTGCGAGTTGACAAAAATTTTGCCAGCACAATTATTAATGGTTTTAATTTTTATCCACACTTTAGTTCTATTTGGAAAAATTCCAAAAATTTATAATTGCCGTTGCTAAAAAGTTTGAAAAATATTTAAGCTAAAGAAAAAAATTATTCAATGAATGAATTCTGCTCATATTATTTTTCGTATTGTATAGAGAATTAGGTGCCAAAATTTGGTATTTCTTTCTTAAATTCTAGGAACGATGCCTATGAAACAAGAATCACTTTAACTCATTAGAAAATTACTTATTACTTATTATTAATATTTGTGTCAAGCCAACCGAGCTATCTTTTTCCAAAGGTGAAATATTTTGTCTACATTTGATCATTATATAATAATTTTGAATAGCTTTATGATCAATTCTAACAATATTTCATCTGTGTTTTATTACAATAAATTTACAATGATATATTCCTTATAAATTGAATATCAGCATGATTTTTGTATAGAGCATAACTTTGACAATAACATCATTTAAAGGCAGTTATACATATGTTATATGTATAACCACAATATATTCTAAGATAATAGTTAAAGCTTCAATTATGGTTTATTCGCGAGTATTGCTTGCCAGAATTCTAATTCATAGCAATTAGTTTTTTTGTTTTATAAAGCGTTTTAAACCTTTTCACATGAGTAAGCTTTATATCAATAAGAAAACGATGATTTATGATTTTCAGAAACCACTGACTTTTTAGAAGAAAATAATTCGATAAAATTATTATTAATTTTTTTTTAATTTTGAAGGCACGTTTTTGTGGAAAAAGAAAAATGTTTATAAAGATCACGAAATAAATATCTTCTGAGGCCAAGCAGTACATACTTATTTTCTACATCACATAATTACAACCATTAATTGGCATTGCTTAAATTTGTTTATCTATTAGGAAATGGATGAACTCTATTTATTGTGTGCATTCCAAACATAAACTTTTTAACAAATCTTGGTTTATCAAGCGTATCCGCCAAATATGTAGACTGCATTATGGATTAAAAAAGATAAGATTTGTTGCTCCATCTGACCTTGCCTTGACGAGAATATAAGCTCGTTTGCAGTTTTTCCAATTATATAAAATATGTATTTATCTTTATTAGATTTTATTAAATTTTAAAATTTATAAATTTGTCAAAATGTTATTAAAAATACACACACACACACACACACACCATTTTATGACTTCACTAGAATAAAGCGTGTGAGAACACAGGAAACGTTCATTGTTAAATGGAAGGTGGGTGTTCATTAATTTATTGATTACGAGTATAAGTAAAATGCTTAGCAAAATAAATGCTATTAAATAAATGTTGTAAACAAACCAAGATAGAAAAAAAAACATGGATCAACAGATAAAAATAAAAGAAATGTCCACAAATCATCTACGAGATTTTAAAAGCCGATAAAATCGTCTGCACACACCATAACAGTATTAAAAGAGATAGAAAAACACAATAACAACATATTGGCGCGGTATTAACACTTCTATGATAAATTATTGGATACAAAGCCGATGACGATGGCTGTAAGGCATCAAACACTTCGAATCATCATCACCTCCATCCTCATGGTCTCTTCAAGTGAGAAGTTAACAGCAGGGAAAAAAACAAAATTTTATGAAGAAAGTGTTGCATTGGCGAAAAGTTGGACAGACAAAGCGACAATTGAATGGACAAAAAAAAAACCGACTGTGAAACAACATACATATTCAACATATACAACGAATCCATGAATAACTAGTTAATATGGTGCGAATGTTTTAAACAGCTTTTACCCACGACTCATTTGGAAAGCGATAAACGATATAAAGTCTATAAATATTTACTAAAACAAATGGCAAAAAAGTTATTTGATATTGGTTTATTAGAAAACGCTTAGACAATCAAGCGATGCGGTGAGCGGGTGATTAAGACCAGATTTTGCGCACATTATTTCAATAATTCAAATACACACAACTAAAATAAAACAAGTGAAAAAAGAACATTCTGCTAAGGCGACTCTAATCAATCACCTATTGATTAAACTCTTGTTTCTAGGTTCTTTATAATTGCCTAATTATTACAGAGAAAGTAAAAGTGAAATGTAAGAATTGAAATTCCTTAAAGGCGATATATTTTCACGATGAGTTAAAGGACGATCGCAATTAACCCATTAACGCCCAATGTTCCCATATGGGAACAACCACATTTGATTGTGTACCAGCTCGTAGCAACAACACATCAAAGTCAGAATAACAAAGTAACGGTATTAACATTCCTATGTATACAATGATATCAATGTTTGTCATATTGTTTGCTTGTATTCTGAGTATACGGCAAACATTCAAAGAAATCACACATTTTTGCAATATTCAATATTCGCTGATGGTTTTAGTTATCTTAGCTTTTAAATTTTAAGTATTTTTCACTTTTATACGCTTTTCTGCTACGTAAGTGTATGAAATATTTAGTTGACCGTGTGCTAAGCTTCTACACTTTTCTAAAACAGGTAAGTTTTTCCTGTTCCCAAATGGGAACAATGGGCACTTGATGATAAAAATTTTTACGTGTTATATATGCAAATGTACATAGGTTGTGATATTTCATATAAGCCATGCTAAGAAAGCGTGATTTGAGACTTCCTGAAATTGAAGGTATTTTAGAGGAACTCCTCGAGAATGAAGATGTGGCTGATGAAAGTGCTATTGATATAGTGCAATTGCCCCCCGAACCAGATAGTTTGACTGATTATGAAGACAATGATGAAGATGACCTTGAAGTTACAGAGTTGAAGGATGTGCCTGGTGAAGTAGAAATCCACTTCACTGAAAATGAAGACCATAAAGAGTTTCAACCGACGACATCATCTAAACGACAAAAACTTGATAAAGAATTCCCATCATCACGCTGGCTTCATGTAGATGCAAGTTATAATCAATCTTTTGCACCTTCTCAACGGTGCGCAGAATATAAAGAAAAAAATTCAGGAGAAGTTTCAAAATACAGAGGCTTTTGAGATTTTTGAATTTTTCTTTGATAACACAGTGCAACACGAAAAAAACAATCATATACGGACACTACTACGTGATAAAAGACTAAAAAAAGACCCGTGTCTCCCAATTTTTCCCAAAGTCATGCACTTTTTTTTTATGGGCCACCAAAGACTTGGGGCCTCGGTATCATTTTCGCAAAATAGTGATCATTTTCTCGGGCTCATATCTTGCAAACCGTTCCGAATTTCGATTTACTCTCTGAGGCAAACTTGTAGCTCTTGTCATAAAGAACAAAAATTGCGAACATATATAATCAAAAAAACTTCTCCTTCCAGATAAAAATCGCAAAAAACTTAAAAAAATTCGATTTTTTAACATTAGCATGTTAACATTAACAAAGCTGTCAAAAATTGCAGCATACCATAATATGACCTAATGCCCAATGTTCCCATTTGGGAACAAATTAAAAATTGCAATAAAAAAGATATTAAAATTCTAAAATAATTTTAAAATTGGTTTTTTCTCTTAACTACTATTATATATTCCAAAAATAAACTCTAAATTTTAAAACAAAAATTGGGCGCTAATGGGTTAAGAAAAAATATTAAGAAAAGAATAGATGCGTTTCATCAAAATGATGCTCGGTGTACTCGTATACTTATGCAGTAGTGGCAGAAATGCAATAGTGGAGTTTAGAAAAATTGTCGAATTTAATTTACATAATCGCTTTACGATAGATCATTATGGGTCTTATAACATAACAATAATAGTTGCGATAGTGAAAAAGATTTCTCGAGATGATTTCCTCGTTGGAGTCAAATCTCTTTCCACCGAGGCATTCCTTCAGGTTTGGAGACAAGAAACAGTCACTCGAAGTTTTTGAAAAATGGAGAATCCCTGGATGATGGTAAAGTCGAAGGCATTGTTTTACATATAATACGACTTAGTGAACATACTCCCCTACATTTTGTTATACCGGGTATCATGACACTAACACGTACCAACGGTAGATACAATCAATATTTTCTTTTGATGATCGAACGTGTCCACGTTTTGTACATACAAGGGCATTTTTCATACCAATTATGGTTAAAATATATTAAACAAGTTCATGTCCAACAAAACATGTCCAACAAAAAAAAAAAAAAAACTAATTGACGATGAAAATTAATTCAATGTCTGACTATCGCAGCAGAAGCAATAGTAGAAAAAGTAACATCAACATCAAAATAAACTGGATAGAAAGGGGGCCAAAGACTCCATATGGATTTTTTTATGTTCTAATAATTTTTTTTCTTGCACTGTGTTGTCTAATAAATTCCGCATTCGAATTAATATTAATATTTACTATAAAACGCATTAAAGATAATTTCTTCTAGAAAGTCTATAACAACCCCTTCCAGAAAATTGGCTACGCCAGTGGACACTAACAAGACAATGGTGACTACACGTTGGCTGCTGATGACGAACACGTTGACGATAATTACGATTAAAGCCATAAGCTGATGCTGTTGTTCAAGATAATGATGATGATCTCAATAAAGACATTTTCTAGCACTTACATTGAAAGCCAACAAGTCTGGTCCATAGAAATTTAATCCACACAAACACAAAATATTAAAACGCTACAAGTTTAAAACAACAATAACTGCTAGTTGGTTGTATTTGTTGAATTGACAGACAAACAGGGAGTCAGATACTCAGTAACAATAATTTGTGAAAACATTTGCAACACAAATGTAAACATAAGATTTACCAGTTGCCATCAACAATGTCTTGCAGACTACTCCTACCCCTCCTCCCCTTCTCAACCATTTAATAATGACAGCTGAAGTACGAGCACAACTGGTAACAGCAGTCTGCTGTTTTATACGCTTCCTTCTTCTAACACCATCAATTTAGTAATGCATGGCATTTTTAAACATGTTAATCGGTTACTGATTTTAGTGAATAACTATCACTATAAATACCACTGATACTTATTTGGTAAATTTAAAAACGACCAAAAATTTTAATCAGAAATAATTATTTATACTCTGCAAAAGGTAATGTTTACCTCCTTTTGGGAAAGTTCGAAAAAAATATTTATACAAAAGAATTTCAAAATAACAAATGAATGATGAAAAAGAAAATTTAGTACTTCTAATCAATATAATATTTACTGCATTAATTAGCTTTTAACTACTATCAATAAGCCTCTGGAAAACATTATAAGGTGCACTCAGTTTTTGATGGCACGATTATGGATGATGAAAACTGTTTCTTTTTTTTCAGAAAGAGCAGCATATAAGTGAAATTTTCGTTTTTATTCTACTTTGAGCGTATTAACCAAGTTTTTGTGTGTCTAACAGAGCTATATATGTTAACGTAATAACGGTATTCTGTTATTTATCGTTACACTAGCACATATTTATCTCTGCACTTAAATATGCTGCAAAGTAAGTCCTCACATCAAAACATATTTAACTCGGCATATTTATCTTCACACACATACATAAATATGCCCCAATATTTTTTGTAAAATTTTACATCCCTTACGATTTTTACTACTTTTATAAATGGCGAAAAATTGCAGAAAACAGTTCCTCTTGAAGGTAAAATAAGGGAAATCTTATATGAACTAAAATGTTCCACATAAAAAAACGAAGTGGCAAAATGTGTCCAAAGTGTCATAGATCTTTGAAAGGTGTCTATATCTTATTTTGTTCCATTCAACATATTTACTTTGACAATTTTAGTATCATCACTATAAAAATGGCATTCGATAGAAAATTTTTTTTTTAAATTTTGTACAAATCGACAATTAATATTAAATAAATGGTTAATTTTTTAATTCAAATGCCATTTTTATTATAAAAAATTGTTATGCATTATGTACAGTAGTTTTCCGATTTAACGAACCTAATTGTTGTCAGGCTTGTTCGTTAAAGTGAATTGTTCGTTATATCCGGCACTAAATTAAAAAAGGAATGCGAGGTCTTTTTTTAGTCAAAACTCAAAATATGTATAGTATTTTTTAAATATTTTATAACAAATTATAATAATTAAAATACATATTTCATTAAAAATATAAGGAAAAAAAAAATTATAAAAAAATACTGTAATACAAGAATAATTTATTCAAGAGAACACTGAGGATGGCACATAGCCGAAACCGGTCTGTTTTCAACCAACGGAATTTCATTCCACGGAATTTCATTCCAAATTATTTAAAAAATTGGTTAGGTTAGGTTAGGTTGATTGGAGAGGTGTGATAGCCCATGTCATACGACATACACTTAAGCCAGTGAAGGCTTGTTGTACGCCCTCTTTAATTATCAAACACATACTGCCAGAGTTCTGCGGCAGGATTCGAACCTGGGACCTTCGCACTACGAGTCTAGTACACTACCTACTAGTCTACGAAGGCCAGTTTAAGAAAAATTGGTTAAGCACAGTATGTTTTTCTTGTGAATAGCTATATTTTTCTTAATGGCATCTTCTTGAAGCAAAAGCATTAAATTCGTGCTACTAATATTATTTTGTTGAGCCCATTTAATACAAATTTCGAAGTGATTAATAGCATCTTCGTGTTTTATTTTGGGCTCTAGAATTTCAGTTTCATCAAGCTCCACCATTTTCGTTGTGTTCATCGCATTCATCGTCATCTGTAAATCTCAAATAATATCAAGCAAAAACTTCAGAAGAAGAAAACTAATGGTACATTTTTATATTCATTCTTTTTTTATTATTTTTTGTTAGAAATTATCTATTTTATTTTACATTTGTTCATTAAATCGAGTACAAAATAAAATTTTTGTTCGTTATATAAGGTACTAAGTAGAAAAAATTTGGGTGTTCGTTAAATGCGATGTTCATTAAATCGAATATTCGTTAAATCGGAAAACTACTGTACCATGTATTTATATGAGCGAGAGTATTCAGTTCGAAATTCATTAAAATATAATTTCTTTACATCATGGCTTAAATTAATACATCAATACATTAATTAATACTTCAACAGATTGTTTTTGTCTTGAAGAGCAAAAATTCATCTAATTGTTAATAAGTTTTCCATATTAACTTAATTTTATATTTTTCTCAACATAATGTTTCTACACACAACAAAGTATTTGTAAAAAGATGTTATATGTTAGATCTTGCAATGTATGTTTCATTTTTTTATTCCATTAATTGTAAAAAGTATATTAACTTTCATATCGGCACTTTTTGGTATAACTCCGCTGTATTGCTTCGGTTATGTTTTTCTTTTCGTTCGTGTAGTATTTACAAAGAGGATACTCAACGGCACTTTCCCTGCAGCAACTTATTTTACATTTTTGAGACATAATCATGTTACACTAAAGAAGCATAAATATCTTTGATAATCTTCGTTCCATCTTGAACCAGGTTTTGTGCATCGCACTGAAATGTTAGCACAGCTATTAATCCAAGACATCGATAGCACCAATAATATTTACATAATTGTCGTATGGACCTGATTCCGTCCTTTATGTCGGAAATTCCCATCGGAACCATAGTGCAGATTTTAATAGACCGATTGTGACCGAAATGTCTAAATCTTTGAAGATTATCATGGCTTTTACTTCAACCATTACAAAATAGAAGTAGGACGTTGTTTAGCGGCACAACGTTTTACTTAATATTATGCACTACAACTATTAAGTTTTTTCTCTAGAAATTGTGCTCTATTACATTCAAGTCTATTAAAAATAGAATGTCCGAACATTATTTTATCTCTCGACAGTGTGATGTGCGAAACAAAAAATTATGCAAAAGTAACTTTTAATGTTAATGAGTGTACGATCGGTCGTATGATGCCCAATGCCCCGACGAAGAGTAGGAAGAGCCAGTGCAGCACGTCATATGCGACTGCTTGGCTCTGCAGGAACATAAGCTTAAGCAATCGTTTTATTCAGAACAAGGACTGTGTCAGAGAAGTAGCACTTCTTGTTCTATTGGGCTTTGCAAAAAGTTTGGACTGGTTCTCATGAGATCGAATTCTTGAGTTTCCCAGGAATATGTTGAATGTAATTAATACTATGGGCATCACAATGGGCCTTCTGGCTCATAGTGCAGCTGTAATTTTTTGTTGCGGTCTGCCCTGTCAACCTAACGACACGTAACATTTGGACCAATTTATAAAGATCGCAACGAAAATCCTCTTACTTTTAGTAAATATCCTCTTACGTTTAGTAAAAATCACGGTTAAACATCTAAAATCGAATACATAATAAAATATCACACTTAAAACTAGAAAAATAATCATACTGACATTCTTATGCCAGTTCATAAGTTTTTGCTGCCGATATTTTATATGTTGTTGTGGATGAGGTAGTAAAGGCGTCAGCTTATTGTTACCAGGTGAGAGTCCTGGTCCTGTCGAACATTATAAAAATTGAAGAAAAGTGTATTTAGAGTCCTGGGTACAAGACCAACATTATAAAAATTAAGGAAAAGCAAAATTAATTTACAAACAAACAAAACGGAAGAAAAGTACTAAAAGTATTAAACCAAGTCTTTCCCCAAAGTTGAAAAATAATATTGAAGACGCTTCAAAGAAATCGGATTTTAAATCAAAAACAGAACTTGGACAGCTTTTAGAATATAAAGTTACATGGTTGGATGGATAATAAAAAAAGTAATCCAAACAAAATCAACTTTTTCTTCTGAACATCAAATGAGATCAGGTTTTAAGACGGCAACAATTAAATGCTTAGATCGTGACGAATACGCTTTTGAGTCAATTGCTCTACATTTCGTCCGTGCTTACCACATTTTTCCCACTAATTTCACTAAGAAATATTCAAAGTCGGTGTCACAAGTTAACGTGGTATCAGATAGAAATAACATATATACACATTTTCTAACTCAAATATTCGACTTGCAATACCCTTTGCTGATGATATCCTTTATTAGAGCACAACCATTGCCGGTTTAATTTGAACATCAAATATCTTAAAATATTTCCTGAAATGTTGCTTTACTTGGAATTTAACACTCTTGCAGGCGACATTTTATAGCTTAATCCTCGATATTTCATCAAAATATCACGTTCTAATTCTGATGTTTAACATTGTGTTCACTCATATTAAACCAATTTTACTACAAGCTAATAGTTTCACTTTTTAATCGAATAATTTTATCATATTATTTTACATTTCACTTAGCGATAATAGCAACATTGAAAACAGATTTCACCTGTCAATTGGAGGGTACACAAGCTTCGGTGCATTCAAGCGTAAAGCTTTTACTTACTATTATGCATTTATTTTTTAGTGTGAATATTTTTTCATCACTTCATTTCCAGTTATCATTCAAATAAAGTAACAAATAGTTTCAAATAGCCCAGACTGATTTCGAAGGAGAAGCAAAAAATCATCAAACCAAAGTGATGATCTATACCAGCTTGCAGCATAATGCCTAATCACGTTTGTAGCTCGTTTAGTTTATTCACTTTTAAATCAAACTAGTTACTAAACAGCCACGAACAAAGTAACAAAATATCACGATTATAATAATGATGATTATGGTGATGATCATCATCATGACTATAATGACGATTAAAGCAAAAAGATGATGATCTAAATCTTGGACATCTTGGTTGCCTGGAATGGGTAATGGTTCATAAATTTTAAAACTACTTGCATATAAAATTTACTACAAGTGAATTAATGTTAAAATAAAAATGCAAGCAACGAGAAAACATAAACTCGCCTAATCTGGATACATTTCATTAACAATTGTAAAATTGTGGACAATAACAACATAGGCCACAAAAACAACAATGTTATGCTGTGGAATACCGCGCTGATGTTGATGATGACCAAGATGATGACTATACCTGGCTCAGTGCTAAGCTGATGAAGCATTATCACATCTTAGAAAAGCCATCACTGTCAATGTTATTTAACGACTGACAGTGAAACATTATGGATAGCAAAAATTATTTACAGGAGCAACTACTGCATTTTGTCAGGTTTTTTAACAACAGCCCATTAAAGTCAGGCAAAATAAACTGTTATCAGCAGCAGTAAAATATTACAAAAAGTCATTGTTGATGCCAGATGTAGACGTATGGATTAGGAAAATATTCCTTCCAAAATACATTATTTTTACAATTATCTCGAAAGTTGTTTTAAAAATAGTGTAATTTATATTAAAAAAGTCTAAGGACAGGCATCCACAAATAATAATCATCCCAATTGGGTATGTCGAGAGTTTGGACTAATTCACGGAGAACAATTACATGGTTTCTTCAATCGAAAGACATGAGTATTTTCGATATTTTTTTCACAATAGGTGAAAGTAGACGTGATTGCTACTACAGGCACCGTTTATGTGCTTGATATGAATCACTCATAGGAGATCATAAGAATTTCTTTTACTCAACCACATGGTCTTGAGTGAAGATAAAAAATTCGATATTTGTGACCCCGTAATCCGTTGTTTTTATGTTCCCGCCTATACGTGCATTTTTTGTTACTGCAATGTGAGGTATACAGAATCGTATTTACTTGCAAATCTATTTTGTTTTCTAATTCGCAATTTAAACACAATGGAATTTTCGCACTTTAAACCACGAATGCAATTTCGAAAAAAAAATTAAAACAAATTTAAGAAAAAAAATTGGAATATGAAAATGGTTTATTACTATTTTTCTTTTCTAAGCACTTGGATGTGCCTGGAAAAAAATGTTAGTGCAAGTGCAAAATTTCCATGTGTAACATACAAGCAATTGAGAAGTTTTTAACATAATTTAAATTTTTTTGAAAAAGTTTTCCGAAGATAAATTCGAAATAAGAGGAATGAAGAAAAAGAAAGACTCATGAGATAATATACAAGCGCGGCATGGGCTCATTCGTTCTCGTTGATTGAATTCTAAAATTTTGGTTACAGCTTAAGGTACCAACAGACGACATGTTTTTCACATTGTATGTGTCAAAATTTACATATGTAAACGGAAACATGTCGTGTGTTACCTTTAAAACATTGCTTGTGTAAAAAACATGACAAAAGTCATAAGACATTATTTGAAATAGAGAGTGCTCTATTTTCTTATATTAAACATACAGCTCCATATGTCTATGTCATGCAAACAAATTCGTCAGCGGTTGATTATGTGCACTATCATTAGCCTTCTGAATGAAGTATTTTGCAAGACAAATAAACTATATATATTTTTTTAATTTAACGCTGTCGTTTTATTAAAATGAGTCCAAAAATGTATAGATTTTTAGATACAACCTCATCGTCTTGTTTAAAAAAGAAAAAATTAAAAAAACACATTTGCGTCGCCAGTACTTCAGCGACGGAACCAAACATATTTCAACGGCTGCAAGCCATTTATCAAACAAACGACGTGGATATTTATGTAATCAGCTGTTCTCAATAAACATGACCGATGTCATGTGTACGTTTGTGACCAAAAATTATAAACCTTATGTAAATTAACCAATATTGACAGACATAAAGAAAAACATACGAATCGAAAGCTTAAAAAACACATGTAAAAACATGTCGTCTGTTGGTACCTTTAGGCTCAATAAGGCCTTAGAAATATATTAACGGACTATCAAGGTTTCTTATAAATGTTGCTGACTTAAACAAGTATATACAGACTTTAGTGAACTGTGTTAGCCGCCTACGAAAGCGCGACTGATATCACCGTCACATTATACAACCTTCGCTCACACTGTTGTAGTGACTAGCCAAACAGGTGCGGATCATCAAATGTAATCTGTTGACGACTGGGAGCTTTAGAATAGGGCGACGAGACCAATTCAATGGTGATAATATAACGTCTGTATCGCTCAGAAGCCGTGTGATTCACTTTACTTTTTCAAGGTTGAAAACAAAAATATCCTGGAAATGTTTTAACAAAAAAAAAACATATTATTTATTTCCTTTCTTTGGCAAAACCTTCAAAATTTGTGAAAAGTTTCTGGCAACGCAATTGATTGCTCTAGCCGACTTCATTTTCGTTACAACAATGATCCATTCAGACATTGAGTTAGTACTCCTGTTTCATAAACGTGCAACAATTGAATAAATGGGCTCTTCAAATTGCCCAAATAGATGTCGATCAGTATTTTCTTCTTTCCAATTTTTCTATTTTTTAGTGGCAAAACCAATCTAATACACACACTAAAACAAAAACAGAAGAAAAGCAAACAAGTTAAAGTTCACTCACGTTTTATTTTATTGCACCTTTTACAATTGGTTTATTCTTCGCAAGCAAAAATAATTTGAAAATTTTTAGTGGAAAAATTATTATACATTTGAATGAAATGAAAGGATTTTCTTATTATTATTGGCGTTGTTTTTGTATAAAACAGTCATTCCTCATCTTAATCAGCGCTCAATTTAATGATCGTATTTAGCGATATTGGAGGAGTGGAAGAATGATTATGACCTTAACACTTTGCAACACAATGTCGACTAAATAAAACTACAGATAAAACAAATAAAGCTACAAATAAAGAAGAAAAACCTTTCGAACTAGTCAAGAAATCAACTAACCAAGTAATATTATTTACAATGAAATTAAGTGCCACTTGATTGTGTTGGACAAGTTAATTTATCATCGCCAAACAGTAAAGAAACCAACAACAAAGAATCCACGAGGAATCTAACAAAATGGAAAGCAGTGCAAGCGAGAGTATCACTAACAAATTGCATTAATGTTAAAAATGGCAATTTGTTAGCACTTGGTATCATTATTTATGGAATTTATTTAATCAAAGAGCCTTATTTAAGCTAATGATGATGAATTGTCATTAAGAGTTTTCTCTGTATATTTTGTATTTAATTACTTCGTTCAAATCTTTCTGCAAACAGAGCAGTGTCAATTAATAGATTCTTTCAGAAGTGTTGACAGTTCTACACCTATTAAGAAAACAAGAAACATTTCACATTGATATTTCATACACGAGCAGAGAAAATTATTTATTATTTTTGCACTGTTTGTGAAATTGCTTTTCAACAGAATCTATCAATTGTTAAAGGTGGCATTGAATTTTTGGACAACGATCTTTGTCGAGTGCAGAGAAATAAGATGAGGCTTGCACTGGCTTAAAACATTTTGCCATTTTTAATGCTTACAAATGTATTTTGTTCACATAAAGGCTGTGGCTACAAATTAAATTCATTACACCAAAAATTCAACAAAAAATCAACCACAAATTCCACAGGCGGCACCAAATAAGTTAACCCATCCAGGGGGCAAATCACGGCATTCGATATCGATCGAAATTTCAAACAAAATTGTATTGAAATTTCGATCGATATCGAATGCCGTGATTTGCCCCCAGGTTGATTTTCTCACAGTTCCTGCGAAAATAGTCACGCTATAAAATCTGTACACCTTTCATATTGCAGAACATAAAACACACATGTGGCATATCGTAATAGATAACTTCAATTTTAGAGTTTCCTTTTTGTTCTATTAATCAGAATTTATTTGTGGCAATATACATATACATATGTATATGATATTTAAATCAGTTTTGGTTTTTATCTGGTGATTAAAATTATAATTATATCACTATTTATGACTAAAAAAAAATACATAGCATAAACAACATTCCTTTTACGCCAATTGTATATCAAATTAACTTTTCATTTAATTAAGTACTTCCCGCCAAGGCTACGCAGAGAAAAACTTAGCAAATGGAAAGATATTTTTATTAAAGCGAATCAATTAAAAAAAAATGCCCGTCGTAGTTATAAACCAAAGAAATACCCTGCAGCAGGTTTGCCTCATGTAGTGATAAAAAGCACAGAAGTCAATATCAAAAATAAAATACACGATTGATGAATTGCAAATATTTGAAGAGGAAATATGTATATCGCATGTACATACTATTAAAAAAATAAAGAAAAACCAGGGTACAACGTGTGGCGAGAATGGTAGTGGGGATATGAAGAAAACATTTGCATGTTTACAGCGCAAGCCATCATCATCAGCGCCATTGTAATCGTCACCGCCACACATTCCAATTAATAGCAAATCCAATTAATTTGCCACCTTTTATAAAACAATTTAATCATAATGTTTTCTCAAATTATTACCAACTTGCAATAGAGTAAATGAACCCAATAACAGCAACAAAAGTGAAAGAAAAACTTTTTTATGTTCAATTAGAGGAATTTTCTCCTTTCTTATGACAGAAGTTTTTCAATATTCCTCTATATTTCGTCTGTGTTTTTTTTCCCAACGGAAAAAAAGCGACTGTCAATAAACGTATCATGAAATTTACCATCACAAACGACAGAATGCCTGCCAGTTGTCCGGTTGTGCGGAGAAACAAGTATCAGATGTTAATTAGTGTTTATGTTTTTAAATGGCTGAACAATTATAAAAAGCCTTGGGAGAGTGAAGAAATTCATTAAGCTGCCGTTTCGCGGTAAAAAAATCTTTTTTTCTTTATATAATTTAAATTCAGTGTTTGAAATAAATTTGTAATTCAGTAAATGAATTTCACAACATAGTATTTATGTATTTTAAGGTGTATAGGATTTGGCAAGTTTGTCAAGCACTCCCTGTTAATTAAAATTTTTGTACAGCCATTACATGGATACTTCCTGCCTTAAAAGCAATTTCAAAAGAAATTAAAATAACTTTAATATTGAAATTGGTAGGTAGACAAGTAAGTCAGGTCAAAAAATTCAATTGAATGTTTATAGAATCAAACATTATGACTGTTTTGTAATTTCTTTAACTCCAAAAATTCATCGAATGTTTTAGAGCTTGAGAAACCACTTTGATTATATATAAAAATCCAATGGTAAAAAGTTAAATTAGTTAACACGTGATCAGGAGATTTGAGAACAAAACACAGTTTTCAACTTGCGTAAAAAACAAGGGATTTGTCGAAATTCAGGATACAGTCTGTACGTATTGCCTTGGGACCCTGTACGTATTATCGAATAGTGCAAAAAAGCCAATTGCTTTGCAGGATATTTCCAACAGTGGGATTTTATCCGGTTAAAGATAGAGTGCAATGCATTTAAAAAACACACCATCCCCGAAGATTGAGAAGTCATATTACGTACAAAAGAAATAACAATTTGACTTTTTCTCCAATGAAAAGAAGGGAGAAACGTTGCTATTTTCTAGAGCAAATGGTCGCTTGAATCCGGACATGTACCTGTTCTATCGGCACTAAAGGAATGTCATTCTATGGATAACTTTGAGACTAGTAGGGTTCACGCATCGACTTACATATACAATCGCTTGCATGTGAAATGTATTAATCATACTTACAGCCCTGATTGCAATGTGCTCAATCGGCCATGTATCGCATTGGCGACATAATGAGCAGGAAATGAGCGACATTATATGGCACAATCATCGTCAGTGGAACTTTGCTAACGGCAAGTTCCAGTAAAATGTGTATTTTTGAAATTAGTCGAGTTCCATTGAGGACAAGTCAGTAACAATGACCCTTATCTAAATAATCGTTAAATTAACAGCTAAAGAGGCCGACATTCGCCACTCATTCATATGAAAATTTACCGAAGTTTATTTTGATGTGTTCTTTTGTAACTATCGTTTAAAAATGGCCAACTCAGTTAATAGGATTATTGTAGAGATGCCTCAAAGTTATTAGGACGGCTCTTTATATTGCCTTTTTGACAATCCTTTTATTTTTTACTTCACAGGGTTCCATTTGTCAGCCTCGGCTCATTAACCCAGCTTAGTTGCCGCCCTCAATGCGCATCCTACTTCTCTAGTTTGCTATTTATAAGACTCTAGTTTTAATTGACATACCATTAATAACTCCTTGGCCACCCAGTAGCCCAGTCCGTAGTCTAATAAGGTTGTGGATCTCATTTTATTGGATTATCTTTAATATTATATGTTCATAATAAAAATGTTTATTAATCAAAGCGAATACTGTTAATATTTAAGCTCGCTCTTAATATTTTGTAAGTATGTGGCACAGTTGCATGTCCAAATGAGTGTGTCGTTAATGCAATGTAGACATTGGAGTACTTACAGTAGTATTAGTTATTTAAATATACTGGCACTGAATGACTGGTGACAAGTAAAGTGATATGACCAATGGAGAGAAATCATAAAACCGTAGCAACATGCAATTTTTTTCCTAACATTTTTTGTTGTTGCATTATTTTAATTTTAAATTTATTTCAACAATATATACAAACTTGACATTTGTGTTAAGCTTGGGAAATTGTCAACAGCAGCAAAAAAAAAATTAAGACAACAAAATATACATATACAAACAGCATAAATAAGTTAATCCCAAGTGGATACGAAAATGATGATGATGATATCCATCGAATACTAGGAATAATAAAAACCTGTACTAGAGAAAAAGTCTAAAGAAGCAAAATACAGAAACCATTTAAAAAGAAATGTTTTAGTAAAAAAAACAAGAGTGAAGCATGTCTCACGGATTTAAAGATCACCTGCGGCTCAGTAGGAGAGATAAAAAATATTGTAAACAAATTTCTATATTAGAGGCGAGGCGAAATAATACAAGACTGGCAAATTGTTAGTTGTTAAAATCAAATGCACACACTTGGTGACAAAAAATATGTACATTTATGAGTTTTCTTTCTTGCTTCTTTGTTAACTTAATAATAGAATTATAATTTCTAGGTAATAGAATTTGATGTCAAAAAATGGTCATCAATTCATTTATTTTCTACAAAATATTACGTTAAAAATGGAAAACTAAATATTTATAAAAATTGCATAGAAATATAAGATTGGCTAAATCTGATTTCCCAATTCAATAAATATATAGATTTTTTGGTTTAAGCCTCATTTTGCTAACCTCTAAGCAAGTTATTAAATGCTTGTACTATTTCATTTTTCCTAAAAACTATACTTGTATGTGGCGCCCCACTGGCTTTATGTTTTATTATAATATAATTATTTGTCTAACAAGCCGTTTCTGAATTTCGTGATTTTTCCCAATTAGTTCACGCTTATTAAAAACAAATTTTTTCTTACCTTCAAATGGAAAAGGAAGATGGCATCATTCACAATGTTTGTACTTTTTGTACAGAAAATAACTAAGAAATACTATTTTTTGTATTACTTTTTGTAAAATGTATAAAATTTACAACTAAAAACCGTTCTGAAGATATTCTGAAGATCTTTTGTAATGCGAGTAGCATGACAATTTTTTAATTTTTCATTAAACAAATAGATTTTTTATATTCTACCATTAAAGAATTCTAGCGCGGAGCGGAAGGGTTAATCATAATATATGATTCAAATATTGGATTCGATTGATGTTTCAATGTGCTGCTCCTCATACATTCTAAAAAAATTTTTTAGCACCTTTAAGAGTGTATAGTATTAGAATATCAAACATCACACAAAAAAGGGTTGTGCTAAATAATAGCTGGGAGATCCAATGAATCAATAATTTAGTCATTTAAATTCTATGATAAAACCAAAGGTATACCTTTTAAATTTTCCTATTTTAATCGTCTGCTTGCATGTAGTGTCGTAAATAGCGTCTATGAATGGATTTATACTATGCATTGTTTACATTTCTTCTACATACCACTATAGTACATACAACTCACAACGCAATGGTCATCTAGTACTCGTAGTTCATCAAATTTGCTCGCTAGTTACGTATGTATTATATTGAATTTAAATAATGTGATGTTTATAAAATTTAAATAGTTTTAAATCGAACTGTTATAAGAGGAAAATCTCTGACTTAAAATTACACTCGAATCGAATATTGGGTCGTTATTGTGATTTCATAAAATTTATTTGTTGATAATCTAAAAAATAAATCTTGTTCATGCTACAAAATACAAGCTGCTACAAGTTGTAGCAAAAATTTCGCTCTTGGCGAAAATTGCTAAGAACGAAAATAGCGATATTAAAATAATAATAATAAACACCACAGCGTGATAGTTACTTGCTGCATGAGTCTGCGACGGATGCTGTTGTTTTAATGCAATTATAAAAAGTGTAAAAAAGCCAATTGCCACACACAGCTATGGATATATGTATGTATGCATTTACACATATAAAAAAATCTTAAACCAAATCTAGAATATTTGTCACGTTCCACTGTTTCTCTGATTATTTTTCACAGATATTAGCACGGACAATAACAACATAACATCAGCAGTCGTAGCAACACAAAAAAAGTAGAACGCGTTGTACTCTGATTCTAAAATGCATATGAGAATGCATGAAAAAAAGACTTTTGTATACATACTCGTATATAATAGTGAAAAGAAATATAATATGGAAACTATAATATAAGTTGCATGATCATAATTTTTTAGTGTTAGCAAAAAAAAAAAAAAAAAAAAAAGAAATAAACCTACTCAAATATATAATTACTCATGTTGCAACCAAGAGAAGCAGTAACAGCAATACACTAGTTAATGCGAAATAAGACCAACAATTTAAAAAAAACAGAAAGTGCATTCAAGATGTTTTTTGTGTGATTAGATACTTGTAGTACATACGAGTACATGTTTGAAGATTCTCGTATTAAATTCTCATAAGGTCAGAAAGTTTAAATTGCTAACATATTTCAAGCGTTGAATATAAAAACTGAATACTTTTCAGAAAATAAAAATATATTAAGAAATAGGACTGGTCAAACAAATGATTTTTCTCATTTAACCAGACGAATATGATTTGGAACAAATCGTGTTGCGCACGCAAACTACAACAAGAGATTTATTGAGAAAAGTAAATAAGACAGCAGATTTTTCGTCATTGACTGCAGAACAATGATGTGTGTGGAGCAGTGTTGCCAGTGAAATTTCGAGAAAGATACATTTTAGTTTCCAAGAAGATACAATTTTTCCCAAAAAGATACATTTTGAAAAAAAAAAATGGAAATCCATGTTTAACGTTTAACATTTGTTAACATATCATTCTCATTTCATATTTAATATTTTTTCTTTAACCATCCATTGTACTCCTTTATTAACAGACGTTTATCATAAAAATTGTACATTGTCTTTTTTGGAGAATGACCTGTAAATTATAATGAAATGCCAATAATTCCATATAGAAACATACATATGTACATAAGTTAGTACATAAAATTTTTTAAAAATTTAAATTTCACTGTCATTTTGTTTATATGTACATAAGATACAATATATTATATATAATATTTGCAGTCAGCTGTTTTAGTTTTCTTCTTTTAATTTTGGGGATTAAAATTATTTTATTTTATAAAACTATTATACGGTCTGAAATTATTAACTGTAAAGATCGTTATTGTTTTCTTCTAAAAGTTCATCTTAACATATGTACATATGTATATACATCTATATATGTACACAAGAATAAGCAGACGACAGAAGAACTTAGAAAACCTTACAACAAAATACATGTAATTTTTCTATTAAGTTTTCACTGTTTTTTTATATTCATAACGAAGTGATAATTTTAAAAAAACTTTGTCTGGGACGGAAAGCTTAATATTTCATTTCTGTACATTTTGCGTACAGATTCAAAAGATACGAAAAATGTCAGGATTATACATGGTACCTAGAGTCATCAAAAGATACGAAAAATGTATCTTTCGTATCCTAATGGCAACACTGGTGTGGAGATAAATTTCAAATTTAACTAGCAGCCGTGCTAATCATAATTTTTAGCAGAGCCAATAATGCAGTTAACAGAGTGCTGTTAATTAGTTTACAGAAGTCCAAAAGGATAAAATATAAAGGATTTAAATACGAAACACTAACGAAAACGGATAAAGCGCATCCAAGAGGCAACTAATAATGTTGTATTCATTAATAATGGATTGATTGATGATTGTAGGAACTAGAGAAAATCAGTTAAAAATAACACAAATTTCTTGGGATGATTGGTGACAAATTTCAGTATTAAATATCCAATTTTATAATAAAATTTTTATTTCTTATATTAAAATGATAATTTTGCCTTTTAATGCAAGAATATAAATAGAGTTTGTCTTCCGTTGTTTTTTATAAGTATATATTTTATATCAATTCATTTGATCATATATTAACATACAAATTGGCAAGAGACTATGCACTAGTCTTACCTTGAATAAAATTCAAATTTTAAAGAACGCAGAGAGCAAACGAATATTTTAAATTTTCACCATCAAAGTTAAATCGATTAAGAGTTGCCAAATTTTTCAGACTGCTTTTCAATGTATCGGCTTTAAAAAATAAAAGCGGTTATGCCGTTTGGTTATATTTATTAATTTTTTTTTCTAACTTCGCAAAATTTTTTTTGACTACTTGGTCTAATTTAACTAAAATGGAGTTTTTTTTTTTTTTTTTTTTTTTTTTTTTTGGCGGGAAGGAGGTAAAAATGCATTACTGCATACACGGAGTCGTCACTGTCCGTGTTATGTCGGGCTCCCCAAAATGGTATACCGACTAAAAAACCTCCTTATGTCCTCTTCTTGGAAAATGGTTCCACCCCGGAACCGCTGTGATGCATTACTTCGGGGTGGTTTCCTCTTGGCTGTGATTTCAGCTCTCTTCCCCTTTGGACCTGCGTCCAGGTCTCTGCTTGAGTTGATCTGCGCCTAGTCTGCTGCCTCTAGATCAGGTTTCTTCTTCTTTAGTATGTATTCGCAGTACTTTGATACTGCTCGCCAGCTGTTTTCGTTCTGGGTCATGCGATCCACAATAGACTCAGCATTTATTTCTCCTACTAAGACCTCGAGTTCTCTTCTTTTCTCTTCCCATTTGCAGCATCCAAAGAAAGTGTGTTCGGCGTCATCGATTAGACTAAAATGGAGTGGCTACAACACAGTCCAATGTAATGCAGACATAGACCAATTATTTATTGCTAAATGACATCCTTTCTTCTTTTCTATTCTGTGGGTGGTCCATTGACTGCTTACATGGAGTAGCTTTGGGATTGTTCTGATATAAAGATTAGGACCCAAGTATTCCTGTTGTTGGAGTTCGTAATGTTAATGATGTCATATATTTGGTATAGTTTTACAGTAATTTTATTCTTTGCATGTGTGTATAAGCCGACGTCTTTTGCTGATGAAAAAAATCCCAATATGAAACAAGTTCATAGTATTTTTCTTATAAATTTCCAACATTTAGAAACTAATTTTTCATTTTATAAAGTAAGGCTCTCAGTTCGTATTTGTATCAAATTGTTATAAATGAATTTTTTAATTAATAAACTTTATTTTATTTTTTATTAAGGTTAAGGTCTTAAATTTTTATTTTAAATTATTTTCGATATTTTGGTACTCATTGAGTACCATCTTCAAATGTAAAAATTTTTTCAATTTATATAAAACAAACAAATAATAAATATCCTGAAGATGGTACTCAATGAGTACCGAAATATCGAAAATATTTTAAAATAAAAATTTAAGACCTTAAGCTTAATAAAAAATAAAATAAAGTTTATTAATTAAACAAAAACGGTCGAAAAAATAGAACATGAATTTTTTAATTTTATAAAAAATAGTACATATTATGTAGGTATTTCATTACCTAAGGTAAGAATGACCCGTATCTCAAAAAAGCAGTTTTCTGTCGGCATTTTTGGGTTTGTATTCTTTTCCATGAAATTAAATCACAATTTTATGAAAAAATTTAACTTTTTAGAACGAAAAGGATGTAAATTTTAATATTTTTCTTGCTATATTTAGGAACTGGCTCATATATATCGTATGATCACTGACATCAAAGACGATTCTTTTGAAATCGTCTTCTTTCCATGATTTAGTATTCAATCATAGGCACCATAGGCCCTATCAAAAAATAATTCAGGATAAAATCCTGTAAGTTTACTAGTTTCCATGGCACAAGACAACAATCTAGCTGCCAACGATGCGATAAAAAACATTTCCTCTTAACCATAGTTTCATCTCTTTACCTCATGGTGTAAGGAATCACCAAGTTAACAAGGATTTCGTTTAAACCGCTAAACTGAATACGTCCTTCTCAGCATGGCAACTTTTAAGATGGCTGCATTAACCGTGTTAAAGCTCCAACTGAAGAGCTGATGTTACCTCACCATTCACCGCGTAGCCAGCATTGTTGCCAATCAATCGTTATAGTGGTTCTTCTAAGTAAAAAGGGCATGTAGCGGGGATCTAATTACTAGCACTGGCCCGAGCAATAGGACTCTACCCTGTGGTTCTTAACCACAGCCACTATGTAATCTCAAACTTCCCCACCGATCATAACTTGACAAAGTTCTGGATAGTTTACCGATTCCAGTGGTACCACATAGGCTAACTACAAATATTGCGTAAATATAGGACCTGCAGATTAAGCACAATAACTTTTTAACAAAGAAAATTCCATAGAAACATTTTGAAGTTTTTTTATATAAAATGTCCCACCTCAAACATAATACATGTCATGCATATAAATTATAAAAATTATATGTTGACCACATAAAATATATAGTAAACCATTATACGGGGAACAAAAGAAAACTTATTGTACACTCGTAATCAACTGAATCGACTACTTACAAAAAGATTATGAAACTACAGTTGATTAATTGAAAGTATAAATTAGAGATTAAGATCCATACATTTTAAATTCATAATAAATTAATAAAAAGGCATAATTTCCTATGTATAAGTATAACCTTAGGTTTAAAATTCAATTCAGTTCTTTATTTATAATAATACACATTTGAATATAAATATGTAGTTTTATACAATACTTTATTTCAATTATAGAGAGTTAAGAGAGTTTATTTAAAATAAAAATAAAAAATAAAGCTAAGACATATAAGTCGATTACAGGTAGGAAAATAAGCTTAATGGGGTTGCCAAATGCATGAAACAATATATGTTACAAGTAAGAGGAAAAATAACTATAATAAAACAATAGTCCATGGGGAACAGTAAAAATTACTTGGATTGGATAAACAATTGCAACTTAACACACATTATATAAATCGTGTCAAATAACTCTCACCTTATAGGTTATTTTCTGACAGAAAAGACTACTGCTGGAAGTTTTGTTGCAAATAAAGGCCATGTCACATAAAACTTTTGCTTCGCGTTGCGTTACAGCTTCGCTTTGACATTTAAGTTGAAATGTACATACTTATACGAAACATGTCACATAAAACACTTTTAACGCAGCGTGACGCAAAAAGTTCGGCAACTCTCAACTTTTTGCGTGCTTTGACAATCAAAGTTATGTATGTATGTATGTATGTATGTTGGAATATGATATGAAAATGTGATGTGATATGAAAAATACTTATTTTTTTTTGTTTTTAAAATTTATTTCCTGTTAAAGAATAGGAGCTTGTTTTTTTTTAAAACAAATTTATAAAATAGTACCTATTTGCATGCTATATGTAAGTATATAGCATAAGATTATTTTATTGTAAAAAATCAGTGGCAGCGTATTATTAATAATATTTTAACTTTTTATATGAATACATACATATGTATGTATGTATGTATTTGAAAATCCAAAAAACAAATGAATTGATGACAATTAAAAGCTTTATATGGTATAGTGGTGTATTTTCAATAAACTACAATAGGTGATAACAAAATAAACACACAAAAGCAAATAATATTTTGACTTTAATTTTTATAATAAAAAATAATTAGCAAAATTCATAACCACCTTTTTGGTAAACATACAATGCGCGCGTTGTGTCAAAGTTTTCATTGTGTCATACACCTTTTGCGTTACGCTTTTCTCTCAAAGTTAAAAACGTCACGCAACGCTACAAAGTTTTATGTGACACGGCCTTAAGAGTTTTTCGACTTTTCTAAGTAAAGCGAAGTGTAATTCATTGGCATATCGACCACAAACAGAATGTGTTGTTCTTGAGAAAGATCAGGTTTCGGGAACAAGTTCCCTGATCTCTTTACAATAAGTTTTATTGTGATACCGATAAAAACAATGAAAAACACCCTCAGTTGCGGTGGTCCTCTAGTGAGACAACAGAGTTGGACACTCTACCGTCCTCTCCTGTACGCGGTCGAGTATCTTCAAAATAGACTTTACCTTGGTGAATTTTCTCCAAATATTCCATATTGCAAATAAATGGGATCAATAAATGTTTACTATATACACTTCTATAGTTTCACGATAAATAAAAAATGTATCTTCTAACACTCTAACATATCAATTTGACATGACTGACGGTTGTGATTAATTTTTCGACCGCTCTCCGAGAGTAGCAGCAGCACCGTCAATTAAATCATTTTTATAAACCATTATTCCAAGTATGTACTTCTACAAAATGTCTCCTCCTAAACATAGTAAGTTTTCCACTTAATTTGATCACAAATGATCTTTCCATGCCTGCTGCGGATAGTATTGCTTTTATTACGGCAACTCTATTTATTTATTTAAATAAGCTTGAACGCTCTAAAAGCAACAATATCATACCAACGAAGCTAGCACACAGTGCTTTGTAAACGAACAAAAGCAACAAAAAATAGTATTAAAAATTTTACATCTCTATAATCGTGTGAAAACAATTAAAATTGGCTCAGAAATTAATTATTAAAAACAAATTTGGGACTTGTAAAAAAAGCTCAAGCTCTATCTCATTAATTTTCCTGCAGATTTAGATAGTTTCCAAACGAAAGTTCGAGCATTAATATATAATTTGAATTGTAGAATTTTTAAATCGTAACTAACATACTCGTATACTTAATCGTTTTTACAATAGGATTTAGTAGTTAAATATTATTTGTAGTGTTTCGTTACTTTATATCCTTCGCTTTTAAAGTTTCATTATTGGAATCAGGTGAACCTATTGCGGGGGCACAATGGCGAGTTTGTAAAAGTAACGTGATTGATATATAATTCAATGAAAGTTATGATTAAATAATTTGATAGCAAACACATATTTTAAAGGATTTGAAATAAATCTTGATTTAAAATTCGTATTTATTATCAATGTTATACGTGTAAAGTTAGAGCATGATGATTTCAATCACACAAGCAAATTAGAAACCTTATTTTGGTATTTAACGGTCTTTGATTTCATGTAATAAAATAAAAAGAGCAACATCCCCCTTTTCGAAATTATTTACATAAAGACATACATTACATGGCATTAACGGCAAACTTTATACCAAAATTTTACATTTTGCTATCATAGTAGATGTAGGAAGGAAAAAGCTAAGATTGTCTATAATGCAAAATAGGACATGCGGCATTATCGAACTTGTCTATATAATTATATATGTAGATAATATTGTAACCTTTACATATCAATATATCATTGGTATTACAATATTTTCCTAAGCTTCTATTTTTCCTGTTATTAAACTTATTTTCTAGCATTACATTACTTTCAATGCCGAAGGTAACTGGCATTAATTTTTCCCCATATTTATATCGCAACGAGCCACTGTGCTACAACCTGTTTATCAAAAATATATATGTACATACTTATGTACGAAAAAATGCCAATGACTCAGTAATACAAATTATTTTGTGGTCGTCTCTTGATTTGGTGTTAATGCCAATAAAAACCAACAACAATAACAATGTATCAAACTATACAAAATCTCAAAAAGCTCTCATAAGAAAAAAAAGAAATATGGGGATAATTGTCTGGTACAGAATGATGTAAATGAAGTATAAATCGAGTAGCAACAAAGTTTGAAATAACAGAAACTTGATAAAAATAACCTGTTTTGCTTTTTTACTTCAAAGTAAATAACAAAGAACGTACATATGTACGTACAAGTGAAATTATATAATAGTTCTTGCTTCCAAAAAAGAAAAAAATTTATTAGGAACGTGTTCCCATTAACAATCAGATTAGATATCATATATGTACATATGTACATACATATAAATATCAATTGAAAATTTTGTTTGATCTGCTCCAGAGAGTTTTTGGTTCAATGTATTACCGTGATCATATATCGGGAGTAAAAAACTTCTAACGGTAAACTTGAGTATGAGGAAAGAAGTGGAGCTTATTTTAAAGCACCAGTTAAATTGCTGCCAATTAAGAAAAATATAATTAATGTTTATCAGAGTCAATGACACTAAAGAGGGCGCACATGGGCGTCTCATTATTTTCATTAATACACGATTTTACGTAATTAAATGAATCTGACCTGAACAACGATCAATGTTACCAAATTTTAAATATTACAGCGCCATGTGGTCTTCAGTTGTGCTAATGAGTGTATGTTTATGGAAATGAGATCGTGTGAATGTTTTACTCAAAAAAATACTCGTGCTCAACTATATTTTCCGATTTACGATCGGAATAAACAAATTATACGTTATTACAAAATAATATCTTCCATAAAAGCTTTTACAGTGTTGTCAAATCAGAGAATTTCTAATAATTTCGTGAAATTATAATAAAGAACTTGTTTTAGAGATAGCAGAATTTCTTGGAGGACATTTTTCTACGTTTAGGGGATTTAAAGTTTTTTTTTCACATTTTGAATAATTTTGGCATTTACTATAACGTTTTCTTGAGTGATGATTTTCAACCGTCCATTACAATTGCTCATGCATTAAAGCGTTTACAGTGGTGACGATTATATAAATAATAAAAAATGGGATATATATTTATTGGCCAAATATGTATTTTTTTAGATTAATTAGAAAATAATCAGGGCTGGGCATACCTAATTTTGACATTTTCATGTATATATCTTGTAAATAGGTAAAAGTTTTTGTATCTGTGTGGTAGAGACCGCAATTCAACGAAAGTAACAATTTACATTTTCTATGAATAATGTAAGGCTTATAATTACAACCTTTCGAAATTGGATCTTTTCGATGCGCAAATAATTTTAACGGCATACTCACATATCGTTCCTTTAATGCAACATAGACGTATCTAAAAAAACGAACGAACTTTTCATAGTGTGATTAGAGTTTTAGCTTCGGTAAAGCTTCTAATATAGTTCAGACTTTTTATAACATAAAGAGAAACAGTTTTTAATAAGTAGTTTAAAAATTTTGAGTTTTAGAGATATGTTGCATTTAAGAATAGCTTAATTTAAAGTTCATATCGACTCTTTTTGTTAACACTTCGCTTTAGAAAGAGATATGTCGTTATTGCATTAAAGGAGCGATATGTGGAACTCAAAGCCTTGTAAAAATCGCTTCTCTTAATTCGTCGATTTGTATTATTTTTAAGCTTGCTGCAGTCAACATTATTTTAGTGTGTTATTTCGAAATTGTGCTAGTGAATCGAGAGCTACCCGTACCGCAAATAAAAAGAAAATTAGCCGTTGAAAACAAAGAACCGAAACAACTATATACTAACCACAATAACAACCATTACTAACATAACTTTAGCCAAGAGGCCATGTAGCATAAATAAATTAAGCGATTCGTCTGAAAGCCCGTATCATAAGCGACATACACACAAAGGCGTACTAAATTTTAGAAAATATAAAAATGAAAAGAAATAAAGATTGATTAGTTTCTCTAGTTAAAAATAAATTAATAGGCGAAACGTAAAGAAACACAAAAATTAACGAAAAACTATCAAAATTTTACACGTTTTCTTTGTGTTTATTAGTTAACAATTTCACTATTCTTTTAGTTGTTTGTTGGTCTGTCTGTTTTTCAAACATCAATTTATAACATAAAGACACGTAGTTGTACAATCAGACAGGCCGTCTTCAATCAAATAATAAAATAAAAAAATCAGCCATGTAATCCATTAGCCTTGCAGTTAGATAACAAAAAACATATTAAAATCTGTTGGTGAAGAGAAGTCAAATCATCATATTGAAACCATACTGACACATATTCTTGTGAATGTGGTTATAGTAAGTGCTTTCGAAGAAAAAATACTGTTGTGATCTCTTCATTGATTTTTCTTAGACCCTTTCTAAAGTGTGACACGAAGAAACTAAAGTTAAATTTACCTACAAGCAATCCGAAGCTATTAAAAGGCGACGAAATTAATCATGAGCACATCACAGCCACTTAAAGATGGAGTTCCTGACGGCTGTATTTTAGGTAATTTCTCTAATCGTAGAATTTTATATCAAAGAAATAATTAGAAAATTATAATAATAAATTTTGTAAATTATTTTAAGTGCGTATCTATACGAAACTTTAATGATATTTAAATTGCAAATGGTTAAAGCTTATTTAAGTTACATATATTTATAATGACCATATGATTATGATGACTTGTTTTTTGTTTGTGCGGCCATCGACAAGGGTTTTTTTTGGACTTTTCACAAAAATGAACTTTAATACTCGTATGTATGTAGTTTTATGACAACTAAAATTATAAAAATATTTCATTCAAGCTTTTTGGTTTTTATGAATGTTTATTTTATAAATTTTATTCTACATCTAAATTACATTCGTTTTCTCCAATGTTTGTTTACACTAAACAGCTGTTTTTGCAAAATTTAGGAAGATTTTTTTGGAAGCTTAATAAGATTTTTAATTTTGCACCGATAAACGATTTAAATAAAAATTAACTAAATAATTTGGTTAAAATATTATTTAAAGTTGAGGTCTTTAGTTGCGGTTAAACAAATTGTTATGAAAAGGTCAACAACACATACATATATGTAGATATAATTAACTAAATACGTATTTATATACAAAATTTGGTCATTAGTAGTATATTCCAATCGTATTTCTTATTGATTTGAATTGATTTTTTCGAAGAGCTTTTTTTCCATTAAAAAATAGCTCTAAACGAATTTTTCAACACTAGGTAGTAAAAATCCAAAAAAAACTGGCTAATATAATAATATATATCATCTGTTGTAAACAATGATTTATCATATAAATCATATAAAAATACTGCAAAACTACGTTGGTACTCATTTCATAACATTCATGATCAGAACAGAAGTAAGCCCATTTAATATGTGTAATTTTTCACTAAACTTTATGCAAGATATTGTATAATTAAATACCGGGGTGTTTCTTTTACAAAGCCATTGGATAGAATTTCCTAACACCTTCATGATCCACCGACTTGGACATGACATAAACACAACCTCGGCAGAGTAATTAATATCTTCTTGTAAATGATGGATAAGATTTGATATGTTCAGGCATATACATACATACATATTTATGTGTTTTATTTTTTCATCTGTGAGTTGTGTATTTGAGAGTTATCAACTACATGGAGAACATATAATCGGGAAATGATGGCACCACATTAAAGAAACACGAACATGAGCGATCTCCACGAGATGAATTCATGTGGGATATAAGTATGTTATGTTGAATAGTGGAGATTCCTGGCTAGTAAAATAAAAAAAATCTTAAAAATCGCCTTCAAATCAATAATTAAGAGGTAAATAAAAGGAAATTCCTAAATAAACGGCTTATTTCCGAAAATTGATATTTAAATCTAGAAGCATGTATGTATTCTTAAACTCAATTAAACTTTTAATTTATTTTTAACACCAAAATAAAATTAAAAAATTATACTTTCTTTCAACTTTTAATTAAATTTTAGTTTAAAAAAATTTTTGATTATATTACCGCCAATACGTGATTACTGACATACGGGGAACAGATTTCAATCGGTTTTATGAATGACAATAACATTTTGTATGAAATACAACTGCATTCTTAAAACATGTTGAACGAAATTTGCTTATAAATAATAAAATTTGTTGTCAATACAATTTTTTGTTAATTACTATTTTTCCCTTCAAAGTGAAATTTACCCAAAAACATCAATTCTTAGGAATTAGAAAGTATTTCGGTACATATAGATTTCGTACAGTCAAATGAAGTAGCCCTTTTATTTCTTTTTAAATTAGGTAGTGGTTAAAAACCGTCAAGTAAAAATACTTAAGCATTAATGTCAATATAAATTTTTTCACGTGAGTTTGATATGACGCCCGTTTTTGGTTATTTGAATGAGTTACAATGAAAACAAAAACCCCAGGATAAGTGTAAACGTGTATGCAATCTTTACACTGAAAATTTTTAACACATACATACTCGCCAGCATTACAATAAATTTCATATTTTATTACAAGTTACTTTTTCTCCTCTTTTTCTTCAACTAAAGCAGCCTAAAAAAACTACAACAGAAAAATGCATGGACTTCAATGATGCTGCAGCAATCTGTGTTAATTTTTGTTGTTGTTGGCTTTATCTTTAGGCCTGTCAAACATTTCAATCATTGTTAAACCAGTCAAGTTTTAAAGCGAAGTCAATAAATTGACCGGAGGTGAAATTGAAAATGGGAAAATTGGTCAAAGTACGAGTATATTTCAAAAGCTGTTAAGAAAAAGTACAAAAATCAAAACCAGACAAAGTTGCAAACAGCGAAATCCAGCAAAATGAAAATTTATATATTAAATCAATATAGTAAAATTAGATTCATAGATAAGTTCAAATTGATTTAAGCCAAAAAATTTTTTTGTTGCTCGTTGGATTAAAGGAATAATTTTCTAAGAAAATTATTATGATTTTTAAAGCGATAACGATATAGGTATTTGATTGAATTTTGTTTCCTTTGGTGCTGAAAAATTACTTGGAAGCCAATATAAAAATATAAATAAGAAACGAAGCTCAAAACGCTAACCAAAAAGGAGGCGATTTTTTTTTTTTTTTTTTTTTTTGATACATGCACATGTATTTATGTTCATACAGGGTTCACATCTTTATTGTTAAAAAACAACTGTTACGAAAAGTGAAAAGCCTCCACTGAAATACTTCATGCATAACGAACTCTGCAATAGTTCTATTTCGTAAAACGACGATATGACTAATTTTAACTTTTGGAATTTTTTGTTGCAAAATTCATACTGTGGTTGACCATTGAAACCCAGAATTACCTTTCTGAGCCAATGGTTGATAAGACTTATGCCGTTGCTGTTTAAACATAGTTTTATTTTATAACAGCACCCAGTGAAAACAGGGGAAGCCATTCTCAAGGCTTGACATTTTCGATGAATTTTTTTAGCTCTCTACGCAAGTCAGGTTGAAAAAATTAATATTAAAAATATGAAACTCGAATTGAAAACATTTTATTTGTTATAAAAAAAACTTATTTCTTTAATATTGAAAATTTTTTTTAGGATATTCTGCCCAACAAATTGTTAAAACAATTAGTTTTAAAAAAATGTTTTGTTTGTTGTGGCTTAAGCTTAAAGTTCACTGACGAAATGTCGGCATATGAACAGCTAAAGCCACAACAAAGAAAACATTTTCTAAAAACTTATTTTTTTAAATCAACACAAACACAATATTTTTTAATCCTAAATTATAATAAAATAATTATCTTCTTTGCATCAACATAAAAAGTTTACTTTTCCCAACATAATGAAAACAGCTTCTAAATCAATGAATAGAATTAAAAAAAGAAAACATCATGGCAATATGACGAACCTTTGATAAAATCATTTTATGAATGGGTATTAAACAAATAAAAATAACAGAAAACGTCTTAAAGCAATTACTTGATTATGCCTTCGAAGTCTTGGTCTCATATGTAAGTTTCAGGTGTTTGTCCAGTGGCACCAGCTGCTCGTATTTGAACAAGTACCAGGACGAAAAATAATGCAAGTTTCTCAGCAGATGGCACGTAGACTCCGTTTTCTAATTTCTCAGTTAAGATTCACCAAAACTGATTAAACACTATTTAAATTTTAATTTGTTCTTAATAAAACAACAACCGTTTGTCCTGTATGAAATCAACGGCTATTGAGCTCTTCTCGACTTTTTACGTCGAAGAATGAAGTAGGACAAAAAATTACTTTAATTAATAAAGTAATAAAAGTATACAGTACATAGTTTCTGTAACTGACGTGAGAAAAATTATTATCGTCCTGTGATAAACACATAATATTTTTTGGCCACTTTTAATTGAACTGATATAAATATTTCATGTATCATTCCTCAACAAACATAATTTTTAAAATTTTTCAATGTGAGGACTTCTCAGACGCAGGGTACGGCGTAACATGCTTTCATGATTATAAAAAATTTAACATATTTCTTATCAATAAAAACATCTAATTAACTTCTAGTGCGGTACAATTAAAATTTTGTTTTTTTTTTTTGTATTTTTAATCCTTCTACCCCAATAAATTTATAATCCATTTTAATTAACACTCAATCACCAAGCAACCTCTTGGTTTTTTTCTTCAATCGGCTGCTCATTTTTGCATTCAATGCACCAAATTAATGGCATTCATTGCTAGTAAATATTTACTTTTGTTGTTGTTTTTCAACATTATTTTTTAGTTATTTTTTTGCTTAATATATCCGCATTCAAAATGCCTTTTAAGCTTAATGTTATATGCATTAAAACGTCTGTGTGTCTGGTCATTTTGTGAATCAGCGCATGTGCCGTGCTCACAAACTCCCCAACATCAAATGGGAATTTATATTTTCAAAGATTGTTTGTTGCAAATTGAAACAGCGCTTGAAAAGAATTAATTGCATTATAATATAAGAATTTGCACTGAGTTAATGATTAATATGTTAAAACCATTTGGTTTTGGACTGCATCCGCTTTTTATTTGACGTCACAGTTAAATACCGAGGATATTCTGTTTTCTAAATAAGAAACCGCTCAGAAAAGATGTGTCCCCAGGACGACCAAATGCACCCAACATTCAGTCCGAATTGAAATTTTATGCTTCAAAATCAGGTTATGAATTTTTTATGATAAAGTTTTGGAGCTTGATGCTCTAAACACATAGACGACAGCAGACAGCAAGCAGCAATATGTCAAAAATAAAATGCATGTATTTAAATGAAAACGATTATTTTAACGGCAGCACAGCAGCACGACTGCACAACAGCATCTGCTGCTGCTGCCAATTTAGGCTACTTTCTATTTTGACGGGCAGCACTAAACAAATATAGTGTTGCCATTATATATACATAAATTGGAAAAATAAAAACAAAAACTTTTTTTAATATTAAACATAAAAGAACATTACAAAAACACAATAAAGAAATAAATTTGTGTTTTTATAGTTTTTCGTGATATTACATTTTTTATCAATAACTTTAATTTTATTCATTATAAAATATATATAAGGCATCCCTGAAATTTGTATTGCTAAAATACACATCAGCTGACTATTATGCTGTTGCTGTCTTCAAAATAATTATGAAGCTGACTTCAGAGCAGCATTTGAAGTTGGCTGCATTTGAAGCCGTGAAGTCGTGAAGTCTGCTGTCGTCTATGTGTTTAGAGCTTGAGACTTAGTTGACGGCTAATAAATAATGCATGTACTACAGCCGTAACTGTCATATGGCAGCAAATGAAATCCATGAGTTTTGTAGCTGATAGTTGTCAATTTCAGTTGTTTATTAACGATTTTTCGGCAAACACAAATTTTTAGTTGCAGACTGTTAACCCAACTGAAGTTCGGTTGCAACCAATAATCGACCTGTTGAATAATTTGAAAAATAATTTGACAACGAGCGGTCGACTGAACGGCCGTCTCAGTGGAAACGAATGTGTTCCAAGGGAAACTCATAGCATTGAGCATTATTGGTATGATTCAATATACTCCTGCAAATAAAAAAAGTTAATTAGGATAAAGTTCACGGTTCTGCATTACTTAACGATTGATGCCAAGTAAAGTCTATATTGTAATACTCCTAAGAAGACTAGTTCATATACAATGTATCCTTTAAGGTTTCCTTGAAAAGGAAAACATGAATATATTCAAAGAATTCATTACTTTAGGATGTGGAATTTTTGCTTTCGTATAAATTGGAAAAATGCGAGTAACACGCTTTAGACCGTCGTACAAGGAGTAGCTTAATAGTTGAATGCAACTTATAGGAGTAACACGTTACATTCAATTGGGAGTGGGTCACACAGCTGTCTGTTTCTGTTTTACTGAGTTTAAGAACTGTGCAGAAGTAAACATTATAATTTTTTTGTTATTGTTTGGAACAGTGGTAGACGAATAAGTACCAGTATTAGACGTAGCCACACAATGGCCATGTTTTCAACTTGTATTTTATTATGGTCTGACAAAAAAATCTTACAGAAAAACACAAGAAGAAGAAAATAAAAACGATCATACATACTCGCTAGAGGAAAAAAACAAACAATTTACCAAAGACCAGCCAGCCAGCCAACTCAAACTGCCATTAGGGTCTACAGGTATTTGGAAGCAAACGATTTTTATGTATGAAAGTATTTATATGAGGTTATATGACTAAGAGTTTTGTGACTTTTAATGGAAGTTTGGCTGGTAGTAGACGGGATGGAATGGGATGGTATGACTCCAATTGACTTTGAAGCTAAATGAGTTTTTAAGTTGAGTACAGATGGTCGGACAGACGTTCAGTCTAATGATGTCTGTGCTATGCTGTAAACAAACAAACTTTAACTAGTTGGTACTTTGTCGTTGTTTGTTTGCCTTTTTTGCGCATGTCCATCGCTTGGTGTTTGACTTTGTCTCATACATATAAACTTTTTAGCAAACTTTAAATTCCTAATGTTTAATGCAACTCTTATTTAACAAATATTTTAGTTGTCGTTGCTGCTGCTTGTTGCATTTATTTTGTTTATTATTTCTTCACTTTGTATTTATGTATGCATGTTCGAATATGTACGTCCAAGTATGTACTGAAATATTTGTTTGCTGCATTGAAATACTATTGTGTTGACGGTCTCACCTGGTTATGGCTTTTAAGCAGTCGTAAATTTTTCAATTTATCAATTTTCTTTCTTCTTTCATTTTACGTATTTAATTCACTTTTTTCGGCCACTTTCTACCTTCTTGCAATTTGGCTACAAAAGATTATTTTCATTATAAAAATCTTAACCAACATATACGAAATAATTTATACTACACAGCAGCGTAGTAAGTGTGTCAGTGGCCTTTGGCCACAGCCCTTTTTCACAGACAGCTGGGTTGACTTGACTTGGCTTACTGGACGCTGAAAGGAATGTAGTCGGCCTAATGTGTAAAAGCGTATACGTGTACTGTGAATTCACAACATGCTTATGCACATGAGCAAGTATCTGAGTGCAACATTTCTTGTGAGGTTTCACTACAATTCAGATAATAATTTGTTATTATTGTTGTCCACATAAAAGTATGTTTTTGAGTTGTTGTTGTTTAATTTAACTTGTTCTTAAGTATAATTAAAATATACAAAAAAAAAAGATTTTTTTCGAAAATTATGTCAGTAGTGGTTTTAGTCGAAGCAGCAGCAGCAGCAGTGATTGACCCCCTAAGGAAATGAAGGATGTTGTAAAGAAAGTTTTGCTTTATGGGTTTTAGTTCCCAATAAGTAACAGAAAGATGTAAGATACAAGCTAATAATTATATACTTAATTTTATATATAATTGACCGCAATCAATAGGTGATGGCTATAAGAGAAAACAATAATTTCGCATCATAAAACTTTTAGCCACAAGGTAACAATAATGCTTATCTATGTTTTTAAGTTTTTTTTTTATTGTAGTGTTTATCTGAATATTAATTAAATTCTGAATATTAAATATGTTCAATATGTTCTCATTGATTTTAAATCAACAAATTCAAATCATCTTAACAAATTTAACTCTATAAAATATATCACAGTTTACATTTTATAATAATCATTGTCCTGTGCTACACGTGAATATGGCAGTAATGGCATGGTAATTATAAAAGCTTTTAAGCAACAACAATGCTACTGTTTTGACTGGATTGATCTCATGTGGAATATATAATAGCTACTAATATTTTGGCATCGGGTTAAATAAAATTAAGTTTGTTTTTATCCAGGCATGCACATTTGTCTTGTTATCTTGTCAAGCCTTTGTTCTAGCTGCGTAGAACTCTAAAAAAACTGTGAAATTAAGCTTTACCTCTTGATCCGCATTCCACGTGAAATCAATCCACTCGGAGTCATCGACTCATTGTCGTTATAAATCCTTTTTTACAATAACAATACCATGAGGATTTCGTGAATTGTTTTATATATAAAAAAAGTTATACTAGAGGTAGTAGCGGTAGCACATATCAGTTCTCTCATTTCAGTCCCGATCTTCAAAAATTTCATACATATAAAATATTTTCTCAATTTGTTTTCTCAAGTTGTAAGTGAGAAACCAAATGTAAAATAAAATAAAGGGTATAATATCAGGTTGTTGGAAATGTATTTCGTTTCTCTCTCCCAACAGAGGAATTCAATTTATTTTTCCACTGCCAATAGGCAAATAACAACTCGTGAGATTGTTTAGAGATTGAATTTATACTAATCAAAATAATAAAATCATATTTCATTTTCCTACAACTAAAGGAAATTAATTTGGGAAAAAACCAATAGATGTTTGATATTCCGGAGCGAGAAACAGCAATAAAAAGTCATAGGAATTTTCGAAATAAATTTCCATACAAAATGTGTTTCATAAACCTTTTATAAGCCTTTCATAAACATTATGAAAAAAATTAAAAAAAAAAACTTAATTATTGAACTGAAGGATATAAGAAACACGAGTGAGTGAGTTAATTTATATGTATGTATTTATATTAGTTACATGTTTTTAATATTTATCTATTATTATTTTTAATTTACTAAAAAATTCAACTAATATGAATGATATATTTTTTTATTTGAAATTTATATTTCAGTGATCTTGCCTCATAGACTTGTGTAAATTTGAGAAGGCCGTAGGTTGACTTTAAAAATCCACAAAACAAATTGTTATCTCTCATATCGATGAGCGTACGCAATGTTTTATTGTCAGGAGTGGCCAAAGAAACACTCACGTAATTAATGCCTACTACTTAAAGTGTTATATCTTTGGGAAAGAGATAGTGTAGAGAGGGCAGGTGGCTAAATATTCTTTTTTGCACTACTAATATACAAATATTTTTATTTTAAAAGATTTTTCGATCTTCCCTTGAAGTAAAATATAAAGAAATGGCTCGGTTGAAAGCTGTCTAACATTAATATATCTGCTACAAATGATAATACAACGCACAACATGATAACACAGACCACGAAAATTATACGGAATATATTCAATATGATAGTACAGATGGCTATTGACCTGTTGAAAAGAAACTCAAGTGAAATTTGTTTGCCATCCGTAATGGAGCCATAGAAATAGATGATACCGGATTTTTCAATTCACTAATAATTGAGTTAATTTTGTAATGTGTTCGGATGGCTGTTTGTAACGAAGTTAGAATTATTTTAAACCAGAACACACATACGGAAGGAAAACGAAAACGCCATTATTTTCCAGTAATAAATATGAAATTGCTCTAATCTTATCTGTTTTATGGTCAACAAAATTTTGAGCGTAATGATATATTGTACAATAACTTAAAAAAAAATTATAATAACAATAAAAAAGAATAAACGCATTTTTAGCCAATTATACAAAACATATTTTTAATTAAATTATGAAAAAAATTAATTAAAAGCACTTTAACAACATGACAATTTCAGCCTCTAATATTAACACAATAAAACTCTAGGGCACATGCTAATAACTACAAAATAAACAAAATATCGCTATTATGCGCGAATGTTTGTTTGCAAGACATCTACAAGACCTTCAACCTTGGCTGAAATAATAGCGAACAAAGCCAAAATAAATCTACACAAAAAAAATCTAAAATAAAAGAACTGAAGTTATTGAAACAGCCGCCAGTCACATAATACCAAAATATCAAAATATAACAGCAACATATACTTCTGTATGCAGCTCCCATAAGATTTTGCCAAAAGCACACAAATAAAGAAACTTCAAGACCAGAGACAAAAAAACTTTTTGCATAATAAAAGCTAGAAATGAGGTTTTAGTACAGGGATGGTAAAATAAGTATTACTTCTTCAGAACTAAGCTGTAATAGGTAAGGGTCCACACATGAAGGCTCAACTGTCATTACTATTCATATGCATATCAATGTGAGGAGATATCGAAGCAAATCATGACTATGGAGCTCGGGCTTTCTTGTTGCACTTATTCTGGCGAAAGTCCAATGGGCGTCTAGTTTCTGGGCCATCAGTTAACCTCTCTAATATATCGTGTTTTTTTAAGCTGTAATACTCCACCTCATCCACCTTTTGACATTCGCAAGAAACAAGCTATGCCGATTCAGAACAATTTAGCATTAATCTAATATAATTTCACCTGCTATATATATCGTCTTCACTGTATGCATATGTCGCGCCTAACACCACCACAAATGCAAGTTGCCAAATAAATTTGATTCTTTTAAGAAAACACACATTATTGATTTTTCGTCCATGTTAAATATTAACGTCATGTTTGATTCAATCATTCTTCGTGCGAATCATTGCCGATTGATTGCAAGCAAGCCTACAGCTTACCGTACTACGAATACCTCGAAACTTTTTAAACGACCATATCGACACCAGTGTACCACCTACCCTGGCCCTATTGGCAGAAGGGTCCCACCCATCATGGCTTGACAAGATCTGAACCGGATTTAATATCCTGCCGTCAACCCCGATGCGGCTAATATATCGTCTATATTTTTCACGTGTTTTATATTGATTTCGTTACAGATTCTATATGTACACATTAGTGACATAGAAATACCATGCGAATATAAAAATTTAAATCAATTTAGTTTCTAGTTCAAAAAATTCAAAATAAAATTTATATTAATCTCTTAATTATTTAGATGACGGAGATTAAGTGCACGCACATGTAAATGTTACACCCGTAAAGTCCGCGTTCAGTTTTAGCCCGATTCACAAAACCTTTAGAAATATTACAGATGTTTTGATATTTTGTTAGATAGCCACGCTATTATAAGACTTCACTTAGTATTGAGTTTACCGATGCTTCGGTGTCCTTAGCACCTACGCGACATTTTTTTAAAGACCATCCTCAACCGAAGTCAAGCTATGATCTTATTAGGAATCTGATCCCGCAAAGAATTGTTATAAAATAATTCTGCAAGCGGCAATTCCATTAATTATTCTTCATACTGTTATTATCATAATAAGGCTGCCTCTTGGTAATCTGAAGAGATTTCTCATCATGAACTTGCAGCCGTTAGCGCAAATTGGTATTTTTATAATTAAAAATAATTATTATTGGTTGCTACTGAGACATAAAATATCAGGACAAAACTAAGAACATTTAAACTTAAAGAGATGAGTCAACACAACGCCAACTAAAAATTATTGTCACACAAACTGCGTTTTTTTTTTCTTTATAAGCCCTGGAGGATTTTAGCAGTACGAACAACTTCAAAGAAAAAAATATACACATTACTTTGTAATTTGATAGTGAGAAATCCTATTACTAAAGTACAGCACATTAATGCTTTTACCCATACGAGTAAATCGAGTGAAGAACACAAGTTGCATAAATCTCAGTCCTCATTGTTTTTAGCATAAATGGCTTAAAAATTTTAGCTAAAAGTGGCTAAAGATTAAGGAAAGCTACAGACTATAAAAGCTTATTTATGAAAAAAAAAACGTGGTTTATAAGTAGTTAAATTCTAAATATAACGAAAAAGTATCTAATAGTCCAACAAACACGATGACACATTACATACTATCATATTTACCATAGTTGGCAAATACACTTAAACAAAAAAATTTGCCCACCACAAACTAGAAATTATTTAAATCACTAGAAAGCTCACAAACAACACATGTTGTCGAAAATCTGATACGGACAGGGGTATAGGGGAGTAAAGTTTGATATTGACGTTCGTTTTCAAATTTGCCGCATTAAAAAATGTAACACTTGCGCTTAAGTTTCACTGAGTCAGCGAAGCAGTGGAATTTAAAATAAAATTTAGAAAAAACTTGGAGGATCGCAAATAAATTTCAATTACAACTACAATGCAGTTTGTAATTAAGGTATATCTAACCACAATTATAAGTAATTATTATTGAAATTGAGAACTAAACTCAATTACAATCAGATATTCAATAGCAATTACTTGTAATATAAAATTATTAACTACACAATGAAATAAAAAAAATCGATAATGCAAAATATATAATAAAAAATCTAAACAAAATAGAAGCGAGTACTTTATGAAGAAATTTAAATTTCGTACAAGTCGAACAATATATTTACTATAGAATTTTGATTCCTGGTTAAGGTCATATTATTGAATGAAAAGAACTACCCAAGTTGATCTGATTCGAAGTTGATGTGAATCAAAGCTTATGATTTCATGTTAATTAAGACAAAGGGGCCTACATACTGGAAAGAGTTTAAGTCGGTTGCTTTAACAAGTTATTCAAACTCTACACCCGTCTTTGATTTTGCCGATTTATATACAGATGTACATGTATATAAATCGGCAAAATGCAACTATATATGTATTCCTTGTCTCTTTTAATACTTGTGTCGTGGTATTCTTCATTTCAAACATGAGTATCTATATATTAATATGTGAAGGAAAATCTGTTGCTCCCTTTGTCGCCCAAACTACGATGTTGGCTTGTATCACAGATACAGAGTTTAAAATGTACATCTCTACAAAAGAAGAGAATTTGTGTTTTATTAAAATTGGTTTAGTATCTTAAGACTTACAAGCATTTCAAATTGTTACCAACACATACAAAATATTTACATATACCCAGCAAACAATAAGTGTGAAGATAAATTCAAATTTAACCAGGGGGGTTATTCTCTATTCCGATGCGTAAGAAAAATGACACCTAATCGGATAATTGGTACCCTTTATTGCGATTACGCATTTTCCTTTCGCAACTAATATTTTCACTTTCGCAAACCTGGCATCAGTATACTCTGTAATACGAAAGAGTATGTTAAAATCGTTCGTTAAAACTAAATGTATCGCATCGAACTAGCTTATGCATCGCAATACAGAATAACCCCCCAGCACAGACAAAAACCATTGGGGTTACTCTCTATTGCGATGCGTATGCGATGCGTAAGAAAAATGATACCTAATCGGATAATTGGTACCCTTTATTGCGATTACGCATTTTCCTTTCGCAACTAATATTTTCACTTTCGCAAACCTGGCATCAGTATACTCTGTAATACGAAAGAGTATGTTAAAATCGTTCGTTAAAACTAAATGTATCGCATCGAACTAGCTTATGCATCGCAATAGAGAATAACCCCCCAGCACAGACAAAAACCATTGGGGTTACTCTCTATTGCGATGCGTATGCGATGCGTAAGAAAAATGGTACATAATCGGATAATTGGTACCCTTTATTGAGTTTACGCGCATCTGATTTTTTCACTTTCGCAAATCTAGCATCAATGCACTCTGTAATTGTCAAAATCGTTCGTTAAAACCAAATATCTTGCGCTAACAAAACATCAAACGCATCGAACTAGCTTACGCATCGCAATATTTTTTAGCAATGCCAATTTCTAGGTCTAGGTAGAAACCGAAATTTACGAACTACAAGGACCAAAAAAAATATAAAACAGGAAAAATGCTCCAAGAGTTCCTTAATGAATCTGTAACAATACGGAATGCTAAATACATAAAGGGCTGGTAATGCACACTATATTGAGATGGTGGTCTAGGGAGTGCCTGAATGGAATATAATAGTAGGGTATCAGAAATAATCTTGGAAGGTTTGAAAAAAAATTTTATCTTTGCTTGAATTTCTGAAGAAGATTAGTGGCCGTATTGGAAAGATGGAGACAGTCAGTCTGGCACTACACACTCTATAGAGATGGTGGTTCAGGGAGTGCTTAGTTGGAAAAACTTTCTTGAAATGCTCACGTCTTTAGAATAATTAATAATCTTATGCATTTGAAACATATTCTTTTGCTTTTTTTGTGGAATTGAAAACTAATTTTCTGATAAAAGTCGTACTTATTTTTACGTCTCTGTACAGTTTGTGACCTAAATCCGCTAAGTCCCAAACGATTATTCGTTCGCTGTTTCAGCTCCTTTCAATCTTTCTCTACAAGATGTTGTAGATAAATTTATATTAATTTAATTTCCATATTGTACTTAGATTTTCAACCTTCATGTTTGTTGGGTTGTGTCCAATTGTGAATTAGTCTGGAGATTAAGTAACAAAAAAATTATTCGATCTTAGGGCAACAGCAAAGAAATGTGCTGGCAGAATATACATTTATATAAGGACAATAAAAAACAATAGCGGAACTCTGCGTTTGGTGAGTTTGAAATTGCAAAATTATATACAAACAAATATGTAATTTACATTGTTTTTCATACGATTATTTATTTACTATACCAGTGAAAAATGGAAGTCATTCTCAAGGAACGGCATTTTCACTGCTTCCCAAAATCCAAAAGTGCATTTTTATAAACTTCCTAGGATGTCTAGTTGAAAAATTTTGATAGAAATAAGCATTACATATTAATAATTTCATCACACCACATGAAATCGGTAGATTTGAAATAAATCCACTTTTATCACATGACCAATTAAATGTAGAATAAAAGTTTATAAAAAGTTGTAATGAAAACGAGTAAGAAATATTTAAAGTTTAGTGCATTTCTTTGGATAACAAGCTCTTTTTCTCGTTGTACTCGTATGTTGAGTGTGCTTTTGAAATTAAAAAGTTGACATATTTGGCTGCAAACGAAAAAATCATTGCAAACAAAAGCTATACCATCATTTTGGTGTTGCAAGTGCAAATATGTGTGTTTCATTGTTGGATTGCAAAATAAAAGCTACGATATTTCGCAATTGCTTTTTTGCAAGACATCTGCAGCCAACGTTGAGTTCGCCTAATATTAAAAGGGTTCTTTATTATTATTTTCTTTTAATAATTTCTAAACTGGTTTTGGAAATACGATACTTTTAGTCCACACATTAAACTATGTGTATGTATTTAGAAACTGCAAAGTACAGACACAAAACTAGTCAGTAGATGAGGGAGAAATACCACGAGGGACTTGAAGCATTAAAAATGTTTAAGATTCATTTCTTAAGTACTTGATGATATTTTACTGTTTGCGGGGAGACACTGCAACTGTTTTAGGGCCTATAGTAGTTGTTTGTGTTTAATGGATTGACAACAAAGAAAAAGTAAAAATACTTTGTTTTAATTCCTTTAAATAAGTCATGTATTACTCATATATTTCGTCTTCAACTTGCAAAGACACCCAACGTTTTTTCAATGGCGTAGAATATAAAGTTTAAGTTATAAAGGCAGCGAAATCATTATTATTTTTTTTTAAGATATAAAGCTCTCTAAGAAAAAAACTCACTTCAGTATAGCATTATAAAAATATATTTTCTCTAGACGACTAAATGTGGTTTGGAAAGGGCCGATTTAAATAAAATATAGACTTGGGTGGCGGTAAATCATGATGTATTTAGACCTGCATTTTTAATAACCCTAATTTAACGAGCGGTGTAGGCTAACAGCTCCATTTCTTGAAATCAATCGTTAGCAAAATTCTTTTTGTAGTATATTTATTCGTTATATATAGTTCTACTGAAACATTAAGGTATATAAATTTGTATGAATAATTTTTTTAAAGCTCGGAATAACTCACGATTATACATTAGAAAACCAAAGCAAACATCTATTATAATTAATATCAAACGTAAAAGTATTTCACTTTAACGAAGTCATACTTTAAAAATCGTTTTTTTTTTCAACAGAAAAAAAAGATATGATGATACAAGTACATAAAAAAATTCTGATTTTAAGTTAAGATTTATTTTATAAACTGCGATTTTATCGCGGTCAGCGGTATATAAATAATTTTTTCTCATGACCTTACACTTGTATAAACAAACAATTTTTCAGTGATACGGCTTTTCGTTAGAGTGGTTTTTTTAAGGCGAAATCAAGAGTTCCAAAATTTTATTTTCAATTAAGCGATTACGATTACCACTTTTAAACGTCGTTCGTTTATCCGAATTCGACTGTGCTATTACATGTATTTAAAATTTAAAAATTCAATTTAAAATGTACGTAATTGAAAAAGTAATGTCAAGTACTTATAAAAAATGTGTAATTAGTATATTTTTGAATAATTATTGTCGAAAAAACAATTAATTGCAAAAATTATTTTTAACGTTTATTCGAACGTCTTGTTAATAAATATTTTAAAGTTATACGACAATACTAATACCGCAACATATTAGATTTTCATTTACAAATAGACGAGCAGTAAAGAAACCTAATGATAAATCACTTGCCGATTCTGATCACTGGGGTGGAGTAATCACGCAATCGGGCAAAAGATCATGCAATAGTCGCTCTGTCTGGCTAAAAATATTACCTTATTGAAAACATATATTGTCCACATTAACATCAATAAATTTTTTCTTGTATAGCTCGACAACATGTACAGCTTCATAGACTTTCCCAACAAGTTCCCTGATATTATTATTCTTAAGAATTGTTATTGGACGTTTAATCAATTGATTCAGTCTCCTTGAATTTTTAAAAAAATTTTCAAACTTTCTTTTTGTCACTAGTCTCTTCACAATTTTTTTTGTCATCATTTAAGACAAAACAGTGATAAATTCAAATTTCGTTAAAATTAAATCTATAAGTAATATAATTGTTAACAATAGTTTGATAATTATTAATATGAATTATAAATTGCTGTTGAGTGACTCAATCAATTTAATGAAGGAGTCAAGTTTTGTTTTTAGAACACAATTTTTTTAAAACTCGCTATCACGTGATATATAATTAACTTTAAGACATATAAATGTAAAATGAAAGTCATAAGAATTTGCAAACACGATCTTATATACAATGGATATGTTTACTACAACGAAATTTTATCTATAATTTTATAGAGTGAAGCACATGCTGACCTTAACGCTATTCAAAAATAACACACTTTCTTAATAAAATTAATTATTAAATTCAGTCTGTTTCCAAAGCATTTTCAAAAGCTCCTTATAGTCATTAATAATTAACAAAAATAATTTTTTATTACAATCTCGATTTTCCCTCGTGGCAAATTAACACAACACAATACGAAAACATCAACAAAAATTTTATTGTCAACGAGGCGGCAAAAATAAATGAAAATTTTAATTGTTTTAAACATTTTCTTAAATTTTACTGCAGGAGAGTTCAATAAACTGTAGCGGACGCTCATGTGTGTATATTTTTAAAATAAAAAATATACACATGTACTTGTACATGTAAGTATAAATGGAATTTATTTGTCAATTTCATAATTGATTCAGAACATAATATTAATACAACAAAAACAAAAGAAGCCAATTTCATATAATTATATTTAATCTGCGGGAGCTTCCTATGTGTACAATCAGAAGATGAAAGGAATTGATAAATTATTCAAGTTGGCGTTATGCTGCGACGCTTTTTTTAACTAAATTAAAGATAAATGCATCTTATTATCTTTAATCTAGAACAAAAGTCTCAAAATACGCCAGCGACATACACAATTGGAATAATTAAATTAATTTTATTGAAATAATTGAAAAATCGTCTTGGCAATTGAGATACTTTTTTAATGTTTAATTTGAATGAATTTAAAAAACAATTTTCAGCCAGTTCATAAAATTTTTTACAATTTCGATTTCTAAAATGAAATGATACATCATAGAAATTTAATAATAAAAATCATTTGGCAATAATTATCGATTTTCTTCTGACCATAGTTTCGTTTTTTTCATATTTAATATCCCGAATGCTGGCGTTCAAGATCTAGTCCCAAAGAAGAGTCGGGGCATGATGACAATTTGAAAATATTTGCAACATAGTATGTGATACAAATAATTATTTCTTGGTAGAATCGATATATCGTATCGAAAATCAACAATCAACACTGCTCTGTACCCAAAAGTTAGAGAAATCTGCATATTCTAATGTGAAGACAGAAGTTTGGAATGAAAACCACGCTTTCGTTCTAACCAATACGTCCTGTTAATGCGATTAGTGTTTGCGAATCATATTGCTTTCTTTGAGTCCAGCAACAACTCGATAATCGGTAATAAGAAAATTTTTGAACTATAAAAGAATGCAATGAATAAAGACAAGAATATTATGCGCCAGCAGAATTTATAGAGGAATTAATGCTATGAAATTTTTTTAATGGATAATAAAGAAAATCTACTTTATTAGGATTTAAATTTCCCTGGCTTAAGAATAGGATACAATTTAAATGAACTCTTTACTTGTTGGAAATCTGCAAAACTAATTCGTTTAAACTTCTGTACACTGCAAGTATTTTTTTCCTCCAACATCGCTGCAACAGTTCAAAGCTAGACTACAAAGCAAACGTTTATTCTTCACTTGCAAGAACTACTCTTATGCAGTTCGTGTTGTTCGGAAGGAGTGCCAAAGTGTGTTGTCGTCGTCATGAATATAAAAAATGTAATACATTTGTGTTCATATGATTTTTTACAATTTATAAGTATTGTAATATAAGGAAAACATTTGATGAAATACACAAACAAACAAATTTTCAATACAATATTTATTAAAATTTGAAAAATAGAACATCACTTCAGAAGAAATAATCCCGCTGAGAACGTTCCGGTCAAAGATAAGCGGTACAGAGATATTCTTTATATTCAATTTCTCTAAAAGTTAAAATACTTGAATATCCATCGAATTTCAGTTAATGCTGCAGCCGTCATAGAGGGAGGATACATTATAATAAAGAATATTTCCTACACAAAAAATAATAATATTGATGCCAGTCATCCTCAAACTCTCGTATGTTATTCTCAATTGCAACTGTGTTCTATTTGCTCACTAATTTACCAAATATTCCAGCCTACTAACTTGTTTTGGATAAAGTTACTGCGTGCTTTCTAGACCTGAAGTTACCAAAATTGTTAACAAAACAAACAAACGACGTTATTATGTCTATCCTGTGAAATATTTCTCTACCCCGATCATACCCTAATATTTACTTCCATATTATAAAATGATTTGTTTGATTTCCATGTTATGAATACGTTTAAAAAGGAAACAAATAAATGTGTAGGTGTTTGGTGTTGCTAATGTTTTTTTTTTTATTTATTTATTTATTTATTTATTTATTTGCAGCTAATATTTACAGCTGAGAAATTAAAACGATAACATACATATATTTTATAATAGTTACAAACAGTTATATATATAATTATTTGAGTTAAGATAGTTAATTAGATTCTTTTTGGTAATATTTACATTCTCAGACAAATCTATTTGACTGTAAAATTTATTAACTTCTGAGCAGATTCTTCTCATTGGATCAAAGTTCAGGAAATTCGTTCTATGGAACTTTAGGTGTAAAGGACTATATAATCTCAGTTGCCTTCCAGGGACGTTAATTTCGATTTGGTTCAGAAGATAGGTTGACTCAAGTTTTCCTTGAAATAAGTTTATGAAAAAAACAACATTGTATACAATTCTTCGACTTTTTAACGTTGGAATATTAATAAGTGCTAATCGACTTCTATATGGCGGCAAATGTTCAGCTGGATTCCATTGAAGAGACCTTAGAGCAAACAAAAGGAATTGCTTTTGAACAGATTCGATTTTCTTTACATATAAATTGTACTGCGGGTCCCATACCACGGATCCGTATTCGAGTATCGGTCTTACCAAGGATATGAAAAGAGCTTTGGTTATATACGGATCATTAAATTCTTTTGACCATCTTTTAATGAAAAATAAAACAGAATTAGCTTTATTTACGGCGTACGTTACATGCGTATTGAACGTTAGTTTCTTTTCGAAGTATATTCCAAGATCTAAGCATGAATCGACAGCAATAAGTCGAGCACCATTAATAAAATATGTCGTTGAAAGCGGAGAGTATCTTGTATATGTCATTAATTTACATTTGCTTATATTAAGATCCATATGGTTAATTTTACACCAATCATAAAAGTTATCTAAATCTGTTTGAAGATTCGTGGAGTCATCTTGTTTTGCAATATTTAAAAACAGTTTAACGTCGTCAGCATAGAGCAGTATATTACTGTATTGTATAACATTAGGAAGATCATTGATAAAGAGCAAAAATAAAATAGGCCCAATGTGACTACCTTGAGGAACACCAGAAGTTACTTCAATATATTGAGATTTTGAGTTGTTAAATATAACACGTTGTTTACGACCTTTTAAGTAGGATTCAATCCACTGCAGGAAATTTCCGTTAAATCCAATAGCATACAACTTTTCGATCAATAGCTCATGGTTCACTTTATCAAAAGCCTTACTGAAATCAGTATAAATAACATCAGTTTGTTGGCTGTTATAAAAGCTTGAGTTTACATATGTTGTGAATTCAATCAAATTTGTCAATGTAGATCTACCACTACAAAATCCGTGTTGCGCTGGAGAAATTATCGACGATATTTCGTGTTTAAGGCAGTCAGTTATTATTTTTTCAAACAGTTTAGGAATAGCATTTAATTTTGATATACCTCTGTAATTTGTTACGCTGTTACGGCTGCCTGATTTGTAAAAGGGAATTATATAAGATTCCTTCCAGCAACTAGGAAATAAACCATATTTCAGCGAGCAGTTGAATAAATACGTCAATGTGTTGTACACACATTGTGTTGTACACACACAATGTGTTGTACACACATTGTTCAATATTAACGAATAAAGTTTTTCTTTTGTTTTTAGTCGACTTTTTGTCTCCTTTGTTAACATCAAGTCAGAGAGAAGATTTACGGTTTCTGTCATAAGTTTGTTTCTTCTTTAAAACTTGAAAAGGTAAAAAACCATTAACACTTTTAAATCGCATGTTACAATTCGTATGAATTAAAATGCTAGTGTACAGTGTGTTGCATAAGTTAAGGTTACTCACTAAAAGTCGTATACGTACACAAAAAAATTTTGAAGTTGTTAAGGCCTCAATAAAATGTAAAAGAGCCTGACAACAACGTAATAATTTGGCATCAGGAATTGAATATTATACCATAGTATTTGACGAACACTGCCAAAACAACAAGGCCGCCACAAGCCTCCAACAATGGAGAGGTTTGTCCAACCCCTTTAATTATTATTAGGAACCAAGTCATCAATATTCGGCAGCAATAAAAACTACTTCGACGAATAATAGAGATTGAAAACTTATCAAGTTTCCAAACAATTTCAAAGAAACAGCATATAATTTTTGGCCAGAGGTATTATGGCTTATGTTGTGTTAAAGTATCGAAGGGTGTTGATATAAACTTTTTATTTTAAATAAACAAATAAAATAATTTGTATTAATTGAAGTAAATTGACTTTTGTTGCTCACTGCATGTATGCATTTTTTCATGTTTGTAGGTTGGTGTTTTTTCTGTATTAACAGGATGACAACTGACAAAAAGACAACAAAGTATATTCGAGATGTTCTTAAATACAAATGAATCACTTTTACAACACACAAAGAGCATTTACAACAAGCCTTTTTCCTTTAATGAATGATTCCGCCTCTATCAATATCAATTGCATTCATACATATCTACATACATACATATATACTCATATATGTGTGACTGATCTTATTAAATAATAGTTAATTTTTTTTTTTTGAATTCACGATTTCACCACTTTCAAAAATACATTTGCAACTGAAAATGCAACAACAAGTATTTCTATGGAACAAATGCAATCAAGCTACAAATTACATATAATTAACAATCATTTTGTACAAACACGAAATTAGACAGACAAAGCTAAATATACAAAAGAAAACATACATATTGTAAACTTTGATCGAAATTTATTTTAGATATAAAATAAATAGTAAATTATGCATTTAAGAAATATAGCAACTTTTAAGGTGACCAAGTAGTCGACAAATACAAAGGAGACAAACCTGTTCTATTCACAAGACAGATAATCAGGGCTTCAATCCAAGGTGCAGTCGCTAAACAATAGCAATTGACCTGTCCTTGATACGACTATATGTGACAATGAAGTAAAATTGCCATTACTGTGCCAGAGATCTAACCTGCATGCAACAACGCTATATTCTCTCTCTGAGAGAATATTGTGAGTGACTTTTTTTTAGGTATTACAAGAGTTGCCAAGCATCTTGCAATCTGGTTTTAAAATTAAAAATTTGTTGTGTCATCCCCAAATACCTAATTTGTTAGCAAGAATAATTTCGACTGGTTATATCAAAACTATATATATATATATATATATATATATATATATATATATATATATATATATATATATATATATACATATATATATATATCTACATATATAAAAATTACGTGTATGTTCGTGATCGCTAAACTCAAAAACTACTGAACCGATTTTGACCAAATTTTATATGCATGCTCTATGGGCCGTGAGGAGTGTTTCTGTGTAGTTTGAAGTTCGTCCGACACATGGCGCAATATTTATTTTTTTTGTGTTTTTCCCGATAGAGATTAGCGCGATAAGCCTATGCTGTGTTTCGCTGAAGGCGTTGGTTCCTTATCAGCGTGTAGTGGCGTTAATTAGCCCTATACCGGTATTTGAACAATAATTGCTATGTCGATTTAGTGCACCTTTCATTCTTCTTCGAAATATCGATCTGCCATGACTTTGCAACGAAACCAGACTTGCAGTGAAAATAAAATTTGAAGGCAAAACAACGTTTGCCCGGGTCAGCTAGTATATTATAAAAAGGTTTTGTATTTCTTTCTGTATAGTAAAGCATAAGATTTTAATAAACTTTACCATACACTTATTACGAGTAGCACCGACAAAGAGACAATGCCTAAATATTAGTTGCATGCAGTATTAAAAAAAAAAATTTTTAAGATAATTGTTAATGTTTATTGTTTGTGTGTTGCAACTTTAAACAATTTAGTGCAGTTGCTTAAATAATATGTTCGGGTGCAGAGTTTCTTAAGTTAAAAAAAACACACACACACACACGTGTCTTCGATTTTCATAAAATTTGTTTTGTTTCGTTTTGCTTTTAACAATAATTGACGGTTAAAAAGCTAAAAAATTAATAGTTTTTTTTTACAATTTTATTATGTAATTCCATTTTTTTATTACCTCCAATAACCAATTATTTTTTGTTCATTATCAGTGAAATATACTTATAGTTTTGTATCACAAAAACTTTCAATTACAATACAATTAAATGGTTTGATTTTGGAATGAATAGGTGGACTGATAGATGACTGAATAAAGAGAAAAATGTTAATAGCATTAATAAGAAAAGGAACTAAGGCACGTTTTTAAAAAGGGAAAACTTGAAATAAAAATATCGTTTTTGCAAATTGTGAAAGATTAACATTTTTTTATAAGATATTGATTGATCTTTAAATAGGTATAATATGTCCAACTCACAGAGTACAATCCCAGCTTTTGTCGACTATTGTGATGCACAGATTCCCATTTACACCACAAATAGTCTGATATTCCGGCGTCCGAAAACATACTCTTCGATAGACATTACGAGCAAGAAGCAAGCACTCACAGAGGAGTGGCGTACATCTACACCTATTATGACATCGTACAAGCCGAAAACACAAAAGAGCTGTAGCTTGCAAATGTTGAATAAGAAAAAGTATAAAAAATCAGTTCAATTAGTTGCGTCATTGAACCAAATACTAAATTCCTAAAAATTGGAGTAAATAAAAATGTGTTTACGTTAGGAAAGTTTCAGGTGCCCCCGTAGAGTACTGGTGCCTAGTGCACTACACTAGTAATCAGACGGTCGCAGGTTCGATTCCACACTCAGGCTCCGGGTGTTTCCGCTTTCTGTCATCTTTACTCTTTTATTTAATTTGTCCATTCTCTAATTATCACAGGTATCACAGTGATACCTAATCATGGACCCAATGACATAAAAGTCCTTACTACCGGTCTCAAGTCCTGTTTTTAGACAGTCACACAGATGCATTAGTTGTAATTAATGACTACAAATTTGGCGATTACGGATATACACACCGAAGCAACTATATCTGGTGGGGTTCATAAAGCCACCTCCAACGCCTACTTCTGCTAGGTTCCCTTGAAAATTGCAAGAATGCAAGACATGATGGTCATCTTCCTTTGGTTTCAAGGGCACCCAAATAGAAGACAACACGTATTCTGGTGGTGTATGAAGTGACACAGAATGCATTTTGCATTTACAATCAAACAGAAACAAAGAATGCAATTATCAATTGCAAATTGTACGCCGAATACATCTATAATCAGACTAGAATTAATACTAGAAATTCTAAAGTTCCAAATTCTAGAAACTAAAAATATGAATAATGAATTTATTAAATATAAAACCAAGTGTTGTTATTAACAGTTTAGCAAACCACTGTGCAACGCAAGTTACAGTAAATATGGTTTTACATGATTTGTTTTTTACATCTGACTTGTCGAATTTATACATCTTTGAAACATTACTACTGCTGAAGTCAATTGCAAAGTCATATGACAAATTATTATAAATATCAATTATTACACACAAAGGGTCCTGACATCAGCTCCGTTGGGAAAGAAAAATTATACGTTGGCGATAAAAACTTAGAGGGTTAAGTCAGATGTAATATATGCATACATATAACACGTCTGTAAACTGGCAGCTTTTTCAGACATGCGAATTTCCATATGGGTCACACAGCTGACAAACCAGATGTAAAAATATGGCATATAAAACCACATTAAGAAATATTTTGCAATATTTTTTTGTGAAAAGAAGCCGTGTATTTATATTTAATATAGATTTGATCTACTTCTTATCTTTTTTTACTTGCACAACATACTTGACAAAGACTGTTCCCATTTCCTTCGATTATTGCTTATTTGCAATTTTGACGAATTAAGTAAATATGTATTAATTAAATACAAAATTTATTAAACAAAACGAGATAAAAAGATAACAAACGTTTACTTTATTCAATGAGGACAAATGCAAAATAATGTCTGTTATTATATAAAAATCAAATTAAGGCGAATTTGTTTTACTGATAAATAAAATTAAGTAACAAAAGAATGCATAGCATTGACAATTGCTCGTATTGTATTAAAACGGTAAGAGAGGCATAGAGAAAAACAATCAAAAACAAATAAATATTGAAATGCAAACGCTTTTGCCCAATGATATCAAGTTGAATAGAATAGGAAAAATCAGTACGCATAACAATTCCGATTGTTCGTATTCACTGCTGGAGAAGAGGGAGTTGACACAAAATGCAAACAAATAATCAACGGAATACCGGTAAAGGAAATAACTGCGAATAATCGATAAGGTTACAAATGCTGAAAAAATAAAGTCAGTGTTGCCACAGCATGAGGATTTATTTTTATTTCTATATTTATAATCTATTCTGGCATTTAAAAGAGAGCGAAAACAATTTCTCATCTCGTTGACAACGGCAATCTACGACTCTCTTTCTTAAAAAAAACTTTAAGTTGTCTCTTTAGAACAAGATCGGTTGGTAAACGTGAGTGACACAGGAGAGCTAACTCTCCTCTGGATCGCACGGCATGTCCCTATGTCTTACTTCCTCGTGGACAGCGCTAGCTGCGACTACTTTTGTGTGGTGAAAACTCAGGGCTCTCCCGTGGGAAACGCATTAAGCTTTGTTTGCGCGGTTGGGTTTATTTGTATTCCTGGACCTTGGCCTTTTGCTGATAACCACCTAAGCTTGTATGTTACTACCCAATCACTTAAATAAAAGGACAACAGGCGTGCATATGAGAAATAATGCAAAACCGCGCTGCTGTGTATTCTATAACTTGTGAAAAGTTCTAACTTCGAAAAAAGTTTAAAATTATTTTTGTCATTATGTGTTTTGTAAGGCCATACTAAAATAAATATTATAATTCAAACCAATTAAAACTATCCAAAACCTTACTGTTTTTCGTACTCAGCCTGTCTGTCAAGGGTTGAATATTTTTTTGCAATAAGTCACATAACATAGACATCAGCTTACGCTTCCTCGTCAGGAACCGAGATAATAAAAATACCTCAGGCTACATGGAGTAATTGTGGAAATTTAGTTCTTTCGCTTTCTGTTTACGCGGAAGAGTAACGAATTGGATAAGATTCTATGAATATCGAATGAACATATACAGAATAAATAATAATCTTGGCTGTACAGCGTGGACGCAAAACGATTTCCTGGGTATCGGCGTGCCCAAGAACTTTAATGCTGCATATGGTTTTTGAAAAATGAAAAAAGAATCGAACTGATACAGATTTATTTATGCATTTTCGAAAAAAAGTCTCATAAAAACTAGATTTGATATTTTTTATAAATTGCTGCCAATGAATATTCGAATGAATATGTACACGTAATGCATTGATGATCTTGGCACGTTTCTTTTAGATTTGAACGAAACGCATAAATGTAGATAAAGTGGATACATTTGCAAATGGTCCTACAAAAGAAAATTTAAAATTTATACGATACAAAGATGTCTGGTGGCTGGTAGCATTAACGACAATATACACAAAACGTCAACGTTATCGACTTAAGGCTTATGCGTAAAAAAAATTTAAAAATTACAACGGGTGAGTACAAATTTCATACAAAGAACTCACATTAAATTAATTTTGAACAGTTTGAAGTATGATATGTATGTAGATTAATTCTACTTTTTTAACTAAAAATCACGGTTTTTTAAGTCATGGCGTTGTTGATGCAAACGCTCAATATGTACACAAGTTCTTTCCAAATCTCCTTTAAATGAAAACGAACACGCAAGAATTTTAAGTCCAATTTTTTTAACTTCAATTTGAAAGTCATTTATCAAATACTATTTTCCTAACTTATTCCTAATGTATACATTGACGCAGCATTCTTAAATATTGTTCGCAAATGTTTTGCAATATATGTATTTGTGAAATTCAATTTATTCAATTAACGATTTGAAAAAATTATGATTAAAAAGGTATATAAATTATAAAGCATCTTCATTATTAACTTCCGCAGCCGTACTAAATAAATAAATTGAGAGAAATTAGATAAAAGTACCACTTTCCTAACAAAAATTTAGTTTGACAACTAATTAAAACTATATACATATATATGTATGTACATAAAATATAAAAAAAACTAAATGTATGTATATACTAGTATGTTTTACATATAAACAAGGATGTTGCTATGCAGGACGATTTAAGCATGGCTACATTTGATGTTTTTGTTGCCAGGCAATGTAGGATGCAAATATTCAAGAACTAAGCACTAAGCAAAAGTGAGAGGTAAATAAAAGGAAATAAACTATAACTTGAATAATGAGCCAAAAATAAGAGTTCAAAGAGTTTCTGGAAAAATAAAATTTATATATTTTCATGAGGGCACCTTAACCACTCAATTCATTCTTTTGCCTTCATATAAGTACGTAGACGCATACAGATGTATGTATGTATGTAAGTATATACATTCATTTTCATTTAAATTCCCTACGTTTTACTTAATATTTTCATTACTTACCCTTTTTATCATTGACTTTCTTCTTGCTGTTGATAGTTTTTATATTCTACCTGGTAAAATGTTTTTATTTTATGGGGCTTAAATTTCAACGATATTTTTGTGCCTGTTATTTACTTATGCCGAACGTTGGCTTAAAGTTTGTAGCAATTTGTATTTAAATAGTTTTTATTTTTTCTTGTTTGTTGATAAGGCTTTATAGTATATTTTCTTTGTTATATTTTAGTTTACTTTGGGATATACATATAGTTTTATTTTTCAAAGAAAATAAACAAAACTGACAACAAGAACCCACCATATTGTAACCATAAATATATGCATTAATTATTTGTGTAATTTAAACACGTATGTAAAAACAAATGCCATAAAAAGTGTTTGAGAATTGTTCCCAAACTATTGTTTACTTAAGTAGAAACTAGCTTTACAATTATAATTAGTTAGACTTTCATCAAAATTATACAAATGTAAATTGGAGTTGTAACACCTGTACCCGCACCATATGTAGGTAAAAGTGATTAATTAAGATTCCCTTCTTAAGCCGAAAATTTGTATTAACAATTGTAAAGATTTTAACGATCGAGTCATGCTATCACCGATTTTTGGTCTTCTACAAATACTTGTAACTCAGCCTTTCCCTGTTATCATTATTCTTCTCATTTATACCTTTTTTTCTTCAGATTTTTCACAACTAGTTCGCTGAATCAGAGAAATCTCTTAGTCTTAACGTGATACTTTGCTGTTGCCATAAGATGATTTTTATAGTAAGAGCTTTGTGATCATTATCCCAAAAAAAAAGATCCATAGTTGGAAATGTGATTATTTTATCGCTTAATATCAAACATTATTCGCAATTATTTTTTAAACTTAATTCAAAAAAATAAATAAGTTTCACAGTTCGATAAAAAAAACTTTTGCTTTTCAGGAAAGTGCGGGGATTAATTATTTAAAAATCTATTCGAGTGCAACACACAATCCCCCTTATTCTATTTGTCGTTGTCGACGTCGCACGAAGTCAACACCAATATTTCGGTAACTGTAGGATCGATGTCGACAACAATTATATATTATTTATAAGCTGTTACTATTCCTAAGGCTTAAAAAATGGCAAGTGGTCATCATTAACACTCAATTGTTGCTCACATCGAGCAGAGAACTTTCATTTTTTTAATGTCGACTTAATGTGACAACGATGACGACAATTGGAATAAGCGAGAATATAATATAAAAATGATTCAAAAGAATCTCAAGGATTACGCCAAACAATTAGAAAGAACTACTGATTTGTATTTACCATTATAAGATTGATTCTATTTTTTAAAAACTTGAGAGATTAGAGTACTATGTACTTAGGGAAATACATATCATGTCCTTACGATGAAAAAAACTTAAGTAACATAATTTTTAGTTTCACTTTTCAATCGCAGTGGATAATTTAAGATCACTAAAATTAAAGTTTTATAATCCTTAGAAGTGGCATCAAAAATTTAGAGCAGAATCAAACTTAGCGCAAAAGACTTCTGTAAAATTTTCTGTTTGTTCCTTAAGCTATATTTTGCGGTTAAGACACGATATATATATGATATGGATGTACAATGGACTCAATGAGCGAGGACGGTCTGAAAAAGGTAAACAATATTATCTGAGTAAATGAATTTTCATGAAAATGCTTTGAATAGCCTTAAAAGACATATGGGAAATTCCCTTTGTTATTAGGTATAAATAATAATTATAAAAATAAACTATATTAAACATTTCAAGAACAATTTTGAATACATAGCAATCTTAATTAAATCCCCATAATATATTTGTCTCATATTTAAAATTCAAAGATGTCTATTTCATTTAGATTCTTAAAAAAGCATCATTATATTCTAATAAAAATAATTAACATTCCTTTAACAAATTAGTACTTATGGTATAGGCGTTGATAAACTCGTTTAAGGTAGGCATAGGCGACCCTAGGATTATTTCTTATAGAATTTCTAAGATACAATTTCCCTGTTTGTTAAAGGATTGTAGTCTCTTTCAGAAAACGCATAGAAAATTCACTAACTACGCCCATACCTCAAGAAATCATTCCATTCGTGATACATGTAAGTTCAGATTCCTTTAGCATATGCCCTTCATTATGGTTTTGGTGTTCAACAGATGCCACATTTGGAATATAAATCGACATATCATCAAAAGATTTGTGTTCAATACTTCTATATTCAAAGTTTTAGTTCTATTCATCGATAACTGACTAACTAACGTTTTTCAAATGATAATATTCACAAACAGCATTGGGAATAAAAAATCTATAAGTTTTAGATTTTTTACAAAGCAAGTCTTAATAAAAAAAGTAAATAAACTAATGATACGCAGTTGCAGTTTCCTTTATTCTTGTTGTTCTTGGGTGCTTGTTGTCACTGTAAAACAATAAAATTTTAAACAATTGTTAATTACACATGACCACGTTATTGTTAAATTGGAGAAAAACGTTTTTGTTATTTTTAAATTTTATTTAGCAAAAACAAAAAGAAAAACAATATGTGTTATTGATGTTAAATAGTTAATAGGCTATTGTTATTTGTTTCCCGTATTTCTATATATAAAAAACTACAATTTATAATTAAACAACATAACAAAATGAAAATCAAAACCAATAGCTCTATCACAGTTACTTTTAATTTTTTTCTTATTTCACACAAAATGGCGCAGAACTTATATTGAAATTTACTTATTTTTAAATAGAATTTTTTTCAATAATTATTTATTGGTCGACTATGTTTACGATTTTTCTTCATTTGCACTTGCTTTATTAATATTTCCCTATTTGAAGAATTAATAAAAAAAATAATAAATGCAATGTTTTAACTACAAGATTATTTCAACCACCAGCAGACACACGCACACAAATGCATTTGAACACATTGATATTTTTGCAGTTCTTGTTGTTGTTCTTTTCGTTTTAAACCACAAAGCATATTTAACAGTCAATGCCACTGTTTGTTGTTTTTGTTCTCTTGTTCCCCTTTGTGTGGTTCTTTAATCACTATTTTACTTAATTTATTAATTCACATTATTGCATTTATTAATACACCATATTGAAACTTTTTTAATGTTTTGGTTTATTATTTATTGAAACTCACAAGGCTAAACGGAATTGAAGAAGAATACACACATCCAATGATACAATATTGAAAGAACACAAGAAACACGCAAACACACGAACCTCACTCGCGAATTGATTCCAACTGACTGAACGAATGTATACAAAATGCGCTTAACGAAACCCAACGAATACTTTGAAGCGGGGCTGCCAAGTTGAGTTATTATTTTGTTCCCCTAAAATGTACCAAATAATAGACTAAGAAACAAACACATAATTTAGTTTGTTTAATGTACATATACACCCATTACACAATTTTTATACGGATTTCGCACAAAACTGCAAATGATCAATATTTATTTATCAGTAATAAGAATAAAAAATAAGTCTTGAATAATTATAAATCACCACAAAGCTATCTAAAATTAGAAATTTCACCATAAAAACATTTATATAGCCTACAACCAATATATCGCTTAATTATCATAAATATAAATAAATTTTTGACTAAAGTGTAGCACGATTTGAGAATTTTCGGGACACTGTTTTTTAAATTTTTCACAATAGTATGTTCCTAATAAATTGACCCAACTAGACAAAATTTAAAGCACTCGACGCAGTCCAGAAAATTAATGAAGGTGACCGAAATCAGACAAGCATTTTCGCAGGAATTATGGGATTTATTTAACAAATCCTGGAGTTAGAAACATATGAGAATAATATAAATGAAATAAAAAATTAACCAAATTAAAATATAAATTTTTGGTACTTTTTATACCTAAAAATCACCATATAGGTACAAGTTGCCATTAGAGCAGTAGATAAAAAGTCTGGTAGCACTTGGCCATTTAATTCAAGTGGTGAAAGATTCACAATGCACAAGTTGACCCACTTTTAAAACTCACCACTATAACTTTCAGCAGGGGAGGAAAATGGATAATAGATTTGGTACCAACTATAATAACCAAATATGGTTATCGAGCAATAGTGGGCATATTTTTTATTTATCAAAAAAAGGTAGCACACACAGAAAAAACTTCCTTAAAAGAGATACAAGAATATACATAAAACATTCAGATGCATAGAAGTTTTTTTCCCAGTTATAGAGATTATTTGCTGATAGCGCATTTTTCGATGGTATAATTTCTGTTATTTTAAAACTGAGTCCGCACGAATTTGTACTTTTAACAAAGCTATTACATGTCTCAAATTGGAGACTTTAGAAACTTGCAATACACATCATTGTACCATTATTTCCATCCCTGTTTGGTGGAAATTGTACTATTTTTTCTCTAACATTTTTTCACCACCGTGTGGTGATGGATAAAATATATACTTAAGTTTAAATTAAAAATTGTACACACATTGTAGCACGTGATTTAATTTGTTTTTAGACGTTATAAGTTATTGTGGTATTTGACTTGACTTATTAACAAATGCACAGGTAATCATGTTTCTGATCTACTGGTTTAATTTATAACTGATGTTTTACTCTAGAGGTATCTTCACATCTAACTTGGTGTGTTTTGGAAAACTGTATTACCTTGATGCTTTCGCTTGAAAATATGCGAGGTGAACTTTATGGAATACACGAAGTTGCCAGATGATATTTGTGAAAGGTTTTATACAAAATACCATGTCATTGTTTTAGAAAAAATAATTCGTTTGAAAAGAATCTGTTATTGCAACATTTTTTATATATACTTTACAAAATATGTTTTTACTACACAAACGGTTACAGCGTACGAAATTAATTTTAATGGATTTCGGAAGAAGTTTTCTGGACGTCTAGTAAGTAATACATGCAACACATTCAAACATCTGTAATGAGCTTACGTTTAATTTTAAATGATTACTTTAGGTCGCGTTTAACTATCCTACAGTCGTGCGGACCTCTAATAAAATCATCTATGCTTCGAAAGTGTGATTCTTAGGAATAACATTGAAAATGTATGACAGATTTTTTTGATATGTCTGATTCAGAGCAGCTAATCAGAACAACATTCCTTGTTCTTTTATCTGAAAGACATGCGGAATGAATCGTCAATTCTGTGGGATAGGTAAACATGGCCTTTATGTAAAATTTTTTTAAAAACGAATTTCACTAATAAATGTCATTAGTATTCCCATGACGACTTTTTGTACAACCACCCTCTTTTACAACTCCTTGTGTAGGCACCGTTGTTAGTGTTGTTTATTTTGTGGAGAGTTTCACAAGCTCATTAATTTTATAAAAGTATAATATAAGCGATTTGTTTCTAAATTTTCTTAATATACTTTAAGGCAGAAAATTAATTATTTTACAGTTATGCTATTACCCAACAGATGTCGGCGTATTTGAGACGGTATTACACTATGACCAACCAATAAGTTCTCAATTTCTATACCGCTACAATTATGAAATAATTTTTTTTTAATAACCATTGATTTGTATTAATTTTGTTTACTATGTTTGTTTGGTTTTTTAATAGCTGCTATTCAACAACAACAAAACACAACTAAATACAATACATTAAACAATAATAATTGCTATTTCGATCTAAGACCTTAGTCGTTAGTAATTTTCTTATAATTTAAATTCTCGAATCGATCGAATTTACAACAATAAATTACACATTAAAAGAAAATATCAGTTATTTCGGGTCATTAGCTAATAGGGAAAAAATCAAAGCAACAGTGAAATCGTATATATGCACATATGATATTATATAATGAATAATTTTCAATAATAATTAGTATTAAAATACTTTGTCACTATCCATCTTATTTTAAAAACTCGAAAACTGTATTTAAGAATTGCTGGAGGCACTTGTTTGAGTTTGAAGAAAAATGTAAGTAGGTACATATCTATGTATATATATAGGTATGTATGTATATATACGTATATGTGTATGATAGCCATACTTATATAAAAGTTGAATATACATATTTGTTACATAATATTTCTCTCTTCAAATACATTTGTATTTAAATTTCATTTACTCACCAACGATATTTTAAAATGAAATATTTCCCCTTATAGAATTCTTTCCTTCCTCTTTGATTAAAATTTCCTGTATTGTCTCTGATAGAATGTTAAGAACAATTTGATGTCTCGCTAAAACAAAACTGAAACACAAAAAATAAAGAACTGAAAATTTGTCGTTCGAATTAAAAATATTTGAATTGTTTTCAATGCAAACTGCCAAAAATTGTCTTCAACCTTTTAGAGCTGCCAAAGTATTAGAACTCTAGGCAACGTTACCAGACGAGCGAAAGCAAAATTATTATTTTTGGAGATTCCCTTAAGAAATTTAGGAATAATAAAAATCCAGTTAAAACGGACTAAAAATAATTGTAATATATTGTAAACTAGAAAAACAGTTTATCAATTGTAAATGTGCTGACATATTTTGCAAATTACTAAAGAACGATCTGATGTGAAATGAGTAAATAACCAATTTATTTACAATATTGAGGTGCTACTTTCATCACTGAAACAATTTTTGTATTGGAATATTTCATATTCCATATGTATTTATCAAAATTAATCGGGATCTTCTTCCAAATAAGAGTAACAATTCGAAATCGTTTTTATAAGAACTGAATTTAAGCACATCATCTACTGACAAAGTTTCATAAGATTCAATCCAACTATCAGATGATATTTATTTATGTTCGAAATTCGAAAGTTAGTGAAGTCAGTTAAAATCGTAATTTAGAAAAAAATAATTCCAATATCATAATTTCAGAATAATTTTCATGGAAATTTATATATAGCAAAGAGTAGCCTCATCTCATTATGGAACAAGTAGCAATAAATTCAATAAATTAAAAAAATCAATACGCAGGTAAATAATTCAATAATACTTATCTGTTCTTATTTTACTTTATGCTCAAACAGTAGTCTACCGAGAACATTAACGGATTCAGAAGTATTTTACGTGAAGGCAATGCCTTTCTTTCGGCCTAAATTGTTGAAATAGATATAATAATGAAAGTTCTGGAAAACTCTTGGAGGCCTTTCTTCTGCAATGGCCGTCAGTGAAAAAATCAAACAAATCGGAATCAAGACAACACAAAACTGATTAAACCAAATTTTAAATCGCGACACAAATATATTCGACACAGAATGAAGCTCCGGAGTATATTGTAATTTTTTCTTTTAGATTGAAAATAATAATAATAGTAGTAAAGCTTAAAATAAAACATCCTTTAATTTCAATCATTAATCGTATATTTTTATTTGGGAGTTTTTTCTTTCTTAAGAAATCTTTGTCCTTTAGATTCAGTTTTTTTCTTCTCATCGGACTTAGTGCTTTCAAATACATATTTAAGATAATAAATAAATTTTAATAGCTTTTATGACTTAAAGTTAAATATAAATAAAACAATTATGTATTTAATATGTAAATTATGTGGGTATGTATGTACAACTTAATAAAATCCTTTTAAAATAATTGATCTAAGTAAAATATACAATAAATTACAATTTGAAATAAATTTTAGTTTACAGACAAATTAAAACATTTGTGAATTCAAAAGAAATAAAAATTTCCTAGTTTCCTTTTTCATTTTCTTTATTTCAAATTTAAAAATTTTCATTTGAGTTTAAAAACTGAATAACAAATTTTTTTAATGAGTTTTTTTTTATTTTTATTTCACATTTTCATATTTCAATATTTTTTTTTGTTCTTGTAAAGTGTGGAATTACAAGAACAAATTTGCAACTGTATGTTGCATACAAGTGTGTACGTGTGTGTTAGTAAGATAATGATCATTTAGATTGCACCGTACAACAGATATTATCATATTTGGCATGTACTGGTAGTGAAATTGTGCCTTCAATTTTTATTTCTGAGTGGGACATTTTTCAATTTCGAAAATTCTTGCATAGTTTTATTACTTTGCACAGTGGGACAGTGAATAAAATGTCATAAAGCTCTAATTATGAATTAGTTGAAGCTTACAACACCAAAAGAGAAGCAGTTAGGCTTTTGAGAATAGTGTCTATATAAATAATGAACAAATTACGCTACAGTGGGCTTAAATAATTGCAAACTTTCATAAATAACAAATTACATATTTAAAAGTATATAACAAATGATAAAAGTTCTTAAACTTTGTTGCATTGCGTTTCTAACTCAAATATATGTATGTATTTGAGTTAAAAAATACATACATAAATATTTATGCTTGACTTTTTATATTTTTCGTTTTTTTTACTACAAATCGGAAATGTTGTTTACTAGTACAATAGTTTTTTAAATAAAATTATGGAAAAGTTAGTCTGATTATATTAATTCGTTAACACAGAAGTTTATTTATGTTTTTTATTTTAAAATTGGGAATAAGAAGCGCTGGTAGTGGTAATAATGTAGTAAAAGTTTTTCAATATTACTCGTTGAATTATTTGTTCGTATAAAAATATTTATTTATTTTCAGTATTTCAGTATGTTCTAGTGAAATTTCAAGCTTGTTTGTTTAATATTTTATTTTTTATAGAAATTTTGAATTTTTGGTTCAAATGAGAGCGAAAGTAAATTTTTTAGAACTTAAGATTTTATTCAAAATATTTATATTATTGAAAATTTTTCCATATGTTTTTATTTTGACTATCTCGTGTATTTTGTACGTTTTTTCTGCTTTTGGGAAAGTATAAAGCTTTTAGTAGATTTCTGCTTTTTTGTTAAATGTTTGTGAATTTCTTCTTTTGTGAATTGAAAAATTTGATTTATACAAATTTCTGTTATAAATTTTTAAATTTTTGTTTGTTGAATTCAATTGGAATTTAATTTTTTTTATTTGGACCAGTACTTAAGCAGTGCATTGTGCTGGTACTAGTAAAATACGAGTATGTTATGATAGAAAGAATAGCGGAGTTAATGCTTATAGTATTCCACTTGAACCTCTGCATATTGGGAGTTGGACAGGAAAGACTTCGACAGGGGGTTCATTCAACAAATTTTCTCTGTAATGCGCACTAGTATATCGACCACAAATGGATGTTCAGTTTAATAGGCCTCTTTTTATTTACTACTTTTCGGTATATTTTTGTTGTAAAATTTTTTGTTGTTGTTAATTTTTTTTTCTACTTTAACATCGAAACCAATATTATTATTTTTGTGTTTAAATATTTTACTAATTAATTAACACTATTTTTTCGACCTTTTTTGTTTTAATATATATAATTTTTATAATCAAGCGTTATGTTTTTTATTAAAATAATTTTATTCAATATTTCGACACCTCTTTGGGCGTTTTCTTCAGGAAATTTTTTATTAATAAAAAATTTCCTAACGCTTGATTATAAAAATTTTATATATTTTACTAATTTTTTTTAAGATTTTTGGTGAACTTCTTTATTCTTTATTTTTAAATTTTAAATTCTTTTGTGCATTTAAGTTTTTTTTTTGTGAGATAAAGCTTCTTATTATTTTTTTTAATTATATCCTTTCTTCTGTTTTTCACAATAACGAATTTTCGTGAATGTTTTCGTGTTTTATATATCGACATTTTGTTGATTTCAAACTTTTTGTGAATTGTTTTTTTTTTTTTTGTTGTCAATTGATACTTATGATCTTTAACATATTGAAATATTTTCGTAATTGGATAAAAAATTATAAGAGATTTTTTAATCTAAATTGACAAATTCAGCTCTTTTTTTCTCAAAATTTTTATTTTCGGTGAATTTATTGTTATTCTTGTTTTTCGAAATCGCAGCTTATGATACCATTTTTTTTTATCTTGCAAACATTTTACATTTTAGATTTTTTACAAACTGAAATTAAAACTTATTTTTTTTATAAAATTTAATTTTTTAAAACAAAATTTTTATTTTTTCTTCTCATGCCGACATTTCATTTGGTCGCTAAGCCAAATCATTATAAGATAAGCTCTAAGCAGTTTGAAAACGATTTGGTTTATGAACAGTTTATGAAAGGTGCAACATATAATAAAAAATTTTTAAACTCTAATTGTTTTAGGAGATTATTTGGGAAGAATATCCCAATAAATTTTAATATTGAACATTATTTTTTTTTAATTATTTATAATTTTTAAGGTTTCAGCTCCAAAGTCAAACATAAAAATCTGTATTATTTTAAGTCAAGTAATAAATGTTTCTACTAAAGCGTTCTTAGTATAATTCAACGATGATAATTCATCGAAATCACTAATAAATTGTAAAGTATTGACATTTTTTGCTTACACGGCATGGCTAGTTTTGGCCCACTGTAGCGCTTGTTCTGCGTTTGATCTTCTTGCAGAGAGAATTTTTCCTCTTCTACTGAACAATGTTTCGGAAGCAACATAATTATAAAAATTTATTTTGCTATCGGTCCCACTGTGCATTTATTTAAATTATTTCTCTTTTAAATCAATTTTGTTTAAGGTTAGAAATTTAACTAAAATTTTTTTCTCATTTAATTTGAAAAATTTGTTTTGTTTTTCCGTGTTTTTTTGCTGGGTTTTCTGCATTTGATACTTATAATTAAAATAATTTTAATATTTATTTATTTCATTCGGTTATATGGCATTTTAGATCAAAGTGATTGTTAAACCTTTGGGTAAATTCAATGCTTTTGTAAAAAGTTCTTGTTCCGTATCAATTTCAGTTATTTCTTCCACTTCTTCGGCTTCACTTTCGCTTTCATCACACAAATCGATTACTTCCGCCGTTTCGGAAACCTGAAACGTTAGACGTTTTCTGGCTGCAAAAGTGTTGACATGTGTAAACTGATCTGCTAAAGAGGGTAGAACTTCCGATATGCTTGAATCAAAATTAAGTAAAATTTCATCATCTTCCAAGCTACGCAACCACTTTGATTTTGGCTTAGTGGGACTCATAATTTGTGGCAAAGTGCTGGTTGTGGTATAATCTCTTCCGTTTTCTTGTGGTTCACGTGATAGTGTTGTACCCAAGCGCCTCAACATGGAAACAACTTTGCCATCGACTGTGGGCTTTGGCAAATAATGATGACGTATTAGTTGTGATGGTGGTTGTTGTGATTGTTGATTATGTTGTTGGTTTATACTTTGGCTGTCGTTTGTTGCTGTGGTTCTTTCTGTTTGTGTTTGTGTTTCAATGACTAGATTTTGTGGACTATGTGCACTCAGAAGTGGAGGTTCCCGGTGGGCCAACTCCTTTTCAACTTGCACAATACTGCGCATATAACAAGCTTTCATGCGACAAAGCTCCCGACATTTGCGGCACTTTACGGGCGCTTGTGTGTGGCTTTTGATAGAGATTCTGTTCTTAGTACGCACCACCATGTATTTGCCACATGTGCATTGTTGCATTGATTTATGCAGCACCTTGGCTCCTCCACGTTTGACCAATTGGAAACGAAAGTTACGTTTGTTGAAATTGATTTTACTTGCAGATTTATTGCTTTCGTTCAAATTTTGTGCAGCATCCACGTTTGGTTGCTCAGTTCCTGGGCAGACCTGTCTAACATTTTCAAGTTCTACCAGTTGTCTGGGTTTGACTTGAGCAATGGGTCGACAGACGGCGATCTGCTTTTTGGAGCCTGAACTTTTTTCATCCTGCACTACATTGCCGCTGTTTATGTGAGATCGAAAGGTACCCGAAGGACTCTCGGCATCATTGCTGTTCAAGGCCTGCAACGAGTGCCAATTGATAAGCCAGTTATTGCAGCTGAAGCATAAATATTTATCCTCATTTAAGGGCTGGAAAAAAGAAGAGGGAATTGTTATGAGATTTCGTATGGAATTATAAAGATACATATATTATGGGTAGAGTGAATATTCCAGGATTTTAGGTGTCAGGAAAGAGAAAAAGTTTTATTCGTATATGAACTAATTTAGGAATATACCGACTCATAGACCAGGGTGTCAATGGGTAATATGTCAAACTCATAAACATTTATCGGATTATATTCTATTGCGGTACCTATAAAGCATTGAAGCATACTGAATACTATTATTATATCTTGCCGTTCCTAGTGTGTCCATGATGCAGAGAGTCAACAAAATATATAGGTAACTTAGCTTATAAAGATATCAGATAGATTAAGGTATCTTTTGGACCACTGTCATTATAAGCTTCGCATTTTACTAATCAACAAACAAGGCATTGCTATCGGGCGTACATTTGGTAGTAACCAAACAGATAGATATTGTTACTAGATCGTGGCATATCCAATATCCTACAGGAATGGCAACAGCTGTTGTCATCTCCAAATAAAAAAAGACGAGAATGGAAATCTCACTGAGGTTTTAAATAGAAATGGCGTCTTACAAGAACCATGATTAACAACGAAATCGTTGGAACAATCACATTTGTGTAAATTCTCATAAATAAATACATATAAATTATCACCAATACCACCATAATTCAATGCTGTATGAATGTTTTGCACGTGTGTGATAGCTTTACAAACCACTATGAATACTCCAATAAACGTGTTGTATGGCTCGTTTTAAGGCAATTTGAAATCATACTAATGTAACCACAAATCAATTATAAAACTTCTTATTAATTGTAACGCCCTATAAATTTAAAAAAGTCCCGGTGAAATTTGGAAAATTATCCTTCTTCCAAAAAGACCAAAACAAACATGCTGATAATAACCGTTGCATAGAAAAGCGTATACACATGTTTATCAATAAAATATAAATTATGTGCCAGTTTCTGTTTTTGTTGTTGTTGTTTTCAAAAGCACCTGCCGCCACCTAAACCTTTTACAGCAACAACAACAAACATAATAAACTCAAAAAAGCCGGTAACTACTCGTATCCGAGTAAATTTGTAATTATAACAAACTGGCTGAATGTCCGCGAACAGCTGCTTGCCAATGGTTGTGGTACTTGAATTGATCTACATGTGAATTCAATAAAATATTCAAAGGTGTTTGAATTAGAGTTTGGCGCGCATGCTCAGTATTAATGATAACAAAGGTTGCTTGTTTTAATTGTTTATCGGCACCATGACTTGTGTATCTATGTGGCACACATATTAGAAATATGTTATTTGTGTTGCCGTTGTTGTTGCATGGTAAAATGACAGATGACGCGTGTGCCGTATGTTAAACAGGATTTACATTGATAAACAAAAAGGTTTAATTATTACTACGGGTCGTATTTAAAAAACAAATACAAAAACGGAATGTACGCAAGGAGAGACACATCATATGCTGAGTTTTTTGTTTGTTTTTCTTGTTGTAAAATGCATAAGAGAGAATCGATCACCAGGTGCAAAATACGCATACGAAAATTTCATATTCGTATAAAACCAAAAAAAAAAAAAAATGTGATAAAAAATAATTTTGAGCAACCAACAAAGGTGCCAGCACTTTGCCACAAATACAGCTGTCGTTATGTTGCATGTTGTTAAGCTAAGTTTGAAAATGAAAAAAATATATATTGTATATATTTTTGAATTTTAAAGAAAAAAGAAAAAAAAAAAAAAACAAACAAACATATTCTGCGTGTCGTTGTTTCACTTTCAGACATTCTGTTGATGATAATGAAGAGTTGAATTGGCCCGCAGAAATTGGAGCATTAACAGAAAATTTGAATGAACAAAACAAACCCAAAAAAATGATTTGTTTTACTAAACTATGATTTAACAGTGGGATAAAAAGGATACAAAATCTATGTTATTTTAAATTTATTATTAAAATAAGACTGCTGAATAAGATAAACTCATTTTGATTTATGTTTGAATTCAGCTCTATTATCATAAATCAGATTTTGATAATAGGATAAATAAAAACGTGTAGCTGAATTGGAATATTAAACCTATTAATGTAAGCTTAATGCTTTAGTGTCATATATTTAAATTTGATGATAAAATGCGCCTGCTGACTTAGAGGTATATTTGGTTAAAAGTTTTATATATGAATTCAGCGGATGTAAAACTCTGGGGTCAGTTGGTAATACAGTAGAATCTTAAAAAAGTTAACCAAAATGTCCCAAGGGGTATTAACTTTTTCGAACTTTTAACTTTTCTAAGCGGTTTTTTTAGTCGAAAAAAGGAACAAATAAAGTATGTATGTAATATGTAAACAATTTTTTTTATATACCAAATGTTACATTTGTATTAAAAGACTTACATATATAATATTTATTTATTTATTTCAAATTTATTATAATTAAAACTATAATAAATAATATACAAAAGCACTAGCTACTACAGGCTATCGGCTTAACATATATAATAGTTTTCATCATTACTTAGTTTTAGTTTGTACTGCGTATTCAATTTCACAGTCCCGCTCAGTTTTTTGTTCGCATAAAAATAGTTTATAGAGCTTTAAAGAAGCAGTTAAGGCTTGTTTGTTTCTTTTCTTTTATATAATAGCTCCTGATCAGGGCTGCCAGAAAAATTTGTGGAAAAATCGTCAATTTGAGGAGAAAAAATAAAAAAATCGCCTTTTTCGTGTTTGAAAATAGTCAAAAAAATCGGGCAACTTGTAAAAATGTATTTTTTAAACACTTTATTATTATTATTAAAAAACAATAGGGCAAAAACAATAAATCAATCATACTTATTGCCTTTTTCTGATTTAAGAATGTTTTCTTTCGTTCACATAATAACATTGAAATCAAAACTCAAAATTTTGTTCTTGTTTTAAATGTATGTAACTTTACGAATGAACGAAAACGATGTCTGCAAAAGGCTATTAAATATTTTTATACGCTTTTATTTTTATTAAAAAACAATAAAAAAAACTTAACAATTCAATCCTACATATCCACAAATATTTAATTGTATCGTATAGATACAAACATATGTACAAAAATAAAAATTTATGATGAACTTAAAAGCGTTACAATTAAATATCTGAACTTAACATTTTTATTAAGTCAGGTTTAATTACAATTTTATAACAATTAGAATTATTTATTTTTAAATAGTCTTTGGAATAAAGGATACATTCAACCGAGTCATTTTCACATGCATACATTTATGTATACCCGCAAAAGAAAAACGATCGTGAACTTTTTCGCCTTGCCTTTTTTCTTTACTTTTGTATGGTTGATCTTTTTTTGAAACAATATGGTAGTAAATGCGCACAACATACCAAATGATAAACACTTTATTAACATAAAGAAATGCCTTAAAACTACCATTGTTCAAAAGACTAAAATCGTCATATTTTTTCAAAAAATCGTCAAATCGTCAATTATCCAGTTTTGAAAGCAAAATTGTCGAAATGACGATAAATCGTCAAATCTGGCAGCCGTGCTTCTGATCATTTTCGTACGCATATTGATTAGGTCTGACACATCATTTGCATCATTGTTGCTCTAAAACCATTTTATAACGCTATTGATGCTTTCAACTGCTTTCGAGAAACTTACTTTAGATGTATGTATATATGTATGTGCACGCTCTAAAAAGTTAACCGAAAAGTTAACTTTTTAGAGCTGCACGTGGATTATGAAAAACTGTTAACTTATCCGCGCGTTTAACTTTTATGAGAGTTAACTTTTCTAAGATTCTACTGTACATATTTTTATTAACATATCTTATATCATTTCATAAAGTCGATTCCGATAATTTGGTTTCTTCATAAGAATTTAATGAAATCATGCGATTCAGCTAGCTGAATATGAAGTTGGATCTAATTTCGAGATGCCAAAATATACATCATTTCTCTATATTTATCTTTGCCGAGTCTATATTCAATTCAGCTAGTTGAATATGAGCTTAGCTATTCAGCTAGCTGAAAATAAACTTAGATATCAACTAGCTGAGCATGCACTTGAATATTCAGCTAGCTGAATATGAAGTTAGATATTCAGCTAGCTGAATTGCAGCATTTTATTTTATTATTTTTAAGAAATAGAATATATCTCCCAGCTGAATTTCGATAGGGAAAATGATATATCATTCATCTCTCTTAATTTTTGCGAGTTCTAGGTGTAATTCAGCTAGCTGATTACGAACTTATATATTCAGCTAGCTGAATTACATAATCATTTTAAATTATTTTTAGGAAACGAAATTAAGGATGTATTCCTTTCTATATATTTAAGCTGAACTTAAAATAAGTGTTATCTTAGAATTTATAAATCTGCACAAATTCAATGAGATTATTTTTTGAGGCAAAATCTCTAAGTTGAGTTCAGCTTAGAAATTCAAGTTCGATGGAAAATCTATTAGTTCAGTTTTGTTATTTGTCTTTTTTAGATTTTGAGCCAGCAAATTCACTCGAATATGTTGAGATTATATTGGAACCTCAGCAATATCAAAACGTTGGTGTTTCCTTATGTTAATAGGCCCACTGTGTTGACGTCAGTTTCACCCAGGGAAACATTTATCGCGCAACTTTCAATTCAGCTGTGAGAAGGATAGGGAACGTATGTACTACCTACTCCATGTTTCGCACAGCTTAATTGAAAGTTGCGCGACAAATGCTTCCGTGTATGAACCAGGTGATACTGGACAATTTTAATTCAACTGCAAAAGACATGGATATAGCATGTATATCACTTAGTGTGTTTCTCCCAGCTGAGCTAAAACTTGCGCAAGTAAAATGACCCAATCTATGTCCGATTTAATGAACTTAAATCTAACTTGCTGAATTGAGAAAAAAAAAAAACGTTACATACGTATTGTTTGTATTTTCGCAAACACACAAAGGATTTATAAATTTGTTTTGCATTGCTGCAAAAGTGCCAAACAAAGTTACTTGTACTCGTATATTTTCCGCAATCATGTTACCTTTTGCCCCATAGTATCAACTAAGTTAAGCGAGTGGAAAATGAAATTCTCTAAACTAAGTGGAAATGTCTTTCAGCCAGCTGAATATGCCAAATTTTTATTTTCGGCTTAAGTTTTTAGCAAATCACTGTACTACCGGTAGAGTTGCATAAAAAAATCAAACAGCAGCTGCTGTCTTCATTATGTTGCTGCAGTTCCCAATGTTAAACATTCATACAACCTGCATAAAATAAAATGATCTTCAACATCAACTAACTGAAGTCTGATTATCACCGGCAAAGGGCAGCTGACATTTTTTTAATTTTTGTTTTGTTTTTATTTTCTGTTTGTTTTGTTTTTGTCCTGCCAACCTGCATCTTAAATGATATTCTTTCTTAAAGAAAATATCTCACAATGAAATACTATAGAGAGCAAGAAGAAGCAGATATACATATGTATATATGTATATGCATATAACAACAACAAATATGTTTAATGTTATGTATCAAATTTCAAACAAGTAGCTGCTTCGCCAACACCATTAACAGCAGTTTTAGGAAACATGTGATCGATACTATTCTTGCATGCACGCATTCATGTGTGTGTGTGTGTATGTGTGTATGTGTGTGTGTGTGTGAGTAAGGATAAATTTTTAGCAATCAATAATACTTCACAAATCATTGATCATTTTTGTTCCTTTTTCGTTTGTTATGAAACAAGATAGAAGAGCCACTTATAAAAAACTGTATTTAATAAAGCAGAGAAAGAGAGTCCGTATCGAATTACGGGATATATGGGAATTATGAGAACAAGTGACATCTGCTGTTTTAGGACAAAAGACAATAACAACATATGTACTTGCTGATGTACATCTACTTATTAAATATCCGGTGTAAAATATGTACGTACGAATATTGTATTCTTATATATTCCGTGTATTATATATTCTTTTTTTCATACTTTGTGTGGTTTAGTCCACATAGTCTTCAATTCAGAACTATGGTATAACCAGATATTGTGATTATCCATTTCTAATGTGAATATTCTTCGGTTGTTTTTGAAATCAATTCATTTGCTCAATTCGCAAGTTGTTGCATGAGTTGTAAGTCCTCGGACTCAACATTAGTTGTACAAATAATACCAGTATTTTCTTTGCAAGCATTTGCTATATCACTTATAGCTTTTTCTCCAAAATATGTTTTTCAAGTGGCATATGAACTCAAGGATGGGAATGTCACTACAAACGAATTTTATTTAAAATTTTGCAAATGGAATTTTATAATTTTTCAAGAAAGGAAGTAATAAAAATATTAGCAAAGAATTAAAAAAATTTTTTCCTGAAGAGGATCCCAAAGAGGCATCGAAATATTGAAATAAAATAAATTTGTTTTTTGTTTAAAGACCTAGGTAAAAACGTAACTTATATGTCATTCCGACAGTGAGACGTCTTACGCTTGAATAACTTTGAGATATATTGCGAAGCAATAGAGCATCGAATTTGGAGTGGTGGCATCATTGGGCCATTTTTCCAAACATGCTGCTGGAAAGGCTAATTTCAGTCAACAGCGAGCGCTACAGAGTCATGACTATGGCCCGAAATGTAAGATATGAACTTGGATAGTATTTACTTTTTATGACATCAACGTTTATTTAATTAAAAAAAAAAAAAAGATTTTTGTATTTCGACCATCTCCTATATATTATACTGAACTTTAATCAGTTGTTTTAGACTGACAGAGGAAATTTTATTCTAAATAATTCATGTTTTTTTATAGTAGAGACGATTTATTATTTTTATATTTTTTTTTTTTTTAATTGAACTTTAGTTTTTTCTATTTGTAGAAGGTTTGATGTATTAAAGCTCAAGAGGAAAAACTCACAAAAGAGTGTTCGAAACTGTCGTAGTTTTATTTTCTACAACTTATCATCTGCAACGTGTTGTGAATTGGGCAATGGTTTCTTAAAAAATTATGTTTGTATTGTTTTGTTTGCTGTTGGTCCATACATCCGGCATTTTGCTGGAACTTAGACCAGCTTCGTATTGAAAAATCAATGTAAGAATTAAGGACTATAAAGTAGAATCTTTTTACGGTTCAAAGTACGACCAAATTTTAAATGAACAACTCCTCGCTTGAAATAAAATTAAAAATTTATCACTTTATCTTTATTCATAATTTAGTTGGCTGAATGGAAAGAGGACTTTAACGACATTGACATGCACGAAGCTTGATGAAATTTTTTCGCAATAACATTAACATTATTGACCTATAAATATGTACATATATGCCACGATTATACAGAAGCTACCACAGTGGCTGACACACGTGGATTCTAATTCTAATGCGAAAAGTGGTTGGAGGTTAATTTATAACGATGAAGCATAAGCGTCAGGATGCTGTACTCGTACTACTTCTTGTTGTTTTCCTTGTTGTGGCAATTATTAGCAGCAGCAACAACAACAACAACAACAAACATTGACAAAAGTTATGCTGTAACAATGTTAAAAGTCCAGCGGGTGGAAGCGTATAGTCAAACTAAGGATGGATGTTGAATATAAATACAAATACCATTTGATGGGTGGTTGGGTTGATTAAGCCGAGTTGGTAAATGTAAAAAAAATTCTTCACATTGGAAAGTCAATCACCCCTACTCAACTTGCTAAATGTGAAAGATACGATGAGTCATTTTATATTAAAAAAAAACAATAAAGGAATAAATAGAGTCTCATATTGATTTTTTCACAAGTTAAATGAAGTAAATAAATACATTATTTCAAGTATTTTTAGAAGCTGAAGGTTGTAAAGGATAGTTTTGATAGATGGGCATTAATACTGAAATAAATTTAAAGAAATAATATTACCTGGAATTTGAATTTCGCCTGTATAAGTTGTACAATATTTGGTCCGCTGCGTGGCTCATAAATATTGATGGTTTGATTTGTGTGACAACCGCAGATGAGGCAGGTGCGTTTTAAATACTCTGATGCATTTTCCGACATTTTTCTTTCACTTTTAAATATTTATTATTTAAATATAGTAAAAACTAATTCACACTTTATTTTGTATTCTTGTTTAATATGATATTTTAATATTCACAATATTTTCTTTCATGTGCTTAATACCGTACCGTAGATGCTCGGTTTTATTTTTTATGCTTTTTTTATTTTGCATTCATATCGTTTCTATGGGGTTTCTATAACAATCCTTAGGATACACAAATAATATTGCGCAAAATCCTTTTTTTGTTTGTTTCCTTTAAACACTCACACATTCACTAGGCTTCACATTTTACTACGTCATATGTTTCAATTATGTTCTCTTTTTCATTGTAATCCGCTCTCTTTGCCTTCATGAGTATTTTCGTTTGAAGGGCTCAAACTGTTGTTGCGGTTCGTTTCTTCGTGCACGTCCTTCACGTCGTAAGGTTCAATTGCGAATGAAGTTTTGCTTGTTGTTGGTTGTTCTTAATCCATATTGAACCTTTTTGTGTCTTCTACCTCATGTTTCAGTTTCGACGTGTTTTTTTTTCCTCTTCCATAACAGCACTTTGAATTACTACAACTTTTTTGTGTTTGTGCGTCCGTACGTGCATACTTCTTGTCATAATAGTATTTTGGGTGTATTGTTGTTTGAAGTAGTCCTTTTCTTAAGAAAATCACTTTACACTGAAAATAAAACTATTTAAATACACATGGGCTATTTAAAATCAATGCCCGCCGGTTTTAAAACAAGTCAGTTTCATATCGATATTGAGGATCTATCATTATGTTGCTATTGGTAAAATTTTTTTAATATGCATTACATCGGACATATTGATCGTGTATATTCCTCTTAAGGAGCCCCATATAAATAATTTGACTCAGAGTTCTTAGATACCCCTTTTTTATATGTGAAGGTCTTAAGATATCGATTTTATTGTGACACATGCTGGTATTTTGCTAAGAATCATGAAATGTTAATGTGTAGAAAATTGTCAACTTCATGTTTCCGATTGAAAACAATGACCCAAGATATTGGGAAATTTTTCCTATTTTCATGAGAATTTTTATTTGTCCTTTTTAATATGGAAATAGCTTTTTACTACATATGAGGTCCTTTTTAGTTAAATAAGTAAAATGAATTCAACTCGAAAAAAAATAAATAAATAAACAAAATGGTTTCAACTCCAAAAAAATATGCTAAATGGCTTAAGAAAATCAAAGAAAGAAAACTCCTGAGCTGTGTTTCGTGTTGGAAACAATTTAAAATTCTTCTTTTATATTTTTAATAATACATTTATCCCTCTATTTACACGATTTCACTTTTACACGATTATTTTTGTTTTCGTGTAAAAGGTATATTACCCAAGGCTTAGCACAATATGTGGAGGTTTATAAAGAGTTAAACAATAAATCTACACAGCTCTTAATTACAAACTTCACTTGCATATCGAAACTACCTGAAATAGTCTCTAATTCATCAGAAGCGGAAAAGGAAACTGCAGAAATATTATCTAGCGACGACGAATAAATTACATACATACTTATGTACAAAATATGATATGAGTTACATTAATTTTGTTTGTGTTTTTATCAATAGCGTTTATTTTGTCTAATGAATCAAGGTTTGTTTTTATGTGTTTTGAGTAAATGCTTCTGATATTTTAAAAACTAAGTTGAAATACATATATAATTTTTTAATAAAATCAATCTTTTATGCGATTCTGCCTTTATTTTCGATTTACACGATTTTTCATACAAAAATTTAAAATTTCGATTTACACGACTTCCTCAGGAACGTGTCTATAGTGTAAATCGAGGGATAGGTCTATTGCTTTTCCATCTTTTCATTTATATTTCAGAAGATATTTTTATTAATGAGTTTTGGGTCGATTTCTTTAACGACTTTTTATTAAAATTATAGCAACAAATTAAAATTTGTTATAATAATTTTAATATTTTTAAAAAAGGCGCCCTAAGAGACCTTGAAATATTGAAATTGATAAAGTTGTTCTATGCTCAATCACTATCAGAAATTTTAGGAAATATTTCTAATGAACCTAGTGAAAATTAATGTATCTACAAAAAGAAGAATAAACTTGAAGGGCCAAATGCTTGAATTAACGTTCATTCAATTAAACTTTATTTTCGATTTACACGATTTTTCATACAAAAATTTAAAATTTCGATTTACACGACTTCCTCAGGAACGTGTCTATAGTGTAAATCGAGGGATAGGTCTATTGCTTTTCCATCTTTTCATTTATATTTCAGAAGATATTTTTATTAATGAGTTTTGGGTCGATTTCTTTAACGACTTTTTATTAAAATTATAGCAACAAATTAAAATTTGTTATAATAATTTTAATATTTTTAAAAAAGGCGCCCTAAGAGACCTTGAAATATTGAAATTGATAAAGTTGTTCTATGTTCAATCACTATCAGAAATTTTAGGAAATATTTCTAATGAACCTAGTGAAAATTAATGTATCTACAAAAAGAAGAATAAACTTGAAGGGCCAAATGCTTGAATTAACGTTCATTCAATTAAACTTTATTTTCGATTTACACGATTTTTCATACAAAAATTTAAAATTTCGATTTACACGACTTCCTCAGGAACGTGTCTATAGTGTAAATCGAGGGATAGGTCTATTGCTTTTCCATCTTTTCATTTATATTTCAGAAGATATTTTTATTAATGAGTTTTGGGTCGATTTCTTTAACGACTTTTTATTAAAATTATAGCAACAAATTAAAATTTGTTATAATAATTTTAATATTTTTAAAAAAGGCGCCCTAAGAGACCTTGAAATATTGAAATTGATAAAGTTGTTCAATGTTCAAATTTTAGGAAATATTTCTAATGAACCTAGTGAAAATTAATGTACCTACAAAAAGAAGAATAAACTTGAAGGGCCATTGTTACAACGCGGCAATAAGTAAAATTTGGATGTAATGGGATAGAAAACATTTTTTATATTATTGTAAATATAATTTGAGTGGAAAGTGTCAGATATGCTAAAGGAATGGACTCTGAAAACGTGGCACAATGTTCTTAATATTTATTTATCTTCTATGTGTTTGTTTTTTGTCGTATGTACATTTGAATTTGAAATAGAATGACAGCAAAATTATTATTATTTTTTTTTCAAATATTGCGTTTTCATTGGTTTATTACAAATATTGTATTGACGATGAAAATCGATGTTGTGGCGAGATATTGAAAGAATAAAATTTAAGTAAATAATAATTTTATTTAAAAAGACCAAATGCTTGAATTAACGTTCGTTCAATTAAACTTAAAACGGTCGAAGAAAGTTGCAAAATATTCTAAGGCTCAATAAAAAATCTATTTCAAAGAAACTGTTTTTAGAACAAACATTTTGAAAGACCTCAGAAAACTGGCTTCAAAAAGGAGTATTACTCCAAGATGAAAATCTTAAAATTTAACTTAAAACTTAAATTTTTTTGTTGTTCTTAATTTGGTACTTTGAAAAATGTATTTTCTTACAAAATCTTCCCAAAATTGCGTGGGCGATTAAGAAGAATTAGGTTTATACGTATTGACAAAGTTCAGATGACTGGAAGAGTTTCCCTACTATCAAATATTCATAGCCTACTCCTGTTACTAAGGCTTCCTGCCTGGAGCATAGGGTTTCTCTTTTAGATATTCAAAATATTTTTTTCGTTTTACGCCAGAATTTAAGGAGTTTTTTCTCTCTTAAGTGCAGAAACTTTAGAATGCATAGTCAACATCTTAACATGGCCGAGATAAGAATATCAATTGCTATGACCGATGGCTAGTATTAAGGCAAATATGTTTTGGTAAGAGAAAAATCCTTAGCGATACCATCTTAATTAAACGATGCAGCTGCTAATTTTGTTTTATTATTTGGAAAAAATTTGCTCTATATATCAGTTTGCTGTCATTATAGTACATTTCTTATGAAGTCGTTTCTAAGCAGCTATTGGCTGGTTCTCCTTTAATGCAACATTGCTACTATTACTATCAATATCCTCTTAATAGGTGGAAAAAAGAAGTCAGAGTTTTATCTATATCTAAGACGAAGTTTTACCAAAAAGTATCGGTATCTAAACTAGCAGCTTAAAAACTTGAGTCGAGTTTTGCCAAGTTTCATTAGCGCTAAATAAATAATTTTTTCTTTTAAACGAGGTTTGTTTCATAAAATTTCACACCTGTTCGTATTAATGCACATTATTTTTTCTAAGTGTAAATGGATTGAGAAATCTCCTTTTTACCAACTAAAATATTCGTACTTCATTAGTCTGTTACCGCTACATTAAAGAGCTGTAAATTCATACTCGCACTATTAGTTTTATAGGGAACATGTATATGTATGTGAACGTAACGAACGATTGTGGTGGTAAAAGGATGTAAGAACAATAGCAAAGCAACAACAATAGCAAGAAAACAATTTCAACAATACAATGAAGCAACAACAACAAAACTAAGCCAGATGTTGGGCAAAAAAAAAAAGAATAAAAAACTAAAGGTCTAAGTTGCAACGAATTGCTAAAGCACATTAATTTATTAGACTTCGTAATCATATCACCATCATAATTTGCCCTCGTCAAAATTTCACTCCGTTTTTCCTGTATTTCATATAATTTATTCCTGCTAAGAGGCTATAAAACGCCAATAATATACTGCGTTAAAAAGCGAATTCGTTTTCAAAAATCTTCAAACTTCAACTGTAAAACTACAAAATCAGACTTGAGTACCTTTTCTCATTCCCAGAAATATGTATGTCTAGAGTATTATAGTTCAAAGAGTCTTTAAATTTTAATAAGGAAGGTTACACAATTTTATTCATAGGAATTAAAAGATTTAAGAAAAATAACCGACTTCAAAACTAGGCTCCACGAAGAATGAAGTAAATTATTTGATTTTTGTGATATTCTTCCGACGGGGTTTGTTTGAATTTGGAACGATTTTCCGTCATCCCACGTCAACTTTGGTTTATGAACAGACCGGTTTCGGCTTTGTGCCATCTTCAGTGTTCTCGAATACTTATTTGAGTTTTTCGCAGACTGTAACAAGTTGACAAGCTTCAAATATTGGATCTTCTAATAGCCACTTCCGAACTTTGATTATTTGATAGCGGCCACAATGTTGATACTACGTGTGTCAAATTGGATGTTATATATTAAGTCTGTCTTGCCAAATTACGGAAATTGATGCGAGCAAATAATAAATTTGTCTTAATATAAATGAGTGTTTTGATCGGGCAACGTTTCGTGCGCCTCGTATTTTTTACGATCGCCATAATCGTCTTCCATTTCTGGTTGAATTGGTACGTCAACAAATAAAATTGACGAATTCGGAACGATACCCAATCCAAATGAGATCTAAGAGCGTCCAATGCATCCCGAAAAAATTCACTGTTTGTTGAGGATTTTGGGTTGCCGGCGTCATCAGTCCATATTTCTTTGAGAACGACGTTAGCCAGACTCTCAACGCCAATGTCGAACACTATAATTCGATGATTAGCAACTTCTTTTGGCCTGAATTGGATGTTATAGACACCAACAACATATGATTTCAACAGGACATCATTATGTCCTGCACAGCTCATGCCACATTGGAAATTACGCACGAATGATTTGAAGACGTGGTCATCTCACGTGAAGGTAATATAAACTGGTCACAGAGATCGAGCAATTTGACTCCGTTGGACTTTTTCTTGTAAGGTTTTCTTAAGTCACAGATCTATGATAATAAACCACAAGCCACAGCGGCCCTCAAAGTCAGCATAACCCATTCCATCGGTCAAATTTAGTCTGATTTATGCGCAAGAGTACCTAATGGAAAATTTTGATATGTTCCACTCAGAGAAACCATTTCGAACATTTTTACGAATTTATATTTCATACATAATGGTATCGATAAACCTTTTAAATGAACAATATTTTTTTAATGACATCCCACACACAGTTTTATATAAATTTAAATATAGGAAGCGCTTAATGAAAGACCCTTTAGCCCACCATCTATTGTATATGATATATAGTTATTTAACAATTTTGTTAAATTTTAAAAGGTCTTCATATACTACGTATTAGGCTTTTGCAAAAGTGCAAAAAACAAGTAATTGAGTACATCCTCTTTTTTTCGTTTATTTCTTTTATGGTACTCTTCTCTTAAAAAAGCAAATGGCTGTTCTCTTATAAGAAACAAGCACAATAAATATTAGGTTTGTTCCACAAGATCTCGGACAAGTTCGGACTATTGAGAGCAAAATGAAAATTACTCTCTAAATTTGCCAAAGTTACCCAAAATATCTGGAACGCAAAAAACCATTTTTGTAGTTCCTGAAATACTAATGCTGCTTACTTTTTAAAAATCTATTTAAGTGCTTTTAGACGCTTAAAAGTCATCAAATTATAAAAACAAAGCATTTGCATCATTGTCAATAGCTGTGAAATAATTGAACAAGTGGAAGAAAAAATTAAACAGTGCAATTTTTTTTAAATATTTTTAAATCTTTTAAAATGGAAAGAAAAATTACGATCGATTTAAATATTTTTAATGCTGTTTCTTTTTTCAACCTCTGCTTTTTAATATATTTATTTATAAAAACTAAACTTTTTCTTTTGCTTGCAAAGTTTCCGATAAATCTATCAGTTTCATATGTAAACAAAAAACAGCTGATTGTTAAATTCTTGTCCGAACTTACCCAAAGAAAAAGTTCGTGCAAATTTGTACAGGAAATTAAAAAAATTACTCTCTCAATTTCTCTCTTTTTTGCACAAAAATTGTTATGTGGAACGGTTTTGGGTAACTTTGGGCTAGTTCGGACTGTTTCGTTATGCATGTGGAACAAAGCTATTGTTTTTATACAAAATAAATACAGCAAGTGGTAGAGCATAGGAAAAGTAAGCAAAAATAATAATAAGACATGCACATACGGCAAGCAGTACTTAAACCATTTAGTATAATACTTACATAAGTATTTTTGTAATTTTTATTTTATTTGTATGAAATTACATTTTTGTTTAATTTGATTCTAATATCAAATTATCAACATATCTACCTAGATATCGTCATCTAAATTTACAAAAGTCATATTTGCGTTGGAAAAATTTTACAGAGCTTGAAAAACAATTTAAGAAATAGCTTAAACTGGAAAAAATTTAAGTTTTGATTTTGAATAAGTTTACAAATCTTTTTTTGCATATCTCCTGCAATTGCTCGCATGTGACTTATGACTTTGTTAAATCTTCTACAAAAATTATTCAAAAGAAAAGTAATAAATTATGTAACTTTAGCATGAACTTTAACTAAACACTCAAGCGTTGCTTAACCGTCATTGGGGAGGGCATATGCTTCTTAAAAATAAAAAAAAACAATTTTTTTATACAAATAAAAAATAAAATTTTATTAAACGAAAATTTAATAACTCGAAAATTCAATTTTGGGATGGGTATAAAATATCCTATTTCGTATTCGAATAATGATTCGAATTAGAGCATGTGTTTTTTGTGTGTTATGTTTGTTATTGTTGTTGCTGTTGTTTTAGAAATGATTGTGTGTGTGCAAAGAATAAGACTTATTGCAAACTGACAAACGTTCTTTTTTTCTCATAAGGATGTCGTTGTTATCAGGGTTTGTTTGTTATTTTTCTTTTGAATCGAAATGAAACAAAATAGAAGAAGATAATACAAATTCATACGCTGTTTTTATCTTTAAGAAAAAGAAAAAATAACAAAAAAAATTGTACTAGTACATACTTGTATATTGTGCTCAATTACGCCTGCTGCAGATGCTGTAGAATTTGGAAAAAATTGGTCTTGTTTTTTTTTGTTTTTAAGGACAAAGAAAAGCATGATAAAGGAAAAATAAAAGTAAGAAAAGGTGGTATGTATCATCGATTGATTAAATCTATGTATGTTATCAAAAACAAAACATTGTTGTTTTGTTGCTGTTGTTGTCGTTTTTAACCAGCTTACAAACGCTTATGCAAATTGATTTGGGTGCTTGTGTAAGTGTAAGTGTGTGTGTGTGTTTGTGTGTGCATTTGCATTTCATAATTTATGTTTAATAAATGACCAAAACGCCGGTAGTTGGATTTCACACACACACATGCTGCCCTGCAGATGGTTTGATTTGATTGGATGCAGAAAGCGACAGCTGTTAAAGTTGTTATTGTGTCCAAAATACTGGCATCTTTTTTTATTTGTTTGTGGGCTTGTGCGCTTTCTTTCCTCTTTGTTTTGTTGGCTTACATACTTATATAGTATTTTCGTCCTTCTATTCATTCATTGTGTGATAAGCGAAACTTTTATCAATGAATTTCGTTTTACGCGGCTCTCTCTCCGCAAGAGTCATTTACGCATGCGTGCGACTTGTTTTTTTTTTTTAGTTCTTTGGCTTTCATTTAAACTGACTTTAGCAAAGTGAACAAATGTTGTTTATTAAACACACTCGATATTTGTAATCATTTTATACTTCTACAACTATATAACAAAATACAGTTGACTTCCGATAATTAAGAACTCAAGCGACTAGAGAAAAAGTTTAAATAACTAACAGAAACAGAAACAATAGGAATTAAAAAAAAACAAAGGGGATATAACAAATAAACAAGTGTTTAAGAGTTGTTGATTTTTTTTATTCGAACTTTTACAAAATTTAGTTTTGTTTCGATTTTTTCTGCTGCTGTTTAAGCAAAAAAATTGGATGGAGTTCAAACAGAAATGTTTTTGTCACGGTTTCTAAAGCAAGGGTTAATGAGTGTTTTTTAAATGCCTTCCTCAATTAATTTAACTGTTTAAAAACACATTAATCTCCAATTTATTTATCACATTTAAATAATTTGTCTTAAAAACGCCTATTTGGAGAAATCGGTAAAATCATCGAATTTTCATTGATCTTATAGCATGTTTCCACGGCACCTGCTTCGCTCTCTATTCTTGCTTCACAACCCAATCATGAGCGAATCAACTTGCTTCGCCATACAAAATTTTGAGAGCGAAGCAGGTAGATTCATATTGAATCTACTTGCGAATCAAGAAAAAACCCTCTCTTCTCTAATTTTTATCGTAAGTTTATCTGCACTAGTTGTCAAAATTAAATATTTTTGTAAACAAAGAAAATTTAAAAGTGAAAAGTTAAAATATATCATTGTTTTTTGTGTGTGTTTCCTAGGCGTAATAATAAATTTGAATTCAGTGAAGAGTTAATTTATTTAAATTTTATAAAAGTTAAAAAAACAATGGAAAGAAAAAAAATTATAAAATCGAAGCAGGTAGATGAGTCGTGTAAACAGCATGATTCATAAAATTTTTTCAGAAAGCGAAACAGGAGATTCAAGTCGTGGAAACATGCTATTAGGTATTCACCTTAGTTACACGTATAAGCCATCTATACATAAGTGGGCTCTTGACTTCTACACGGAAAATATCCCGCGTTATATTTGTTAATATCATAATGTAGGTCTTATTTTGCTTGGAATGCATAGTAACTTAAACAGGATGTCCCATTTTTTATTGGAAAATCCTTATTTTAAAACCTTTTACTTAAAAGCAAAAAGTTAAAATATTTCAAATTATAGAACAGGAGGAAATGATAATTCAACAATTGAAGGGAAATAACAACAAAACAATTTTTCTAATAAATCAAATATTTTTCCAAGAATTTGGAAAAATACTCAAATATCCGCAGCCTCAACTTAACTTAAATGCCCAACAAATACATTCGAAATGTGTCAGTCTAATTATTAATTTCTACGAAAAAACCACATTGCGAATTAATTTTATTCTAAATGTTATATATGTATATACATATGTATATAGGTATATACATATGTATGTATAAAACCCTGAGCTTCACAATAAACATTTGTTAATAATAAAAACAATAATAATAATAATATTTATTAACAATAATCATAATAATAGTAATTATTATTATTATTATAACAATATTATTAATAACAATAATAACAATATATAATTTTTTAATATAGTTCCATTTATTAAAAAATTTTTGTTATAAAGTGTTATTAACAATAATAATAATAATTATTATAATAATAGCAATAAAGACACACAAAATTATTCAATTCTCTACGTTTTTGTTATCTTCTGGAAGATAGACAATATACGAATACATGCATACATACATAATGCCATCAAATTGTCACTGACTGCATTACGTAGGATCATTTTAGCCGCAACGCACATGGCCGAAAAAGTTTTAGGACTATAACATCATTCCTGACATAGTTTAAATCTTGACAAAAGTTTTGGAATACCTCGAACTATGATCGAATTGTCGTTTATAACGAACTCACTTTAAAGTATAAGTATATATGATATAAGATAAGATATAATAAATATATGTAAGATATAAATAATTATTTAAAATTGCATGACAAAGCACTAATATGTTTGAAAATAAATAAAACTGGAATAAATACATAATATTATTAAATAAAAATATTAAAAAAAGTTTACTCGTAATGCTGCTTACTTTTATTTGTTGGGAGGAAATCATTAAATTGAGTGCTACTGCGAAGTTCCATTGCATATGAAATTAAAATATTTGAAATAATGGAATTAAGCTTGGCAGCTCTCATGCTTAGACTGAAACCCAAGTGACGAATATACATTTGGGCTGGCAGTACTGCTGCTACATTAATGTGTAACTTATCTTGTTCAAGAACCATTATTACAGTATATTATTGATAAGGTTCTCGTTTTAGTTTTTTTTAATGAACTGTGGAAATATAAAACACATTAGAGGATACACAGGATTTATTTGTATCATTTCAAATTGAATGTGCGTGCAATTGTGAAATTCAAAAATTATTGCCTGATTAAAGCTCCGAAAAGCATTCGGGATGTATTATATCATATTAATGCTGAATATATATTAACAAAATTTCATTTTTAATAATTTCCATTTCTTTCTTATTCCGGCAACTTTGCTTGTGACAAATTAAAATCATCTACTAGTTTTATTTGTAAAATAAAATTGGTTTTCCGCAAAATATGCAGACTAAAATTGTAATTAAGAAGATGATTAAGCGTTGCCACATCATTTAGTTCTTTATTCTCAACATAAACAGAATACACTTCGGCAGCACTATCTTAAAAATTATTTTTTAATATGAATTTTGAGATATTGAATAGAATACCGGCTTAAATTAGGGGACAAAAATAATATTTTTTTTTATTAATAATTAACAAATTTATTGATTTTAGCTTTAAGCAGTTTGAGAATATCCGAAAATAATACATTTCAAAATTGAGTATTAATCATTAAGTTTTAATTATGAATGATAATTTTGTATTCTGTAGTTTGTTTTAAAACTACTTATTTAGTTGAAATTTCTGTTTTTATATACTTGAAAATTTATATATGTATTTATTTTTTGTTTGTTTTCATTAAAATAATAGTCCCACAAATTACAGAGCGTTAATAAAATATATGTATACTTTTAAGAGTCCTTCCTTCAGTTTAATCATTACTTATACATTTAAGTCGTCTATAAAAGTCTGAATAGTTTTCCTTACGAGCTTTAAAAAATGCATTAGAGCTAATTGTTCTGCAATAATAATCCAAAGGCCAAAATGAAAATTCTTTTATCATTAAGTCCTGGCGCTTTTGCAAATTATTAAGGACAATTATCAAATGTAGCAGCATGTTTAGAAAATTCATTTTACCAGCACAGTTTGATTTTCCAGTTGTTATATTTTGTTTGCAATGTATTTTATATTTTAATATTTTTTAAACTTATTTTTGTACTCTGTCTCTTATTTCTGTACTGCCTTATTGCATTTTTGCATATGTACATTGTAGGTGTGTATGTGCTCATCTCCAGATGAGGGGGTGACCAATAGTAGTTCCATATATTTATGTATGTTTTTATGAGTTTTTTCAGGAACACAAAATTTATATTAATTTCAATTCAATGCATTTAAGTTGAGATGCGGCCAAGAATGTTTTTGATTGCATCCAGCAAAAGGGCAGAAAAAGTAAAATAAAATCTCCACTAGCCATCAGCTGGGTATGACAATTGAACATACATATGTGTCATATGAATTCGGCTCGTGGAGACCGCTCATGTTCATGTTTCGTTAACGTACTGTTCGTTGTCCGACAGATGAGTATTTTCGAACAACCAGAGTAGAAAAGGACACTCACATGCGAAAAAAGATTTACACTTATAATAATTTTTGTTTCTCGGATTTTACTCATATTAATGCACTTGCGTCAATCTAATTAGTTTTAAGTAGATTAAGTTTCTTTTTTATAGATAAAATCAAAACTATATTCAAATAGGTTTTTATAATATTTTTTCCTCCAATTCTTGTTATGTACTGATGTATAATGTAGTATATATTCTAATTTTCAAATAATTTTTGCGTTGTTAAAGATATATGTACTCTTCAACTCATCTTAGATAAATTTTGTAAACTTAAATAAGTATGTAAACATTTTATGGACATTAATAAATAAATAAATAAATAATAATTTTTGTATTTTTAAACAGATTTTCGAAAATTGTTTAAAAGAAATTCGAATTTTATATAAAAATTTTGTCAATTGGATCCTGGGAAGTAAAAAAAAAAATCCATTAACGGATCCTTTGAAAACAATAAAAATGGTATTCCTCAAGAACAACTTAAATTTTTTTACTAGATATGGAGTACATGTTTATGTGTATGTAGCAATGTACATAAAGGGTCTTCCAATAGGAACTTTGGACCTTTGACAGTTGTTAGCGGTTGATATTGTTGAATCTGCAGCTGTCGAATTGTCCTCCATTTTTGGATGAGGGGATACGTCAACAAACAAAATTATCAAATTTGTAACGATACCAACCCATATGAAATCAAAGAGCGTCCAATGTATCACGACAAAGTCACTGTTTACTGTGGATTTTGAACTGGTGGCACCATCGGTCCATGTTTATTTGAGAACGACGTTGGCCAGACCCTCACCGTCAACGGCGAGCGCTATAGGACGATCATTACCAGCTCATTCTGGTCTGAATTGAATAATATGAACATTAGCAATGTCCAAATTGCTCGAGCAATTTGAGGACGTTGTTACCTCACGTGAAGGTGATGTGAACTGGGTACCGAGATCAAGCGATTCGACCGCGTTGGACTATTTCTTGTGGGGTTTTGGATTAAGCCTCAAGCCACAGTGGCCCTTAACAGTCAAATTCAGTCTAATCTATGCGACAGAGTCATGAAAAATGAGAAATTTTTTGGTGAAGCCGCAGCGAACATTCGCTGTTATATGTATATTAAACATAGTGGCCTTTCAAATATATAAAACATTTCACCGACATTGATTTATTTAAATTTAAAGAGAAAAAGCGCTTAGTAAAGGACCCATTAAATCTGTTTCAAATAAAATACACAGAAATATAAAAATTTGTTTTCTTTATGTTATTCTAATAAATATATTAGTATAATTCTGACAAACACCACAATATGTTTGTGGGGACATTTTGCAGAGTTATGATGGGCATAATAACATAACTGATAGAATTATTACATTAGTGATATATTGCGACTATGATTGTAACAATCATAATTGTTCCATGCATTTGCTGAATGCTTTTTATAGTTTTACGCGAGAAGAAAGGGAAAATAATGATTTACAGTACAGTTTATACTTTAACTTTGGTATAAATGGAAACAGGGCTACAAATGAAAGCAATTTCCATCTGATTCAAAGAATCATAGACACGTTGCAAATGGCAATTGAGTTCGCTTTTCAATTTCAATTATAAACAAGTAGAATTTAATGAAGATCTTATATGACACTATGATTGCCAATAACATCCGTATCATCCTGCGTGGATTGTTTTGATACATAAACTTGGCCCCGGCTTTGATCAGTTTGCATCTCTCAAATTACCATCATTAATGCCAAGATAATAATTCTGGTAACAGTGTTGTGAAGGCCATGGTTCAAGGGACCATGAGCAAGTTGCAAGTCGTAATGGTGTCTTTGTAAGAGAAGAGTTTGTAGCTTCTACACAATTAGTGGAAAGAAGCCTAATAATCACATTTGAATTGCATCAGAAATCAAGATTTGAAATCAGATTGCAAAATAACGCCACATCTAGCAGACTCATCTAACAATTACTTCATAATTGAGTGAGTGTTCATAAAGTAGCAATTATTTCTATTCTGCTCTTATATTTGTATTGGAAGAACTTTCTCACGGTTTTCCGGGTAAATTGAGCAAAACTACAATTATTATGTAATTTTGCACAATTACATGAAAAGTCCCGCTGATGAGAAATCACTAAATGATTTTTTCGTTTGACTTTTCAAAAGTCATAAAATTTTATCCAAGAGAAGAAAAGGAAGAAAAGGCATAGAAAAATGTGGCCATGTATCACCATAAGCAGGACCCCCTCTGGGCAAGTGCGTTGCCTTAAGTACAAGGCCACAATTCAAGTAAAGACGCGCTGATGTTCATGATGAAAAGCAAATTAGAATTCGAGAGAAAAAAGCCAAGGGAGAGGCAAGAAGCACAACTGAAAAGCACCCTATAGTGTAGATAAACAGCAGGAACCTAAAGAAGGAAAGGAGGCACAGTTCACTTGAGAACAACACACGCAAGTTAGCGGTGGAAGTTTCGTTATTTTTGCCTTTTTACACTCGTATGTAGATACTTGAAGTATTTAGGGAGGAAAGCACCCCTTGCAATGATTGGTGCAGTACCAAATGAGGGTTGATCATTATTATTATTACTTTTTTTTGTATATATGCAGCATATGTATGAGTTTTATTTCCTTATAATTTCGGTTGTACTAGGTTATATTACTTTAATATAATTTGAGTTTTTTTAGTTTCAGAATTCTTTATTTATTTGCCAAGAACTTTATTAGACGGCTGCTGTTTGAACATTCGCATAAATAAATTGCGTGTATTTGTTAAGACAAAATGTTTCTAGACTCGTCCGTTCACAAATTTTACTACAAAATCCAACCCTCTTGGGAGTTGTGAAAATACCGGCAATGGCTTGTGACTTTTTCGTTTTGTTTTGCTTGTAAATTTCAATGCCACAATTGGTGGAATGGGTGCATTTGACTTTATACACGCTCTCTGATTTGTGTATAAATGAGTGTGTTGTTCTTTGTATTTTGCTCTTTTCTCTTCTAGAATTGAGCGAAAAGATGTAAGAGAAAAGTTCCTACAGACAAATTTTAAGAGCCAAATTCAGCATATAAATAAATTAACAGTCAACCAAACAACACCGGCAGCTTGAAGTATTGTAACAAACAAACTTTTATTTCCGGCCACTTGAAAACATTCCGCCAATGTTGCTGCAAGGATAAGCACACACATGTGTAATGAGTTTGCCATGAAAGCTAAAAGCAAGTTTTTATAACATAAAACAGCAATAAAAAGAAAATATCAACGGAAGCCAAAATAAAAGCGCGCGTGTGAAGTTTGCGTTACAAAATAATATAAATAATTTATGAAGAATGCAAAATACATTCAAATAAAGTTACACATATAAAAGTGGATTAACAAAATGCCAGATTCAATATCAAAAAGCTAAAAGTGCTAAGAAAAATATTGAGAAGCAAAAGTGAAAAGTTTAATAATAAAAAAAAAAACAAAAAAGTCAAATAAAATATTGTTGTTCTTACAAATCTCCAAGGATAAAGGACAACAACGGCGAAAATTGCTAAAATATGTCGCGTCGTAAACAGTCAAAACCACGAGCTTTTCTCAAGTGTAAGTTTTTTTATATTATTTATTTTTATAATTTGCCCAATTTTGTTGTTTGTTTTCATTAAGCCCATTTATGTGTGTGTTTGAATCTAGTGCAAATACAAACCCCTTTACAGTCGCCTACACATACTTATACAGTCAGTCGCCTATACACTTAAAAAGCTCCCCAACTCATACACACATGCACAATTGTATACAAATTGTAATGCCAATCATGCACTCTGGCAAGTGTCAAGAGTATACACTTTAGAGACTCATCAATGGTTTTTTGTTGGCTGTAATCAAACTTTGTCTCTGTCTTGCTCTGCTCTGGCCCACAATTGCACATTTTTCATACGATGCTACGAATACTTTGAGGTAGTCATTATATACATACATACATATACGCCACCTGCTGGATTGCCCCAATCTGCCCCTTTAGCACATAGTACTCCTTCCTATTTTATGCCAACCATCTGATGCACGTGTTAGTTTTTAGTATAAATAAATTTTTAAATCGATTTCAATTTTTGTCATTTCCATAGTTGTGTGATGTGCTCTCTTAAGTGACATGAAATTTTTACTCAAAAAAAAAAGCAAAATCAAAAATGTGCCTGCCAAACAACCAGCCCAGCCCAGTCTGCTTTTTTGCATTTTAACTCATCACCATCGTCAGCATGTGAAATTGTACTTTGTTTTGTACCTACACATCCCAAAATCCCTATATACGAGTATGAAAAACAGAACAGAAAAAGGTTCCTTTTTGTTCAGTGCAAAACTCCCCATGGAATGTGAATATGGTTCCCCAAATAACACAGCAGCATCACATCACTGCAAAAAGTTTCCTCTTCTCGTTGCCCAATAAACCATTCCTACAATGTATGGGGCTCTAAAAATACTTTCCTGTTCACTTCACCCTAACCATCATAATGAATATTTTTATGGAATACCAGTAGTTTATACCCAGTAGACTGACTTGCAGAGCGCTAAGAGAATTAATTGTATAATCGCTTCAATTTAGTTGTATGCCTAAAGATTGTTTAATGGCTGCAGGAGTGCCAATAAATTTAATAATACAGCAATGCATTCATAATAAATCAACAATCCTTGAATGCATTCATTTTGTAAAGAACGTGACTTTAATTGAAATTCGTTTAAATTTACGAGAAATTAATTTTTTTAAATCATTTATTTTACAAATAATATGAACTGAATTAAAATTGTAAGCACGAATTTATTTTAAATTTGTATGTATTCATGGTAAAATATATATTTTTAATCATTCATTTTACAAAAAGTATGAATTGAATTAAAATTTGAATCGATTCATCGTACACAAAAAATTTTATAAGAAAATATTATACAAAATTGTATAAGAAACAAAAAAAGATTATAACTTTTAAATTTTGTCTTTACATTCAAAAAATGATGGTGCATAATGAATTAATTCAAATTTTAATTAAATTTATATTTTTTGTAAAATGAATTATTAAAAAAATTTTAATTCATTACAATATGCATATATTCAATGATATTCAATATATAATGAATGCATTCAAAAAAGAATACACTCGAGATATTGCAGATCATTGCTTGATTGATTCACTGTTTATTTAAAAAGAATCATTTCGTTTACAGATCTGTCCGTAATATAAGAATAATAAAATTACATCGATTACATACCAGATAAAAAAAGCCTTCCGAAATGTCACGTCCGGATGTGGTTCAAATACGTACTACTTCCGATCTTGGAGCTGTTCATCTCAATTTGAGAAAATAAATTTTTTAGGTTTTCTTTTGCCAAGATAGTAATTTTATATTACATTATAATCGTTAACTTATCACTGGGAATGGACTTTACATCAGGAAAGAGTAAACGATTTTTTCCATATGTAAAAGTAATTGTATCAATTATTAATTGAAGAAAAATAAGGATTTACCATAATATTATATTGTATAATATTTGTATTAAAGAAATAAGTTATTTTTTTTTTTTTTTGAAAAAATGTATTTTCAATATCGAGATTTTCGCAAATTTGTTAAAGTAATTTAAAATTTCGAACAAATTTTTGGTCAACTTGACATCATAGGAAGTTGAAAAGTTGTACTCGTGGATTTTTGGAAACAATGAAAATGTTATTCCTGGAGAATAACTTTACTTTTTTTTCTCGCTGGGACCAGACAATTTAGCATATTTTAAAAAATTTTCAATTCTACTTCTTTAAGCATGACCTTTGTATTAGTCCTTTAATTTTATTAACGAAAATATAACATAATATGGTTGTGGTGACCATAATCTAAGAAAAAACTCTTTCTAAATCCAAGTTTTTTCGCCCTAATTTTATTAAAAATTGTTCTTTAAATTCGAAGCATGAACAAATCTAGATCTTTCTGAAGTTCTTAAATCAAGTACGAAAAGTCCCAGTTATTTTATTTGTGTATTGACTTGATGCTGTCGATATTTAAAATGTTGTGGCTGATATAGTAAAATGTATTGCTTAAGAGCACTCGATGAATTTAAGAGGTCTGAGCTCAAGACCGATATTATACAACAAAAATTTTAATTAAAATGTAAACGAAAACAAGAAAAGGATATACAAATCTATGTATTAAAAACTGTTATATCAAGCCTTTTACAGGATTGCACTAGAAAAAATGATCCCGCATGGTATCGCTTGGAATAAAAGCCAATTCTGGCTTAAATCAATCCCATTTTCCTTTGTCTTACTTTTCTGTTTCTGGCTAAAATAAATCCTGTATCTATTCTCATGTCAAGCCTTACGCACTTGACTTGTTTTGACCGAATATGGAATATTGTACCGTCGTTTGGGATCCATTTTATTACATCCACAATGACCGCAATGAGCTTATATGGAAAAAAGCTTTTACTTTTTTATTGTGTGTAACGCCTTTCCAGCTATTGCCTTTCACGCATCTTAAAATATTTTCCATCCAATGTCCATTCTGTCGCTTGTATATACCGTCTGCTCATGTTTGTGACTCCTATGACGACCATGTCCCTGGTGAGCCGCTCACTTCTTATTTCTTAATAACGAAACTGGTTTTATTTGCTCTTTGACGCCCTGAAGTCTTTTATAAATGATTCACTATACCGTAGCTGTAGCTTTTGGTATCCTTAAGAATCATTGATTCTTGGAAATGACTTCTGCATGTCGCATCATGTACATTTATGGCTTAGAAATGGTCTTGGTTGTATCCTGCACAACTAAAAAAGTATGTCTTGCTTGTATTACTTTTGTAACTTGGTGCTGTATGTTTCCAAAGAAGTGATACCATCCAAAGCCATAGTGAGAGGGGTAAAGAACACCAAGTCTGATGAGGTTTGAACTCGAGCCCATAAAGAAAAATGGTGTTAGTTTGATTAAAAATGGCGTGCAGTTCAACTAAAATACACTCAGTAAATAAATATCTTTCTGAAAGTTTAATCGGGAGAATATTCCAAATAAGTTTGATGAATTTTGTAAAAAAATCTTTTTAGTTTTGCTTTATAAAGAATCCTACAAACATTGTCAGCCAATAAATAATAGATTGATTGAAAAAAAATTGTAGGATCGGACTGTGCCCAGGGAGGTCATCCAGTAAATGATTTCCATGACTTTTCCTGCATGTTCGCAAAATACTTCTAGTCTTAGCGAAGTTATCAGATTCATTGGTATCGGAGTCATGGAACTATAACTTAATTTAATAAATTTTTTTTACCAAATATTGATATATTTTGGAATTAAGACTGCGTACGAGTATTTTTAGTTGACTTCAGATTAAATATCAATTTGAATTAATCTTGCCAAATTTACTTCTCTGGTTTTTTTGGGACTTGTCGTTTTACAATCACTATATTTTTTCTTGAAATTGCAATTTTTTGGATACATACGAGTATTCGATCTTGTAATTTTTAATATTTGTAAAGATAATTTTTTCAAGTGGTTTGAGAATTTTGTGAACTTGTTCTAAAAAAGCTTTAATTGTTTTGCTTTCGTTTTCAAAATATATGTTTGAAATTTTAAGGCATTATGGCTGATAGCATACTTTGTTAGTCCCCCAATTATATATCCTCAATTACAATATTCTAATGAAAAATTTTAACTTCATGCGTTTTATTTAAAGTTGATATAAATTGATATAAATGTCGATTTCTTAAAACATTTTCCGGGTTATTTGGATATTGAATTTTTTAGAAAGTTTCTCCATTATGTAGACTTATGTTTTAAGGTTCAAGCAATTATTAATAAATTTTGAATTTTTTTCAAGAATTTTTTAAGTTTTGCGTTCTAAAGCTTCCAGCTTGTAATAATTCCAAAAAATTTTTGTGTGGTAATTGTCAGTGAAATTAAGATATTTTAATTAAAATTTGTTGTTAGTTTTTTCCTAAGTTTAAGTAAAATTGTTTTCTTTTTTGATATCAGTTCGTTAATAGTTAATTTTTTAACTATTTTAAAAAGTTAATTTTGACTTTAATTCAATTTAAATTTCAAGATTTGGTGAATTAAAATTTTTATGAAATTTTTTTGTTTATAAATTATACTGTTGGGATTTATTTATTAAGTTTAAGTTTTTTAATTTTTAATGTATATTTTTCCTGTTGATATTTTTGGGAAATCGGATTCATTCCTTAAAAATTCCCTCTGTTTTAAAATTTCCTTTGATACATTTTTTTCTTGAGAAATTTGAATTTTATTTGATTAATTTCCAATTTTATACAGTGAGTAATAATTTCCACAAAACATTAAAATTTCGTAAGAAATTAACAAAAAAAAAGCAACAAAATAATAAAAATTATAAACGAAAATTTGCTAAGAAAATTCATATAATCGAGGTTTTGTACAAAAAACCTGAACTTGTTCGTTGATTTTATCCATTTTGATTTTGATTTTTTTTTTAATTTAAGAGTTTTCGACCAAGTTTTCGTACTTTATGTGAATTTTTTCAGGTCTTATTATGTGTTTTTTAGATTGCAATAATTCAAAGTCGGAGGAAAGTGTGCTATCGCTTGAATATTTTATTTTAACTTCACTTGGAAGGAATCAGGCATTCGATTAAAAGAACAATGACTTTAAATTTTGATAATGACAAGATTTAAAATCCTTTATGAAAATTTTAAGAGGATATTCTTAAAATATAATTTTTTAATTAAAATATAGTTATGTATTAGTGTGGCACATTAAAAAATAAATCTTACAATCTTAGTTCTTCTTTTCGTGTAAGAGAAAATTGCACTAAATTGTAGAATTGAACCAGAACGCATAAAAAATCCATAATCCATAATAATGCCAAGGAAAATTTATTAATATACAATTTTTTTTAGTGACGTACATACATACATAAAATCAAAACATGTATTCGAATACGGTCTTCTTTTTAATAAAAATTATCTAGTGTAATAATTTTTATTCTTTACACTTCTTTTGTTTTTATTTAATAAAAAGAGGTATAAGCTTTACTTTAATATATTTAATTTTTTAAAACAGTCTTCTTACCACAAAATGACAAATAATTTTTTACATATATGTATATTTGACTTCTCGATTGAAATTGCAACCGTTTTTTTTTATTATTATAGACTATTAATCACGATTGCCTTGCCAATCAAATTTAAATATCTTATCAAGGGTTTGTTAGTCGCTAAGTGTTCAATAACTAATTTGTACTTTAAGCATACATTAAAATTTTTATTTAATAAATAAGATGAATATTATAGGAGTATTAATTAAAAGTGCCGCATATTCAAAATTTGAATTGATAGCTTCAAAGCTCTGACAAAATTTGCTACAGTGTAGCTTTAGGAATGCGCAACGCAATGTTTTTGTTATGTATTTTGCTTTTTCAGTTCATCATCATGAATACAACAATAACAACATCAGCAATAGCAACAACAACAAAGACGACAACAACAATAATAATAAAATAACATAGAAAACCCATCGTTCGTTATTTCTCCTGGGATCATACAGCCAATCCCATGGGACTTCCCTTGAGGACTAGTTTTTGCTTTTGTTGCTTTATTCTGTTCTATTCGTTTACTACATCTCTCTTGCTCTTCACAACAATTTCGTTTTGCTGTTGCACACACAGTTATACATGTATATACTATACTTATATAAATATATTATGCTTTACGTATGTGTATTTCATGGGTGTTGGTAAATTTTGCAGAAAATAGGTTGGTGTAAACGCGCTCAGATATATACTTACATACACATACATACATGCTTGAATAGTTAAATTAAAATGATTTTGGGCAAATAAATTAATTTAATTTCTTATTGTTCAACTAGATAAATATGGAAATATTTTTAGAATAGATCAATTGGCTTAAATTGTGTTTCGTGTTCTTACGTATGGAACCTAAATTATCTTGGCTAAAATAAACTATAATTGTTGTTCGCTGGCTTAAAAACTTCTTGGTATAATTTATTATAATTTGCTGTTTTCAAGTTAGTCCGTGATACATAAGGCAATGAAAAATATAAGGAGTTTTCTTTTCTAAAAGAAATGTTGCCTCTTAAATGGGGAACAAGTGGGCACACATTCTTGCAAAGGGATTGATGCCTTTTTTAAGTTCAGGATTATGCAAAAATAGTTGCTAAATGTTCATTTAATCTTAATGTACATAAATTAAACATTCCGAGAAAAAATTTAATAATACTGTAAGAGTACAGTGATGACATCTTCCCAGGCGGACAGAGTTGAGGAAATACTTTTATGATCTTAAGTTCCAATGAGGTAATGGGTTTTCGTTTTTCCGAGTGGGAGCGCCCAGCAGACCTTTTAATGGCCATGAGATGAATCTAAGAAAAAACAAACTGCGGTTTTTAGCAAGTTTTTAATCTTTCTACTCTTCGGTTTCTACTAGTAGTACAAATAACTTCTGAGTATTTAATGTTAAACTATTTAACTTTAAAAAGGGAAGAGAAAACAAAAAATCTTTTCTTCTGAATATGATGAAGAAAGCTTATGATTCACTTAAATATATTAAAAAAGAGAATTTGTCAAGGACAAGCCCAAAGCCGTTTTGAAATGTGCTAAAATAAATTTTTTTAATGCAAGCAAATCCTCTACATTTTCATGGCTTCTCTGGAACAGCGATAGGCAAAAATACATATAAACATTTTGTTTGCCCTCACAAACACACATAAAGAATCACTATTGCCAGATCTGACATTTTCATGTCATACCTAAATTTGAAATCTTAAATCTCCATTTTCTCATAAAAATTTTGTTCATAAGAACTAGTATTTCCTCAGGTTAATTTCATATGAATTTCTGGGGATCTCACTTTTTGCATATGGCAACGCTAATTTCTAACAACAAGCGTAACACGTCCATCGTGTTTTAGTGCTCGAGTGAGACTGATTTATGTTTTTTATTTCTCTGCAATACGTGTGCACATGTACACAAAAAAAGAGCGTAAGCATTGGCGCGGCGCCCTTGTTTTGCGTATCCCTGCTCTGGAAGCTCTTCCTCTCTCTCTCTCTCAACATTTACTCTCACAGCTAATCTCTGCATATTTTACTTGATGCCGTTGCTGTTCCCTATTCCCATGTGGATGAGATGCTAAAAGCCTTGACTTTTAAAGACCTCATGATGAAACAATATTCCCAAGTTCGACTCAAGTATGAATAAAAAAAAACAAATTTTGTGAATAAAAGCTTAACCTAATACGAGTAACATTCGTCACAATATCTAATATTTTGTGGAACGAATAACATTCGAAGTACTTCCAAAAAAATATCACGACTTCAAATCGGGTGAATATAATCCAAAAAATCCCTAAAAAAGGTATGAGTTTTCACAACTTTCTGATCACGAACTGTAGATCTTATTAACTTCTGCAGAAGATCTTTGCTTTCCGGGTAGGTAAAACGGAATGTTCCTTAAGCCGGATATATACTCTATTCGAATTTTAAAAATATTAAATATTTAAGCTTTATCTCCAATATGTCATATGTACTTTTATTTAGAAATTTTTGTAGTCAAACTACTAGTATCTACATCATATGTCTAGAAAGTAACAAACTTATCATACCTTTTCCTCAATATGATCTCCCAGGGATTCGACATGAAATAATTTCTATGTCTTTTATAACAGAAATTGTTGTTCTTGCTGTTGAGTAAATGTATACATATTTAGTATATTTAAGCACACACATACAACCATATGAATACAAATCGAATTGAAAGAAAGCGAAAAAAGCATACTGATAAATCGAATTTGTGTTGCAAGTCCCGAGAGCCTAAAAATGTCAGAAGGTATACGATAAGAGATATTAAGTCTTTGGAGTCGATGAGTCATCATTGGAGTCATAACTTTATTGCAAAGGAGTGGTATTTGAGTAACCGTCTGGTGGTGATCGACTTTTAGGTTTCGTACGGCAGCGTGTCAAATATAATGGAATGTCTCTATAAATGTAATCTTGGCAGAAATAAAACAAAACTTTTCACATAGAAAATAAAAAGGATTATATTTGCATTCGCATGTATTTTGCTGAGAAGCTGTTTATGGCTGCTGTGCTTAATTCTATATAAAAGAGTTGGTGAGTGACTGAGCATTTTTGTGTTTTTGAGAGTGTGGCGAAAAATAGTTATTGGAAATTTATAGTACTTGTGACCATTGAAACAGCTCCACCGTGGTTATTATTTTCTTTCAAATATTTGTTGTAGTTTTATTTATAAAAAGGAACAGAAATCGTTGTCGAATTATTTTAACGATTTCAACTCGGATGTTTGCTGTTGACGTTGTGCGTATAAAGGCATAGACCCACATATACACATGCTCATGTACACAACGCCGCCACACATACAAATAAAAATGTGCCATAAGTGGCAGCAAAGCCATTAAAAACTTGTGAATGTTTATTTGGTTGTATGGTTTATAAATGTTTATATACGTATGTATGGATGTGTTGCCGCTTAGTGGCCATTTGGGAGCTACTTGCTAGACATTTAAGCGCAAACATATCATTCCCCCGCCCACCGGGTTGTCACCATCATCACTACTACAAGAACATGCACTTGTGAATGTAACTGGGAACCGTTTAAAAGGGAAGCAGTTTTAAAAGTCATTATAATGATCACCTTTTTTATTTTCCCTGTTTAGTATTTAAGCAATTCGCTTAACGATTTTTTTCCAATCCACCTCCTCAATATTCTATTTCTTTTAAAGATAATTGAAGTAAATCAATTTATTGATTTTAAGCTTTTAGAAAATTTTTCTTCTTTTTAAAATATCTTTTTTGAGCTTACTGACCTTCGTGAGTTGGGCCATCTTTTTACGGTGTTCTCCGACTTCAACAAAAAAATCTGATTTTTCTCGGTCTTTTAACATAAAGCGATTTTTCGGAATTTAGGTTCTCATTAAAAGTTTTATGACTTTTTAGATTTTCTAATTTCTATCATTTTGGTTAAAGGCAATTGCTTATGAGTATTTATGTTTTGCACAATTTTACCAATGGGTTTCGATGTTTTTAAGTTTTCAATTCATAATTCAAAAGCGATTCTATTACGGCCTTTTGGAATTTCATCAATATAACGTTAATTATAATGTATGACGAGTTTTGATTCTCATTTGCAGATTTAGGAGTTTGTCTGATTTTATACAAAAATTTTCAATTATTATCGAATTTTGACCATTTTGGCCTAGAGGTTATTTCCCTAATATTTGTGTTAATTTACAACGTTATCATGATTCCTTTTTAATGCAGTCCTTTTCTTTGACTTAAGATTTTAGAAATTCTTTTTAAAGTCGGATATGGTATAACTTCAGATCACATTTTCAGTTCTTAATTTTCTTTTCTGATTTTGAGCAACTAAATGTTTTTCAATGGTTTCTGATAGTAATTTCATAGTTTCCATTCTTTTGGCTTTAAATGCTTCTATGCTGCGTCATTGCCTCGGTTTGAATTTGCAACGCTTTTTTCTGATTATTTATCCTCTATAAATTTTTTGACTTTTCCGGTGATCGTTAATCTATTATTTTGCAGATGAGTATTTTTGAAATTATGTGAAATTGTTATGCTCTGATCCGATGATTTATGGAATATTATTTCAAGCATATTAAGTAATTTCCAATTATGTATAATTAAAAATAGATAACAATGATTTATTGTTCAAGACTTCTAATAATAAAACCAAAATATCATTGAAACAAATATGAGAGTTTTGTCCTGTTCGATTTCCTAGTCGTATCGTGTGAAATGGGTGAAACCGACACATTTTTTATTACTAATATTTAAAAACAAAAATACATTTCTTGCATATTTTAACGATGTAAAATGGGTGTATGTGGGTGTGTATGTGTGCATAGACAATTAATGTAAGAAAACTCACACTTACACTTACCATACACATATGAAATACGTTTTATACTCGTATGCAAAACATCAAATTCCACCAACACAAAATTAACCAGAGTTGATGTGTTACCCGGGTGCAACTTTTCTCTTGTTGCCCGTTAGCCTCCGCTTACAATGTTGGCTAACACGTTTCTACCAAAAACATAACAGCGTAAGCGAGCATAAAGTTAAACTCATGCCAACCAAAGCGCCATGTACGTAAATTCATTTGTGGCGAAATTGTATGTATTTAACACACAAACTCGTACAAGAAATACTAACGTAGACAAAAATATAACAGCACTTTCGTTACGCTTGTTCTATTCTGTTGCCAAATGTTTTAGTTTCCTCTTGTACTTGTTGTTGTTTATGCTGCCGTTGTTAGTTGTGTGAGTGCGAAATGCACTCTTGGGGGCTTTAAACAAAAATGAAAATCGCTTGCATACATATGGGCGCTTATACAACTTTATAGTTTATATGTATGTAAGTGTTTTCTATTTTTAATTGTTCGCGTTTGTATAATATTTTGTTTGTTCCGTTGTGGCCATAACAAAATTCTTTGAATCACTTGTACTCTCTGCTTTTCCATTAACTATTCAATGTAGTCGTAAAAATGGAGCAAATGTTTTTTTTTTCTAAAATTTTTTTAAAATAATATTACATGTGTTCTTAATAGCAACTTTTTGCGATTTTTAGTCTCTCTTTGCCGATTACCCATTTTGGAAGCATTTGGAATAATTTTTCAAAGCATTTCAGAACTTGATCTAATATTGATTATTTGTCATCTTTACCTTTTATATTGCATTCCCAGGAAAAAAAGTACACAAAAAAAGGAAGACAAAACAAGCAAGCACGTTGTGATTTTCCAGGTCAATTACTACCGTTTTAATGAATATTCGTATGTTTAAAACCAATAAAAATTTGGTGATTTTTCAATAATATTTTATTGGTCATTTCAATATGAAAAATTAGCAAAATTCTGTTTGTTTCTTTGTTATTCTTAACTGCATTTGAATAAGCATTTGTAATGCTTGTTATCATTAAGGATTATGAACCTTAATTAGTCCAAATTCGAATCATTTCCAATGATTATAACGTAAAACTATCATTACATGATGTTATAATTTCCTTTAATGTTCATTTGGCTTGAAAGTTTTATTCAATATCTTGCGAAAAGGAAACTTTTTTATTAATCAAAAGAAAAAAGTTATTCCTCATGGCATCGAGTTAAAATTTCATCAGAACATGCACACCTTTTCGGTGCCACTACACGCTTCATCAGCACTCGAGTCTTGTTCACATAAAGAAAAATTTTGTTCACTCGATTAAAAATGTATGCAGTTCAACTCAAATCCATAAGACAGCTAAAGATAATGCCGGGAGTGGCATAAATATAACTATAAAACTATTATTCAGTCAGCTAAAATCGGAAATTTAAATTATATAAATGTTTTTTTATCTGCTACTAATAACAAATTTGTCCTTAACTAAAGCTTTAATGTGATAAAATATGAAAATAGAAAAATTACAATAAATATAGGAAGTATATAAACTTCGTTAATAACTCAATATATGACCTATAAAGAATGTAAATTTCTCGTATTCTTATTCCTCGAAACCTTGGTTTAAGTAGCAACGATGCTAGAACTATAGAAAAGACTTTAAAATGTTTAAATAATGAAAAGTCATGAACATATTTTGGTCATTGCAAGTCATTTTATGTATTGTTCATACAAAAGTTTTCTAAAGCTGTTATATTTACATTTTTTTGTTTGTTAATTCACAATTATAAAAACATGATTGAATTCTATAGAATTCTCATATAATATATGTGGGGTTTTGTATAAGTACGTGAGTTTAAATTGTTTTCAAGCAAATGCACTGATGATTTGGTTAGCGACAACGAAATGCAGCATATACAGAGTCAAGCCACACATAAATAACAAACTTTTTTGTAACAATTTAACAATTTTGAATAAAATTGTTCTTTTTTCCCTTATAAATACATTTTTTATCACCCGGTGGCCGATTAATTGTAAAAAAGAGCCAAGTCGAATATAATTCTTTGTTGTGTTTTGTTTGTACTCGTATTTAAGCTTTCTAAAGCTTTTGTACTTATATTTGTTTTGCAGTTCACAATTAGAAAAATATGATTGAAGAGAATTCTCGTATAATGGTGGTTTTCATGCATGATTTGGCTAAAATGAACTAATGATCTGGTTAGTGTTAATAAAATGCACACATACATACATACATGTACACAGCTGAGCCCACAATAAATAAGAACAGAATCTTTGAATGCACTATTTTTCTGTTAAAATTCTGAATTTCCTTGAAAGTTCCACTAAACATTTAATGTAATGATTATCTTATCATTTGAAATTTCGATTTTTGCTCTTGGGTAACAATAATAATCTATTTACTTGACACCACAAGGCATTGTTTTAGAGATCATACTACGTTTATTGTAATCATGCTGCTACCAAGCCATTTGCGGACTTGGCCTTCACTAAATTTTCTTGGAATATTCAAATTGTCAACTCGCTTGAAGTCAATAAGGATACATTTATATGTTGTAGCTGGTGCTACTTTTAGCGGAATTAAAGAAGAGTTTGCAACTCTAGTGCAATTACAGATGCAAACGTATTTTTGCTGAAATTACACAGCTCGTCAATGTCCTTTTCATTATCTTCTGCAATTTCCTTGAAGTCAACTTCATATTGCAGACGTTTTATTTTAATCATATTAGAAAAATGTCGCATTCCATGTTGAAATAGTACAAGTTCTGTTCTTTTGGAGACACTTTGCACATCTTAATTAAAATCAATTTGAAAACCATTACAATTTCAAATATGAAATGAAAGTTTGTCTAACAACAAGAAAAAAGCCCAACATAAATTTGGCTGAGTTCAATCACAAACATTCTTTTTCATCTCTTCTGAGACACATGGGCATACATGGCCTTAGAAATGACAATAAAACGATACATTTTGAGTTTATGAAAAATGCATTCAATTCTCTCAAGTTAAGCCAATTTTCAATTCTTTTGCATATATTTTTTATAACTTAGTTATAATTAGGCAAGAGACAAAATTAATTATGTCTGTTGAAGCAAAAAACATTTGTTCCGTCCGACTGATGTTTTTGTAGCGGAATTTGCCAAGATTATTGTAGGCAAAAAGGACATTTTATGCATATTCACTTCAAGCTCTGGAACTACAACGTTAGTTATAAAGTCAGTTTAGTAATCTCGGATCGAATTTTACAAGAAAAAATTAATTACATTTCTTCATTTTTAATTTCTCATATTTTTGAATTAACTGAATGAATTTTACACTGTACAGGTCGATTTAGTACAAAACTTTTAGTCGCTGTTTACTTTACTGTTTTAGAAAAACAATACATATATATGTGGCATTAAGGAATATGTGCTTAAGTTGACTCAAGCTCGAAAGTACTTCTTAGCAAAATGTCAAAATTTTTCATGAAGTTGCAGCGTAATGAATTATTACTTGTCGTTTTATCTTTTGATGTGTAATTTTATTTGGAAAAATAACTTATGAAATTGCGTATGACAGAGTGTGTAATGTAGAATAATTGATTCCTACTATAAGGTGGCGCAAAAGTTATGTCATTATTGGAACTGGTTTAAATTTTGTTATAAATGAAAACAATGTTTTCATAAAAAGTTTGTTTGAAAGTGTAAAATTGATGACATGAAATGAAAAAAAAACTATATCACTCAAATGATGCATAATTGCGCTCGTTTTATGGCATTTTGAATTGTTGATCGCAAAGCATTAGGAGTCAGCTAATTCAAAATCTGACATTACTTTTGCGCCACCTCTTATATGAGAATGCAGAACGTCCACGTATATAAGAGCCCGCGCATTTAGAAATCACCTTCAAAATTAGAAAGAAGCTCTTCTGCAAAGCTACAAAATCAGACTTAAGCACTTTTTCCTTGCTGGCTCCGGTATACCCGTATGCACATACGATTAAATAACTATTACCATTTTATCATATTTGATATGCATGTTAATATTTATCCACTCATGTCATTTTCACCTGAATATTAAATCTAAAAAGTACATCTCTTTCTTATCACCATTAAAACCTCAAACGTGATTAAAATTCTAATTTGCTTATAAATTTATACGAAAAATGTGTGCAGAAGAAAGTGGAAATGTTCACTTTTTCTTTTATGTTATAAATTTATTTGGTTGTTCCCTAAAAATAATGAAAAGCGAAAAAAGTGCATTAAGATCGTTAATATATTTTCCCACTCATTACGTCCGCATGTGTTAGTATTTGTGTTCATTTTTCTGAATGGCCATTTCCTTTGAATCCTTAAGGTGTAGTTTAAAATCTTAACGATACATTTATGGAAAGGACAAAATATTTAATACAGGTGTGCCCACGTGTGTGTGTATATTTGTGTCAGTGCATGTGTGTAGGTGTAACGCGAGTATTACTTATTTCATTTGAACTTTTGTATCGGCCTCTCGCATATATGAGAACAATATTATAAGAAGTAAATGAATATAAACATAAAACAAACAAAAAAATGTTGGGAGTTTATGAAAAATTCAATTTAATTGCTTCCGATTACACATGTTTCACAAACTGAAGAGAAAAAGAAGGCACACTGTTGCCACACATAGAAGGAAGTGGAGTTTTTAGGCTGGCCATTGCTTAAATTGAATAATATGGCTGTTATCATATAAAATCCATTTTAAAAATCATATTTTACAATAACTTAATATTTTTAGATATAATAATACGCACATTATAATTTCTTTCCAATACCCCTCTTGGGAGCATATGGCTTCCACGAAGCATCACCATCTTACACGATTTGCTGCAGTTGTTTTCTCTTCTTCCCATGTAAGACTGCACTGTCCTGGTTCTTCAAGTATCGTTAGTCTCCATGTATTCTTTGGCCGACCACGGCTTCTGGAGCCTTGAGGGTTCCACTCTAGCCCCATTCTTGTCATACAGTCAGGATTCTTTCTGATAGTATGGCCGATCCACCTCCATTACCTACGTTTTATTTGTGTTAGTATGGGTTTCTCGTTGGTGATCATAATATAGTTAAAAAGGAGCTTTAAATGATCACGCACTGCGAAAAGATATTTTGAGCCGCCTTCAACCGACTGGTTTTCCTTCAAAGATAATCCAAATCACTAGAATATATTCGTCACAACAATAATTAGTTGCAGAGATCACAACATAGTTGGGACAAAAGCACACTACAACAATGTTTTTCCTCAACGTGTAGTTTGCTTGAGCGGTGTAAATTGCGAATTGACGTCTATTAGACAAACTGTTGACTACATCAGGAAGTGACACTATTTAATCACGCGGGAAATATAATTTTATTTAGTACTCACATATTGGCCACTACTCATGATGGGCGTTTTTCTAGAACTAGAAAATTGGCAACGTGAAGGAAATGTACAGGAAATAGTGTTTGCCGACGTTCGATTTCAATTTTGCGAGCTGGAAAATAATTCGTAAGACCTCTGGAGGAAGCTTATTCCCTATGAAAGCTTTTCAGCTAAATGATGAATTACCTCTGTAGTGCGTAGTGGAACTTACTGGCATATCGACTACAAATTATTTTGTTCTCAATGAAGAACATGTTGGTCGCACAAAAGACCTAGTGCCAAGAACAAGTTTCTGATCTCACTAGAGCACTTTCCGCCTTAAAGTAGTTATGAATGTGGGATAAGCTGGGTTTACGATACAGAATATTTGGCTATGCTACTGTCAGCTACAATTTTTTTTTACTTTTGAAATAGACTTGTAAGAGTGCGACCTTATATAAGAGTTTTATTAAATTTCCGATGGAATGTAAGTGCTATAAACCGTAAGGAGATAAGATGGAGTGCCGTATCGCTTACACAGGTTCCTTTTGAGGTAATTTTCATGTGAGTTTCGATTAAGTTTAAGTACAACTTTGTGCTTATTTTCGGCTAAAGTGAGTTCATTTCTAATTCATAGTCTTAACGACTAAAATTTTATGGAATTCTTCAAGGCATTTATAAAAACAAATATTAATTAATTATAATAAAATATTTTGTAAGTGTACACTTTTAAAATTTTGGGGGTATAAAAGACAAATTCGGAAATATGATTCTTATGTTGATGAAACTGCCATTCTGAGTTCCTGCGTGAATCAAGTCCAGTTTTATAAAAAAATTAAATTTCTCAAAAAACTTTGCTCAGGACTTTTTAGCTGCTTAAAACTACTATGAATGATTGCCTCAATAAAAATTTATTTAATAAAAACTGTAAACTTTATTTTATGTAAACAAAAAGGAAATGGTGTAGTGATTTTAATTTCTTTTCAGATGAATCATGGGTGGTTTCTTTAGCACTGCGGTTTTTTTTCTCTTCTTGTGTGTTGTTTTTATGTATGTACTTGTATGGGCTTTACATATTTGTATGTTTGACACAGTTTTGGCGCCAAATCATCAAATGGTTTAGAGAGTGGAAGAACACACAAACAAGATGTGAACAGCGAGCATATATTGGCAGTCAAATATATATGTACATAATCGTACACAGCGTGTACGACTGACTCTAATACGAATACTGTTCTAATTTCAGTTGAGCACCTTTTCTGTCCAATTCATTAAAAGGCCACTACGTATCATCATCATTTTTCAACACAAAAACACAGATACACATTTGAAATTCTCCTATATGTTGGTATGTATTAGTGTGCGATTTAGATGGTTATGCTCATATGTATGTATATATATATGTATGTGTTCTTTGGCGTTTAAGGAGGAAGGAGATGATTCGTTTTAAGCATTTGGTATTGTTTGGTTATACATATGAGCGAACAGGAGTTTTTTTTGTGTTGTTTGTATTTGTATGAGTAAATTTTGTCTTTGGTACTTAAGTTGAGCTATTGGTAAAAAATAAAATATACGTACGTGTAAATAGAATTTATACCTCTATGGTCGCCTGGGGAGTACTTAAGCGTAATCTGCATAAAGTGAGCTGATACAACAACAATAATAATAACTCCTGCTTGTTTTAAAGCTGCTACTCCTGTTCCGTTTCCTGTAGCTGCAGCAAAACATATGAATGTGTGTGTGTCTGTGTGTGTGAAGAAGAAATAAAACTGCTGATGAAGAATAACGAAATGAAACAGACCAAAATAAAAAAAGAAACCAATTTTACTCTAAAAACAAATTTCTTTCGTTGGGCGATACTTTGTATGTTTTGCAAAAAAAAAAGTAAAAAATAAATAAATAAATAAATAAATTAAAAAAGCTTCATGAAGGTGGTTGAATGAATCCAGCTTTTTTATATTTTTAAATAATAATAATATTGTATTAAGGATTTGGTTGTGTTTGCATGTATCTTCTGTTACCGAGGGGCATATAAATATTAAAATTCGATTGCATAACTAATTTTTATTTTGCCATTAAAGGGGTAACGTGGGGGTACTTAAAGATTTATGTCTAACAAACCCAAAACAAGCTTCATCATGCAATTTATATTTCTACTCCAGTTTTCCTGTTCGTAATAACTCCAACTAATGCTTTTGTTATGAAAACATTCTCATGTACTCGTACAGCTTTTATTTAAATTATTTTTTGTTTGCTGCAAAAATTTATTTATTTCTTGTTTGTGTCATATCTTTATACAGTGGGTGAAGCATCACCATCAGGAGCAACAACAGAGGAGCATGAAGATCCTTTGACCTTACTGGATCCCAAGGAGGAGCTATTGAGCGAAACGGAAAGTTTAGAATTGGAAGATGAGAGGAAGTCAGATGGCCCAGCAGCCAAAGATATAAACAATAAACTTTTAGCTTACAGTCCTCCACAACCAGCTCCTTCTCTGGCTTCTCCAGAGATTTCAGCTGTACCAAAAACATTAACAACCATGACAAACAATAACAATGGTAAGTTTTTTCATTGCAAAGTATAGAATTTCTTTTCATTACAAAAGTTAAAGTTAAGATACCATTATGTACTTGAAACTCAAACACACACACATATGAACACTTGCACATTTGGCCAAGTACCATGTATGTGTATGGTAGACATACGATAGTCATTTTTCTGTAGTCGTTATTATAGTATTGATATAACAAAGTTAACACTCCCACGTGTAATTGCTTGTCCAGCTAATAACTCTCAACAGTCTCATAAATACCAAAAAAATGCAAATTTCATTTTTGGTCAATGAGTACCACATCGAAGTGCATATTTGTTGTCATATACACTTGTATCTAAAATACATAAATGTACTCGTACATGCATGTGTAGTTGTAAGTACTTAGAGTATTTTCGAACTATACACACTTATGCATTATTTTACTCTCCAGCTTCTGTCAAGTGCATACATACATACATGTAGACTTATTAAAAGTGTATGTAATATGTGCATTTATTTCTTTGCTTGTACTTTTATTTTGTCCTCTCTTTAAGCCAATTGGGAGTTCTGATATCTTGAAGTAATACTCGTACAAAGCGTGTACAAACTGGCGCAAAAGCAATGTCATAATTTAAACTGGTTGTCATTTTGTTATGTATATGAAAAAAGTGCTCTGTGCCACCTCCCGAGTTGATGAACAATTGCGTTCGTTTTACGGAATTTTGAATTATTGGTCGCAAGTTTCATGGTTTGTTGTGGTAAATGCAAGATTTAAAAAGTTTCAAAGGAAGAAGCCTGGGGCTGTTAGATCTGGCGATCTGGATGGCCAGATTAAGTCTCCAAGACGAGAGATCACTCGACCCGGAAATTCGTGTTTCAAAATCTGTATCGTTGTCCGAAATGTGTGATTGCTCCATCCTTGTGGAAACCAACAATGATCGAGACCCAATGTAGCAACTTTCAGCAAAACAGAATCGTTTAGCATCTGTCAGTGCCATTGCCATATTCATAAAATAAGGGAGAATCACTTTTTCACTGCAAATGTCAAACCAAACCGTAACATTGGAATGATGCAATGATTCTTCATGCATTTTCTGTGAATTCTTTGTACCGCAGAAAAGCAAATTTTATTTTAAATGGAAATGAGCTTCATCGTTCATTATGAGTAACAACAATTCCACGTTTTTGAGGTGTGTATTGCTCCATACGTTGTTTATAACTATTTCCCTATATATCTACATCATAAATGTCAATGCATACTGACATTTGGTGTCATCTGCAAAAATTGCAGACAATTCAAATTATGACATTACTTTAGCGCCACCCTGTTGTTGCTTAAAGACACGAGGATGATTATGGTCTTAAAATTAACATTTCTGTAAACACTTTTTTGCTGGATTATTGCACCTTTTGATAAACATTAGATATACTTATTTTTGATGGTATCATAATATATAGAATACTTTTCTTTAATGTGTCTAAGACTTGCTATTAACATTAACATGCTTTCACACTATCACACAAGTGTACCATGGCCGAAATTTGGCGGCAAAAAGTCAGTTCATCTTTAGATTAAAAAAATTTAGTATTCAATACCCAATATATTTTAAAGAACAATTAAAAAAATATAACGCTTTTAATATTTTTAATAATTTTTGTGAAATCGTGAGTATTTTATTGTCTTATTTGAAGTAGAACTTACTTAATCGAACTTGACAGTAGTGTCCCAAATGCAATTACTTGTGAGAAACTCAGACTTTAAATCATGTTCAGCTTATTAGCAAACAACTGTCGACACACAAGAATTTAATTATTTTATAAAAACAGTCAAGGTAGAAAATTTCGGAAATGTTTGACTTTTGGCTAGAAGGCAGCAAGAATATAACTCCTCCAATTGCCTTCTACATCTCGACAGGCTTCTTGCAGCCATTATATTTCTGATGCTGGCGTTCATAGAGGATAGTGAGATAACACTCTACAACACAATATTATAACAAGGTTCTAACGACAGAATCTCGTAAAGGGGACAAAAAAGATATGTGTAATCTCAACTTTTTATTGAGAAGTGGTATTTCTAAGACTTTCTTTGTTGGTGAATTATGGTAATATTAGACGCTAAATATTTTTTTATGCAAACTTACCCCCTAAATCCTAATTTTACGGGAGATTTTAGCATCAATCTGGAATAAGTATGAAATTAACTATTAAAAACACTTTCAGTTTTGTCTTACTTGTGACATTCACGTTGAACCTTGAGTTTTGGTTTATTCGAATATTAATAATAAAAGTTGATGACAAGTTTTATTGTGAAATATTTTTGGCCGCTACATTGCTGTTCCCTTTAACACAAGCGACAAGAGAGGTTAAAGTTAGAGGGTTAAACTGTTCGACCAAAATGTTCGTCGGAGCGTTTTACATAAAATTGTTTCAAGCACCTTATACCTAAAATGTAAGGGTTAAAATATTTCCTAAATCGAAGGGGAATCGGGTAACTTTACTTTGCCCCCAAAATAGAGGCCAGCAGTATATTTTCAAAACGCTGATACTAGTGCATTTTGTTTTGGTTTCTTCTGTCAAGCTTGAAATATAGATCTAGGATGTTATTTTACTTAAATTATCTAAAAGAATTAATATGGCTTTTGCACTCATATGGAAACAACAAGAAATAGTTGGCTGGACCAGGACATATTTTTCCAAAATATATCTACATTTTATATAAATCTTTGTATCAAGGGATATGGTGAGAGTTTTAACAAAAATAACACTTTGTGAGCATATTTTTTTTTCGCAAGCTCTCCTTAAGGACGAGATTTTAAAAAAGGAGCATGAGCCACGCATTCTTTTCAAGTCATATATTCTGGAATTGGAATTCTATACGTGAAATTTGGAGAGGCTGGCTCCAAAGATTTTTTTCTTTTTTTGGCACAGCCTTACGCCTTGGTAAGATTTTGGGTTATTTTAATCATTTTAATTTTTAATGTTATTTACCTGTAATCCAAACTAATTTATTTCTTAGACTAATATTAGAAAAATTTTTAGTAAATGGCATTTTAATTTTTTAGGAAAGTGTAACGTGTTCAATAAAGCACAGACTTATAATGACATATTATTGAATTCTCTAAAGGAAATAAAACTTTTTTAAATCGACTATTAAAAATGTAAAAGTCAGAGTTTGACTTTGGTTTTCCACTGAACATGTTTTCTAAGTGCAGCGCATAATAAATAAATATAATTGCAATAAGTGTACATAACACGTAAAAATTTTGTTCTTTGAAAAATATTAAAAAATATTATATTTGGGACCAAAAGTAGACTAAAAGTAAAAATTAAAAGATATTAAATATGAAATATTTTGCTCGTTGTGGCTTTAGCTGTTCATATGCCCTTCATTTCAACTAAAACGTTTGAAAACATTCAACCTCGTATGTTTATGCTAAAAGTAACAAACACAATATAAGAATTCCATATTGTTACAAGAAACATAATCACCGTAGGTTTAGAATGCTTTTATAAAAAAAAAAAAAAAAAAAAAACAATTATACTCAGCGTTGGTCGTTAATGATTGTATTCAATCAGGCAAAAATGAAAAATAAAATCTAAAGCCACAACAAACAAAACATTAAAAAAAATCTAATTGACAACTCATTTCAATAATGTCCTAATGGACGTTGAGGCACAAAATAAATGGTAAAGTAATATGAATTCTTAAATAAAGAGTTAAAATTTCAATTACTTGAGAAGAATATCGCAAAAGAATAAATTTTCAATACTGAGAAATAATAAAAAATATATATACAGATTGTATAAATAATATCCATGAAATTTAATAATTTTATATTTATACTATTTTTTAATTACAAACATATGAGGTTTTATGCTTAAAGTTCACTAACGATTTGGTTTAGAGACGAATAAATTCTCGGCATATGAGAAACTAGTCACAAAAAAAAATTAAATTTTTTAAACTCTAATTGTTTTAAACGATTAGTAGGGGAGTATATTTCAATAAATTTTAAAATTGCATATAAATAATTTTCATTTATTATGGCAAAAACTATGAACAAGTTAATTATTTATAGAGTTGCTTAAAAATATATAATTTTGGACATAATTTCGGTATTTTAACTAACGAGCTTCCAGTACGTCCCTTCTCCCTGGTTAATCAAAATAATTGTATTATTTAATATGTAAATAAATAAATATATGTATAATTTATGAAAATCTCAATATCCTTAAGAGACCCTCGTATAACGATATGTATAAACTTATGGCATTGATTCGATATTCCATACAAAACAGTTTTGGTATGCATTAACGACAACCTTTTCGTAATATTCAAGTCATTGCCATAACATTTTGAATCGACTTGTGCCATACTTATACAGTGGTTTTATATGCCAGTATCCCTTATGTATACTTTCTATATTTGCTTTGAAAAAAAGTATTCTCAAAATTTAATTTCTCTGTGGGAATTATTATCGATGAATAAGGGTTTATTTGTACAAGTAGGCAAAATCGGTGTTTCTTCATTCAGTAATGCGGTAATGGACAGAAGACAAAATGAGGTTAAGTTTCTTATATCCATTATCTACTGTATATAAGAGGATTACCATTTCGTATTGTTATTTGCTATTGCTTCTATTTTGCTTGTATGGCTGACTATGGTTGTGCACGAAATAAACTTTAATGTGTCCATGTTGTGTCATGGAAATGCTCGTTCATTACATGAAAGTATTCCTATGAGCCATGATTATGGCACTTGGGTGTATAGAGGGCGCCATACAGCAACGTGGCATACATGTATTGTATCTGTTATAGCCAACAAATACAAAAAAATATTATAGCATTGCGTAAAAGTCAAGAAAAATATTGGCATTAGGAGAGCTTTAGATAGTACTTTTCGTATTATATTTCTTGAAAAAGCTTAACTTAAGAAAATATTTCATTAGAGAAGTATTGTGAGAGAGAATTACAATTATTGAACAAGTTTGTCCCCGGTGTGAAGGAACCTAAATGGCTAACTTGCATACATACATACATATGCTTGTATTGTAGTGTTGTAAGGAATATTCTCTTTTGCATTAGGATATTCGAATATTTGCCTAATTCATGACATTCGTATTCGAAGTCATATCTGCCAAAATCAAAAAAAATAATTGAGGAATATTTTCGGCAAAAAAGAAACACGTAAAATGAAAAACGATATTAATAAATGGCATAAAAAATATTGATTTGCTTAAATTTTAACTAAAAAAACTTTTTATTGAACCTAAAAATATGATCTTCTAATTAAAAAAAGAAATAAAACCTAAACTTTTTTTTTACAAATTACATTAAAAAGATTTAAAAATAATTAAATATTTTTTTATAAACTAAAAGTTTTGAACAAGTAAAAATAATCCAGTAACTTTGTGATAGAAATTTTTACCTTGTAGCGTTTTTTAAGGTAATCATACAACATCCATTAAAAGTTTGTGATAATTTTTACAAATTATAAATAGTATTGAAGCAGGAAGATTATTACAATTAAATTTTAGAAAAATATTATTGAATTTTATAGAATTTTAATCTAACATTTGTTTATTTTGTATATGAGTTTGAATGGTTTCAAACATGATTCGGCTAAAAAATACTGATGGTTAGAGTCAATGTAACTCAGACATATATTCAGATAAGCCAAGAGCAAAAAAATTTTTATATTATATATTTAATTTTGCAGAAGTACCCGTATATATCTCTATATTTCAAATTTAATATTTACATTTCTATTTACAAATATTTCCTCAGATAATCGTATTCCTATTCTCGAATGTCTAATAAGTGAAAACGTAACATCACTAGTATGTGCGAGTAGTTTATATACTCATACATAATTAAGCATAGTATGGTTGAATTGAAGAAACATATACAATATTTCATTGGCTTCTCTGCTGTGGCATACATAAATATTTTAGGTGATGAATTAGCAAAACAAGCATAAGAAATTATCATACAGAATTATCATTCTGCCCTCGAGGATGCATCAGATCTGCCCGCATTACTTTAAGTGAATGTTCGTTTGTATTTTTGTTTGCTGTCTGCCACCTACCATTCATACACTATTGTGTCATTTTCATGTACCACTCAAGTCATTTGGGAAATTTATGTGATCCAGGCGAGAACATCATCATCATCATCGTCATCATTATCATCAAAAAATAACAACACCAAATAATATTGTCAATAGTTGCGAATTATAGACAATAGTTAGTTGTATGAAAATTGGCAGCAACATAGTGGTTTATAACAATTTCGTTTTGACAATAACTATACACTCGTTAATATAATGACAACTAGTCACCTGATCTACCGAACGACATGCCAAACGCAATGCAATAAAACAATATTGTAATAGTATAAATACCAATACCCACACACATACACATATTTGGGCCCACAAACTTATAAAATACACGTAGAGGTTTTGCAATTGTATTGATATTAGCTTAAATGCAAACTTTAAAATACAAACATAGAATATTTGAAATCACAACAACAATTGTTGTTTTCAATATGTATTTAATTAATGAGCTTATGAAAGACGTCGTTAACTGCAAAATTTGTGCTGATAATTTATTTGCTTGTAAAATTCAGAATGGCTAATTAGCGTTTGACACCTTCAAGTTATAAGAAATTATTTGAATTAAATTCCTTTACACTCCCCCACAATTCCCAGCCAGGAGCAAATAAATGTCTGTGGAGGTCATGATGAAGTGATGAAAATACAACCCAAATATTTAGTTTTTTTCGTCAGCAAAACTATTTTCATTTAGGCAAGTAAAATGGCAGATATAAAAGCACAGACTCGTCTATATGTTTACAGGTGAGCTTATAAATATAGTAATTAGATAGAAGTTTGTTATTATGGTATTCTAATATTTATTATTGATGTTTCCTTAAATAGTGAATATAAAGTTGTTCTAAAATTTCGAAATTTTACAACTGGAGTTTAAGTATTTGGTCAAATTTAAAACAACAAATGATTGATTACAGTGAAAGCTCACATGCCAAACAGCTACCATAATCATACATCTCCCATAACAAGACATTCGTGGTCGTTCCAAACTTTTTATCAGTCTTTTTCTATACAAATTGTATTCTCATTACCGGCTGCTTAAATTTTAATAATAATTTATTGGAATTTAAAATATAAACAAAATATGTGCCAAAAATACCGCGACGGAACTACTTTAGGTTCCAGTACGTAATTTGGTTTTTATCAGATTAAATCAGGATTTGAAAAGATCGAGATCTATAGGATAAGGAACTCAATTTTTAAATTAATATCGATTGAGCAGATATAACAAATCACTTCAGCCACGATTTAAGGCAAGAACAATTATTTTGCAATGAACACACCATGGATATATGATGTTTGAGAGTTTAGAATACAAAGCATACAGTTGTGAAGACCTTGACGTAAAGAAAATGCTAAGATCAGCTGAATACGTTCATTGTGATAAATATACAAGTTTATCTAATTTATAGTTATGAATAGGGGTCAATCAGCAAAATAAAAAGCCAAAAACTTAAGAAATAAAAAAACTATTAGACAAGAAAAGGTTAAGTATTTAGTAAATAATGCAAAATAACAATATTAAATAATAAAAAAATTAGCATAGAAGAAATACATCAAATTTCACAACGTCAAAAAATTCATATGGGAAATAAAAAATGTTGCGCTTTTGTAGGAAATGAAAAGATTATATCTTTTGTGTCGTGACACTTCTAAATGCATTTTACACTGTTATAGACAATGATTTGGTTTTTAAACAGGTGCAAGTGATTGGATCAGTGTAGGAAAAATTTTCATAGACCTCGCCAGATCACTTAAGCGGTGCATTCGTAAGCCATATTCACAATAACTTTGGCCTCCATATTGACAAAACCTTTAAATGATAGAAAATATCTAAGTTCGGTTTGTTAGAAAAGTAAATTAATGTGATACACAATTTCTAACCATAACAGATGATGTCATCACAGATGAATAGAAATAAATATCGATCGCCTTGTTGAGCATTGCCTAATGGAGTTTTTTAATTTATAATAAGAGTTTCAGCACAACTTAAATATTTTATTAATTTCTAAAGTATTTTATATAAAGAAATTTTTTATTTCTATAATTTCAATATATAAAGTAATTGAATAGCAATTGCTTTATTTTCAAATGGAATTGAAGTTAAGTTCTCTATCATTGCAATATTATTGCTTCTAAGTAAAATTTTTGTTATGATTATTAATAAGATTTGATGATTATAATTATTATCATATTATTATTAGATGACAACAAAGTTTCGATTGTGGTCTAAACTATTTTAAACATATTTGTTTATCATGACTGAATTAGTGTTTGCAATACTTTAGGTCGGGCATAAATTGTTTTTTTTTATGGAGAATTGCTGTAATCATATCGGAACTACATCTTTTTTCGGAGTGAAGAATTCCTAAAATGAAATAGTGCTAGAAGCAGAGGGAGACGCAAGACTCTTGAGGAACGTTTACGGTCCAAAAAATAATTGAACTTAAGACCAATCGACAATGAGGCATGAAATTTTTATTACAAAATTTTAAATCAACAAAAATAGACATAAGCTGTTATTGATAGAAGCCATATATATGGACTTAACTATTTTTCTTAACACTAAATGCTAGATAGTAAAACTTTTTTTAACGAAAGCATCTTAATATCTGTGTACGTGTAAAAGTATTTACACATACTTTTATAAAAAAAAAATAAATAAAAAACACATCTAGAATGGAACATATAATAATGTACATCCTTATTTGGTACTCGTACTCTTTCATTACTCCTCTTATGCAGTGTAATTTGGTTTCTACTCTTCTTGCTACAGTCCCCGGTGTGTTGTATAATGTTCTTAAGGGAAATGAGACTGTGTGATAAGTTTTAGGGATCCGAAAATTGTCTTTTTTACTCTTAATTCCCATTGAGTCTTCGTAAGTTATATGAATATTTTTCTACACTGTATGAGTGTGTTAGTGATTGTATATATGTATATGTATGTATGTGTGTGTGTGTATAAGTGAGATGATTGTGTTTGAATGAGTTAAATGTAATTTGGTACATGATTTTGCCATAAAGAATGAAAAGTGGGTCAAAATATGTAAAAAAGTTCCACTTAAAATGTATTAACGTATTTTGGTTTTAAATGCGTTAAGAGTTAAAAGTATTATTTTTTTTTCTTATCAAAAATAAAGGTAATAAAAATGTAAAAGTAGCATAAGCATATTTATCATCTATGAAATAAGTAAAAGAAACACTGAGGCAGAGGGACACGTATATAGTTGGTTGGCTAAATGATATTCTGCTAAAGTAGTTCACCAAGATTTAATAACAATACTACTTTTTACTTTAAGAATTCTTGACACTCGGTCAACGTTTGTTGAAAAATAGTGTGAAATATATCGTAATATTGTAGTAAGACTTTGCGCAGAAAAGAACATTGTGGGGGCGTAGTACATTAAAACGTATATTGTCCCTATAATTTAAATCCAAAACGATAAAAAATCCTCTCCTGGTCACCAACACCATATCGTGGTTTAACCATAAAACATTATATTTTACAGATGAATACTTTTAGTTATCGTTGCCTTAAATGGAATTAACGCGTTAATATAAACTGCATATGATTTGCATTGACTAACGTAACAATTACATCAGCAATATTTAACTGTTTGAATCCAATCCTTGTCTAGGATTTTTACTCTAATTGAAAAAGAAAATTTTATCTTGATCAAGATTTTGCTCTCACGATTTTTTTTTGGACAAATACAAACAGTGAAGCCATTAGGTTTATCTACAGAGCGACCTAAAGTCTTCGAAAGGAATCGAAACTGCGACCCTTTGGTCTCTAGTCTAGTACACTAGCATATAAAATGTGTTTTGTGGCAAAATGCTCTTCAGATAATATTAATTTTGCTGTATTTTCACAGGACTACCCAACACGACCCTGACAATTTAACAGATAATGGAAATGAGTCTAAACAGTCTATTTTTATCAATAAAAAATAGCTATATTTTTATGGCGGAAGCATTGAATTTGTTCATGAGAGAGCACTTTCGTTATTTATTCTGCATGTACCGAAAATAACACTTTCAAAGTCTCCATCTCTGCAATTCGCCTAGACCTCGGCAAGATAAAAGCAGGATTGCAAATTAAATGATTAATTTTCATTATCTAGTGCTTCACCTTTATAGAGTTTGAAAGACAAATCAAAAATCATAAAAAAATACAAGTGCAATGAACTTGAAATGATTTTCCATCATCCGACGTCAAATTTGAATTGCCAACCAACCAGCTTTGGATATCTTTAGTATTATTTTTCAAAAAAAATTATTAGATTACCCTATCGGAATTAAAATACATCATTCAATAAGTAAAATGATATACCAAACACTCATAGGAGATTCATAAGGTGGTGGCGTATTCAAAATATGTCAAAGATGTTACGTCAGTACCTGTCATAAACTTAACCTGACGGTGCTCTTCGTACTGGGTGAATAAAGCCGTTTACCGTCGTCCCTTTGAGGCACATACAGGGTGTGGTTCTACATGTGCCCCTAATAGGGACGACATGGTAGCAAATTCTGTACAGGCTGCAGAAACATGTACAGACACCTTGCTAAAGTGCTGGAGCTATCTATCCTCCTACCACCCCAATGGCCCAGCAGTAAGATACCCCGTATCTTAATGGGCACTCACCAACCGCAACCACCAGGGCAACTCTGTCGAATAGCAACAGCACATAGAGATATATAGCCTGAAGAGAGCATCAACAACCGGTCACTAGCTCCATATTGCAGACACACTCATCCGACCCATAACTCGTCCCCCGTATCTGTTTCACGCATCACCAGATAGGATCTCTGGTCGGCCTTGTGTTAAAAACACCTCCGATTTTAGGTCCCGTGCAAACCTGAAGTATCGGTAGCACCTCTACCCAGACAACCACAAAGCTACTTCCTTCAATACTTATATGCTCGCCCGTTACCCTGTTAATTCAGGGATTGGGTACAACATACAAGCTTTTAGGGGTTATCAGTAAAAAGGCCTAGGTCCGGAAACCTGATAGCCCTATGCCCCAGGAAGCACAACACCAAGCCACCAAAACAAGATGTATAACCCGTGCCCCCGGGGGAGCGTATTCGAAAGGAGTAACTGTTTTGTATTGTTTTTAGGTTGGTGACATCATTTCTTTGCATTAAGCCCATCGTTATCACCAGATAGCGCAACAATGCTGTTCAAGGTTTAGTGTGTAACTGCCTTATAATTCTTGAACAAGACTCATATCTCTTGCTGAACCCATGGTCATACCGTACTTAAGGCTAACAGCACCTTAAATATCAGCCGTTTAATCAAGGATCGAATTTCCCTTCAATTTAGATGTAAGCCGTAGTTGCCTTATTGTCTATCAAGGGTTTCATCAATAACTAGTCTAGTAGAAAATCCTTGTGAGTAGCCTTTGTTTATTTGCTTCTGTCAGAACTGTTTATAAGGTTAAAAATCTATAAATTGTAATACATGTGCAGTAAATATTTAATGCAACAATTTTTGTTCTATTGTGAACTTTAAAAAGGCAACAATCGCATTGTGAGAGTGTATGTAATATGTACGAGTAAATAGTGTTCCCCATTCTCATGGCGATATTTTTTTCAGAAGTGAATTGATATCGATTTGAAATGCATAAAATTGTTATGAGTTTTTCAGCAAATGTCTGATAAAATTTTACGGATAAATTCCTTTAATTTGCTCCACTGTTGAAAATTGGCTGTCCCCCATAGTGGCTTCCACATTAATATGAGTTTTCACTGTTTATAGATTTTATTATTTGTGGAAGAAAAAACAGCCAAGCAGCAATAACAACAAGCATAAGGAAACAAATTTTTTTTGTAGCATGAAGGATTATAAGTACCATGTATATTGCTGCGTCCTAAAAACACTGCAATCATAATACGGAGTATATGTCGTGTATAAACATTTTTGTAAAAATATTGAAAAAATTGCGACAACAAAAACCTTTTCTTATACTCCTTTTGGTGTAAACAAACATAAATATACAAACAAACACACATGTGGTTGAAAACATAAATAGTAATGTGTGTATGGGAGGAGGATGTTTGTCATCCTTGGGGAGTAACCTTGGTGCGAATAAAAAATTACACTTTGCTATACAAGTTAAAATTTTTCCTTACTGTACTGTGCTGCGCTGTTATTGCTTTTCTCTGCTGTTGCCACATAAGCGAGCGTTTCGCATACATTTTAAACTTTATTTCATAAACAAAAATATTGAACACGCACACATACACACACAGACACAAACGAGCGCTCTTTCAGAATAATTGTAAAGGAATGAAAAAGCAGAAAGTCAAGGTGGGTAGTTAATAAGGGCAGCAGAAAATATGAATGAATATTGGGTTCATTCAAAACAACCAGCATATTTAAAGAGACGAAGAAAGGAATCTTTATTTTCCTCGCTCATAGAGATACGAGCATAAATAAATGGTAAAAGTGGATTTGGGAAAAGGAAATGGCAGGTGTGATGTTGGTTGGGTGTTTAAAGTTTTTTTTTTCACATGAAACATCTTGACACATACATACATACATATATGATTATAACACATGTATTACTGTGCGTGTGTGTGTGTGCGTATAAAAAAATATTATTACTGATACTGCCTGCCTTCCAGAGATATTATTCTGCAGTCATTGAAGTTGCTCATTTTTCCATTATTAATCCTTGGGGTATTGAACATGAGACAAAAGTAAAGTTTATCATATTTTGCGTATGTGACACCTTTTTTGACGTGTTACAACAACAGCAACAACAAAAACAACAGCAATAACAGTAACAACAACACCAACAACAATGGCCATATCAAACACATGAATATTACATACAAAATTTTACATTTGTGTACTAGTATGTGCGTTTATTTTTCCATACGAATTTAACTTAAGTATTCCGTCCATATGTACGTTGATGATGTTTGCTTTAGTTGTTGTACATATATTGCAAAGGTAAAAAAACAAGAACAATGCAAAGTTTATTCATTTATTGGGTCACCTTTGGGAATAGGTTCAGTTAATGTTTTTTTCACATCGTGATATTGCTTGACACCCTACACGACAATGTGACACAGAACGTAACAAAGTATTAAAACAGTTTGTAATTAGAGGAAAAAGCAACGCTTGTACGATCTTGCATATTGAAACAAAGCCCTTATTCCACAACTTAATAATAGTTTTCAAACTAGTAGTGAATTCCGTTCTCCTTTGTCCATTGTGTTTTAATTTTATTGAAGTCCATATTGTAAGAAACCAATAGAGTGATTTGAAACTACAGGTGTGCTTGTATCACGTTTGACCATATATTGCCATACCTATGAGAACATTTAGAAATTGTCCATCAGTTGATTTGTTTTGCTGTTATCGCTCCGTATTACTGGTGACTTAAAGGATAGTGAGTAACTTTTTCGCTTAATTGCGAGGGAGCGAATGAGTATGAGTATGAAACATGGCAAAGTGAGTGCGGTATTGTCTTCTAGGATGGGTATAAAATTATCTCTATGATTTATTTAGAAAAAAAAACAACAATGAGGGAACAGGACTTTGATTCATTATGAAACAAATCAAGCAAAAAATCAGGAAAAATTAATCCCATTTATGTAAAAAAAAAACTCGTTTCTCCTAAAAGAAATGTTTTGCGCGTTTTCTTGAGGTGACAAGCTGAAGATCGAAATGTAGTCGCATTCATATTATTTTCCATATTTGGCTCGATATCAAATGATTCCACATGATTTTATATCAGCATTTCATTCTTATGATGTATCAAATCAAAATATTTTGGAAATGGTTTAAGAAATTTGGAATGTCTGTTTCAATTAGGAGACTGCCAGAGAAATAGTAAAGGGTCATCAGTGATAATTTTTTTGTTGTTGTACATTTTCCGAAAAAATTATTGATATTAAAAAAGTACCTGCAATTCGCTGTTATCGAACTCCTCTGAGCTTGACCTGCTATTATATAAATATTAATTTCAGATATCGAAGGTAGGATAAGACTAAAGCTAATCTGCAGGAAAAAAATACCATGGTATTATATCCTCAAAGAATATTTATTTTGTATGGGCATAATAAAATAGGATAAAACTGAAAGTATGAGCATAGATTTTCTTATATAAATTCTAAGTAGAAATAGTTGATAATTACTATAAATTTTCACAGGTGTGGCCCTGCCTACATTTCGAATCAATATATATTGGGATGGAATTTCAAAACAATTACTAGTGTAGTTTAATAGTTACATACATATTCATTGTGCTTAACGAATCATTCAACCTCATATGTTTATACATATACCTTCAAACACAATATGAGAATTATATTATATATGAAAATTTTAAAATATATTATCATAGTAGGCTTAGAATGACTCAATGTATGCCGAGCGACTATTTTGTTTTCCGTTTTATTTAATAAATACAATCATTGGCACCCAAAGGATTTGAAAAAAAAAACAAAAACAATAGATGCGTATCACATTCAATTGTTTGTTGTTTTTACACTGTAGCACAGAGGATAAAAATGTTTATAAAAAATTAAAAAGAATAACATACACAAATCTAGAGTTGTACTCGTATCTTCAGAAATTATGCCTCAAGTTGTACTGTTTCAAATTAAAAAGTTTAAAACTGCGGTTTGTACATAAAGTAGTGGCGCCAAATGTGACAAGCCATATAACGATACACAGTTTAAGAACATGGAATTACTGGAACCGCTTATTTGACAGATCTTCAATCTGTTGATATAACGTAGCGTAAACTTCGTCATCGTGTTCCATGTGATTGAAAATTAAGTGTTTGGCTGGGCACCCCATACAAACTGGGTCCACTACAGATATTATTCGTTCGAACGAGAATATCGCTGTGGTTGGAACGACGTCAGACTGAATTCATAAACATCAAAGAGACGGCCATGCACACAATTAGGCATCAGCAGATGTTCGCTGCAACGAATTTCGGCGAAAAATTCTTAATATAAGCATACGTATATATCTAAGCATGACCTTAATTATCTTCCCTTAATCCTGACAAGTTAAAAAAAATTAATCGTGTAGCACCCAAAAAGGCTGATAAAAACGAACATTACAAATTTACTTATTTAAGTATATAGAATATTATAATAGTTCATTAAAAACATGCACATACATGAAATTTGTTCATAAAGATATCTAATACACACACACACACACATCTAATACATACACACATTTATTTCTCTTGGCAATATTCCATTTAATACAAACACAAAAATATATTTAAGTAAGAATATTCCCACGGGAATCAGTTGCCAACAGAGTAACGAATCGAATTAAAAGCATAGTAGTGAAAAGGAAATCTCTCAGGACCGGCACAGTAAAGCAAGAATAAAGTTAATACTTATACAAATAAAATATATGAAAATGTACGAGTATGTGTGCGTGTGAATATGCCTTATAAAGTTTGTATGTAGATTGATGTACAGGCGGTGGAGATGTGTGCTTTTAATTTAAATATATAGATGACATTCAATATTAAATACAAACCAGATAGATATACATCCACATCTACATTGATATAAACGTATGTATTTATATGAAAGTAGATGTGTATGTGTGGGCATTATATGCAAACAGTTCAGAGTCTATTTTCTGAATGGATTAGTGAAAGCAAAAAAGGACAAAATGACTTTAGGGACACAAGCTACATTTTGAAATTTTATATGTAGAGGTGAAATAATTATCCCTACTACCTTTTCACTATTAAGAACAGTTTTAATAACATTTCTTTATGTGCGTGTGGGCGTGTGTATTGGCGTGTTAGACGTCAAGCTTAAAATTAAATGGCAAGCACTTAATAATCTTTGGGTTCAAGATATGAACGTACTTTTGCAATTAATGTTAAAGGCAAAAGCAAATGATGATTTCATTCATAATAGTCAAAAGCGTTACAGTAACATGTACCAACAAAAAGTTGCATACACACGCACCCATACTCGCGTTTAACTGTTGGTATTTTTTTTTTCATTTGGTCACTCTACTCTTCTGGCACGTTAGGCCGGAATAGTGATTTTCTTAGTGAAGCAGATTTTTTTAGGTCAATCATAAAAAGTGAGGCCAATACATAGTTCATAATAATTATACTGGAAAATATATCTAATCTCTCTGTAGATCATAAAGAATCAGTCAGGGATATTCAGAAACTTAAAGGCAGTCACTTAAATTTGCGATATTGTAATTGAGTTTAGGGTTTATCCATCAGGATTAGTGATTTTCATATTATCATTTATTAATTTTTATTTGCAAACTGTTATGCAGTTGTACTTATTTTATTACTATTGGAATTCCAAAAATACAGTGGTACACAAATGACGAACGAGTACACTGTGCAGCAAAATAAAACCTTTTTTTTTAAATAGCAAAGCTCTGACAATGGATTTTAGCAGAGCGTACCAAAACCATTTACGAATGCCGTCGTTTTGAAAGTTTAAGTCGGAGTTTCATTTTAGGGAGGTTTAATTTCCCCCCATCTTACACATTCCTTTGGTGAATCGGTTTGACAATATTATATTAGATAAAGAAGGTGACCAGTTGATTTATGTAAAACGCTACATTTTAAACGTTTAACTCTCTAAGATATGGGTCTGTTTTGTCCCTGTCGTACGAAAGGGGAAAATACATTTAAAAGATGCCCTACAAAAATTTTTTTTATAAGATTCTAATATAAATTTCTTAAAATTCAAAACCTTTACAGGTAATAAAGAAATTTATTAAATAAACCAAAATTCGCTCTGATGCATTCAGCCATGTAATAGAGACTGATCAATTTTAAATTGAGCCGTTTGAGGAGTTCTGAATGGATTCGAATGATTTTGACAATAAAATTCTAATCTGATTTCAGTAGATATATTCTAGCATATTTTACTTGGATTAGGATATAATATTTTAGTTCCGCGTTTTCGGTTCTTCCCTTAATCATGAAAATTCGTAAAGTATTAAATTCATATTTTGTATAGCAAATCCAGTTTCAATGTCTGTTAACCCACTGTAATTATATCGAGTAAATTTTTTATTATAAATTTCAGCGGTATGACTTGTGCGTCCTTAATTGCATATAAAAATCCGTAAATGTATTAAGCAACGTGATGAATGCACTTTATTCATGCAATTACTCAACCAATCATTTACTTGTATGTGAATAATTTCATAATACAAATACATGTACATTCACACTTACAAATGTATTAACCATGGCAAGCTAATCAGCTGATAATCATTGGCATCTGAGAATTTGGTCAATAGTTAATGTCGATTAATAAACTCTGGTATTATATAAATGATTTAAAAAACATGTCTACGTATAATTTAACATTCTACTTGATAAGAATAGAAAAAAGGTTAATTACTTGAATGGTGGTCTGGAATTATGCAGTGAAATGGTTCAATTATGCAGTGAAATATTGAAAAATAAAGGCAATTATAACTTTGCTAGAATGTGGAGTGTATGAAGTTGGTGGTAAGATTATTTATGTTTACAATTTAAATTAAAAGAATTTGCTGAATACATCACAATTGGTATGCTGCATTAAATTGCAGATTAAGTTGAATGAATTGACCGACTTTCATTTCATTTTCTGACCTGCTGCTGCCTCATTGTGATACTTTTAACTTTTGGTTTTATTTAACTGTCTGCTTAGCGCAAATATTTTTTATATCTTATTTTAATTTTGGGCAAATAGCCTTAGTAGCCAAAGGATTTGCATGAAACTATTATTACAATTATTTAGTGAGGCCCAGTACACTGCGACCGGTGATACTTTTGTATGATATTAAGGTTCATCACAACACATTTAAACTACGAATAAAACCAATGGATCCGTTTTCATGCAGACTGAGAGATGTCAAAAATTTCATAGATCTAGATTTTTAATAAAATTTTTGTCAACTTGATTTTCTGAAAAGTTAAAAATATGCACTAATTAATTTCTGGAAGCATTTCGTTTCATTTCGTGAGAATGAATAACATTTTTACACTTTAGAGCACGGATAGCCGATTTCGTTTTTTGGTGGACGATATTTTCTTGGACGGTCCTTTAGAATGGTGCTACGTGTCACTCGGAAATGTAACCACTTCGAATGAACGATATGAGGATTTTTCGTAATTATTCGTCATAGAAAATTTGTTTGTTTTCTTACATATGTACATAGATATAAATATTTATTATTTATTTGAGGTCTAATTTTCTAATTTTCAATATTTCAATAGTTTTTTTTAGGATTAGCAGTTCAACGATTTTAAATTTTTTAATTTATATAAAACACTAGCGGGCCCGTTGCCTGCTTCGCACGGCAAAACAAAATAAGAAAAGAAACACACTTGTTTTTAATAAAGTTGGTTTTGTTCCCAAAAACACATTCACTTCACATACAGAACATACGCACACACATGCGTTATCGGATTTTAACCAAACTTCATATAAACCATATATGGGCCACTTCCTACGTAGTGTATAAGTTTGGTTGAAATCGCTCGACGCGTTTATGATTAGTTCGGCGACGTACATATACGGACTTATTTTTATATATATAGATTTTATAGAAAATATAAGACATTATATTTTAATTCATTGTATTACTATTCCTGAAGAAGACAACCAAATGAGCGATGAATTTGACTTCAAATTCAATAGCAAATAATTATTGAAATTTTAAAATTTGTATAAAATTCGCTGCTCAAATAACTATTGTCTAAGGAAACTCAATTAGCGCGAATGGTAATCATCAGCTAGAATTAAAAGCAACTGCTGTAATGAGGCATGAAAAAATCAAACATTCTGCTGCATTTAATCATTAAGAATTTTACACTAATCAGTCAAAAAATACTCGTAATTTACAAATTAGGCAATAAATGCTGTAAATGTTGAATTCCACTACATTATTGTACGCGTTTCACAGTCTCTTTGTTGCACTTGTTAAAGACCAACAATAAAGTGGCCACTAACGAGACACACATATTTGGCGGCACATGCAGTTGGCTTAGCACTTATTCATACATGGACTTTGAAATGTATTTGTGGAAGAACACGTGAAAGTAAGTGTATTATGAAAGGGCGAACCAAAAAATAAGTGGAAACACATCTATCATAACAAGTAGTCCTGTTTAACACCAACATCTTTTTTCCCGTACTTGTCATTAGAAACATCAACGTAACAACGTACTCGCAGTAGTTGTATTCAAATTCTTATTTTCATTCCTTTTTTTTTTTTTTGTTCAATAAAAATATTCCCCAGTTGTTGCAGTTTATTTGAATATGTTCCGTATGGTTATGCTACTTTCCAACGTTCAACATGTGTCGTCTTTCGTCTAGAACTATGTGAGTGTGTGTGTATGCTGCAAGGCTGTATACAATTGCACGGTATGTCTGCAGTTGTGTTTGCATGGTGCAATCAACGTTAAACGTGGGCAGAAGAAGCGAACGAGAACATTTCAAACTAATAAAAATTTCTAAAGTTTGAGGCGTTATTATTTGCTATACGAAATTAGCAAAAGATATAGCTAAAACTGCACTCTAATACATCACGATTTACTACTATACATACAAGCTCACACACACACACACACATACATAAATATCCTCTCACAAGCATAAAAATGTGCAGCGTTACGAGGATTTTATGAAGTTTATCCTGATGCACGGTGCGTTTCATAAAAATGGACAAGTGTATCGGTATGCTTGTGTAAATAAGAAAATACGTATGTGCAAATATATACATACATTTGTACATAAATGTAATACCGTGTGATAGAATGATCAATTTAATAATATATTTTTAAAATCCATAAAGAAAAGGTCTTAGCCAAAGCATGCCCCCTTTTTGATGCCACTTCACTGAAGCGAATATTATATTCAATATGTGAAGTTAATACATTTGTAAAGATGGATAGGTAGATAATCAGATGTATAGATAGGCCAGTGACGGCGGCCCATAGAGGTCCTTGTGCAATCCAAACGATAAAAAAGAGATACTAATGTGACGACTACGGTGTTGAGACTTTAGACGCTGTGATTTCAGACTATATGAACTTGTGAAAGATTGTGAAGGTACGAGTGTCAGGCATTACCTATGGTCGTGAGGACTAACCAAAGGTATTATAAAAAGATTTTTTGTTTCTCTAGCTATTACTGATTAGCATTTTGCATCTGAATCCGATAGTGGAATTTAAAACAACTGCAATGTTTGGATGATATTTCACAGGCCATCAACCAAGCATATGACTGGTTCTATGACTATGACTATCATTATAAAAAATCTCTTATTATTTAGGACTACCTCCTGGAAAAAGCTAGTGGATCTGTGACAACTCTGTGTAGGATTATACTTTTGCACTAAATACCATATAGGATTGGCATTAGTAGAAATAGTTAGGAGCATTATGTTTTATGCTACTCCTATGAGGGGGTAGGTTCAATAAGATTGAGGTCAGACCGAATTCCATAATGCAGACTGACAGCTCGTAGATTATGCTGTGCATAAAGAATTGTATGGGAAGAAATGACCTTAACCGCATGTAACTCTGTTATGTAGGTTATCTGAACTCGGATGAAATAGCAAAATGGCTAGATTAAAATAGAAAATGTGGGTTATTAAGTCATGGAATAGAAGGTGTTTAAACATCATGAAAGGAAAGATAGTTTAAATGGAAACACGATCATATGCCATTTAATTTCTGAGTAGAAATGTTACCTTAACTGATCGTAACACTATACTGCATTAAGTGATTTAGGAGATATAATCTTGTTTTTTTTTTAAATTTTATATTCCTAATCTCTAGTACCCCGGTCGTTTTTATGTAAGGAGATTTGGTTCCCTTGAGTATACTCCAGAACTCGTAATCTTCCTGAGTATTGGACGATTGTAATAACTTAAATTCGAACATATAGCCGTTGTTGCACTTAATAATTTAAACCCACTGTCATTTACCATTAACTAACATTTTCATTCACATAAAATTACAGAAGTTGTCAGCATAATTAGACTGCGGACGTACGAATATTTTTGCATATTGGTATAAGTGTTTGGATCCTGGAAGCCTTCAGGCAGGTTACTTAACATTCCATTCCGTAGTCGAGATCGCAATAAAAAAAAATCAATACATGAAACGTATGACTAATAAATACTCTTACACAATCACACACACATAAACAACTAGACCGTTTGATTAGTGGAAGGTCTTTCAATTTGCTGAGCTGAGGCGCACATACACACAAATATTTGCATGTACATATATGCAACGAATCAAACGGAATACATGTTTATAAAGTTCGTAGGGAATTCTTGTTTCGCGGTTTCCATTTGATGACTTCAAAAAACCGCGTTACGTATACGACATGCATGCATAACGAAAATGAAAAAAAAAAAAATTGAAATTCAAGTCAAATTGTTAACAAATTCTCTCTTGCCTTATAGGTACACATACCGATAAACGCAAATGGTAATATACATACAAGTGCATGTATTTGTGTTGGTGACATTTAAATGATTTTCGTACTTGTGGAGAGCAACACGAGATGTATTGTATTGAATAGTTAAATGGGGGTTTCCGGTCTTGCTGCTGTTAAAACTCGTTAACGAATTGACTTCATTTACACGATTTTCGTTTGCGTCTAAATTACTGGATGACTGACTTTTGCATTGACGGCAACGAAATCTCAAGAGTATTACTAAAAAAAAATACGTGCGTTGGATGAGTCGCCTTAATATGAATACACACAATACAGCAGTCATAAGCAACATCTATATAGTGTCAGTAGCGGATTGTATCTTTAGAGGAAGAGATTGCAGTTTTATTTAGTACATTTTGTAGGAGTTGCTTTCCGAAAAGTTTTTTCTTCCAATATTCACAAGTGGCTAAGTTTAGTAGTTCAAAGGCAAATATTGTTGGCTGGCTTTTTAGAAACGTATAAATAGTGGTTCCATAAACGTATAAGTGTAATATTCTAACAAACACACATGGGTTGTACTCGTATACACACTTACATTGGTGTGTTGTAACGTTACATTTCATGTGTTATAAAAACTTTAGCAAATCTCTGAGGTGGCATTGTATTGTGGCATGCCACTTACTCACATATACAATACGTTAAGTGCTTAAGTTTGTAAGTATTTGTTCTTTTTGTTTTGTTTTGTGTGTGTGTGTGTAAAGTTTTTGCTTTGCTTTTTGTTTGCCAAATTAAAATACTCTTTGTTTAAGTATTTGTGATTAAAAGAGCAAACAATACTCCTTTGAAAGTTCTCTTTTTTGTCTAATGTCATTTAAACAATTTGAAAAGAGCAACAATATGCTTTATGACATGAGAAAAAAAATCAAAAAATTAAAAGAGGAAAAGAAAACACAAATACCACGTGGAATATCTTAAATCAACACACGTGTATATACATACATTATATTTATGTATGTACGAGTATGTGTCAAAGTTTTACACACATGTATTTATTTACAATTGTCAGGCTTGTCCAAAGCAGGTGGCCTAATGAACGAATCTTAAACAACTCATTTTTTTCTTAATTTTTAATATCATACATTTCACGAGAAGCCGACAACATAAAAAGTTTTTTTCTAAATTAATTTGATATCTTTCATGACTGCACTTCATATACTTTCATGACTGTATTTACAATTTTTTTATGATGTTTATTTGTCGATTTATAAGGTGCTACCATTTTTTTAAATTAATTTTTTTTACAAATCAATATAATTTTATACCAAAAATCATGTGATCTTATCGAAAAAAATAAATAAATAGGGAAAGTAATTTTGCTTGTGCAAAACCGGAAATGAAAATCAATTAAAATTTTTTAATTTCGTCACAATTTTTTGTATTATTTTCAAAAAATAAACTACCCAAGGGTGCTTTGAAGTATGTTATGCATTTATTTAAAAGTTACGTACTCTTATGTATACGATTACCGTATTGCAAAACTGAAAAAATGTCCATTTCTTAAGGCCAGTTTCGTTTATTATTTTAAAATTCTAAATCTACCTTGTGTAGATTAGAATAGGCTCAACAGGCATTATTCATTCACTTGGGTTCATGATTTGGTGCCTTGGAAATCAAAGAGTTAAGAAGAAAAAAAACCAAAAACGCGCGGAGTCTACAGCAAAAATTGAACCTGAGTACCTGAGTACCACTGATTCACGAAGGCCTAGGACATACTCACATGTTAATTAATGTACAAAAACGTTGCGCTGCAAAAAAAATTATCGAAATTATCCCCAGGTATATGCTGTAAAAGCGAGATATGTATTTATTCGCTTGAAAGTTATGTAAATTGTACATGGATGTCGCAGTGCGAAACCAGTTGTGGCAATATTAAATTCCAATTTTCAGCCCCATTTATTTAAATATTTTTAAGTCTGAAAACTGGCCGAGAGTATACAGATAATACTGTAAAGGTTATGAAATGGGATATATCTGCTTCTAATTAACTACATTTTAATCCATATATTTTTTTGGTGGAAATGTGCATTGTAGAAGCGTTAAAAGTATTAAACTTCATGTCCCACTGTAATTGTACATTGAGAGGAAAAATTTATGACGGAAATAAGCAGGATAGAAAATCTTATTATAAATTATAAATTTTTCACTCAAAAGCATGAGAAATATCCTACATATTTCATTAAGAACTTAGTTATCAGCCAATTTTAAATAGATTCTAAAAAAAATATTTCTTCTCATCCAACTAAGAACACGTGAATTATGATTTCCTTACCCTGAAAAGTTATCATTGTTATCACGTAAACAATATGAATTCAAAACAGCTGTTTTGCAAATCAAACTAAAGAGTTTGATTTACTCTCTCCTAATCCAGAAAATGTGATACTCAGCTGCAAAAGAGACTTGCGTAGAAAAAACTGTTCTTATCGAATGCTCTTACATCAAATTGTTTACAGATTTGTAGAAATATTTGTGCTTAGGTGTATGTACGTATGCATGTCTGTTATTTGGCAGTAAAAATTTAAGTTTCTTCTTCTTCTTAGACCTTAACATAAACAGCAGGAATGAATGTCTGCCATTCTATATGTGCCACCTCTCTTGCTGCATTGTTGTCGTAAGCTATAACAATAACAATAACAACAGAAACAGCAACAGCAACAGAAATTTTAAATTTGCCTTTCAATTCTGGCTGGCACTACTGTGGGGGAATTATGGTACCCGGGGGATTTGACTAATCAAAATTCCTTACACCTGGGACATGCCGCAGCAATGTCGAACATTATGGTATTTTGTATTCAAAATAAAGCATTCCACACATTTTTTCCCTAAAGTGGTGATGTAGCCAGGACTGGTTGTAGCAGCAGCTGTAGTGGTTTTAGTTGTATGAACATTCCAAAGTGCTCAAACCCATACACAACACATACACATACATACATATATGTATAAACGATAGCTCTCGTATCCAAAAGCATTCCATTTTTACTTCCTGGCTTAACTTCATTCTTAACTTGCTTATTTATTGCTTTTGTTATTGTGCTGCTCGTAGCTTTAACCAACAACATATTGATTTTCTTGATGGCCTTCTTTTTCCATCATTCTTAAGGAAACATATCTGTGTGTTGGTGTGTGGCAGTAGTTTTCAACTTTGTTGTGGTATTCCTTGGTGTCTAGAAGTTGTTAGATTGCATCACTGTATGTGTATATATGTATGTATGTCTATAAAGCTTTTCAACTTCAGTGCTTTGTGTTTTTGTTTTGTTTTTATTTGTTTAACTATATCTTGGCATGTTTTGGGTTTACTTGCACATCTTTGAGTGTGTTCGAATGCAAGTATGCATGTATGAGCGAATGTATTCCTTATGAAAATTTTTGCCATAAAATAATTCACTTTAGGGAATTTCGCACGTTAATGCATTTTTAGTTAAAAAGTAATTATTCGACTATCTTTCAAATACACACACACACACACACACACACACACACAAGAGCCAATAAATATGTATTTTCATTCATAAGTAACTTTTGTTGTTGTAAATTTTTTTACCATTACAGGTCACATTAATAAGGACATTGATTCTCCAAATATGGTATTAAAAAAAGAACAATTAAACATAAATTGCTTAAGGACAGATGATGTCATTGGAAACGAACAATCGAAAATGTCGAAAGAAAATAGCAAGAACAACAGTATTATGCCAAAAGATGCCGAACATCTGGAAGATGATGAAGGACATCTGGAGGATGAGTTTGATGATTTGGACGATGATATAAATGATGAGGATATTGATGAGGACTTATTAAGTTTGGATAGTTATTATTCTGGTAAGTCGTTTTTGACAGGAAAAAAATAAATAACACAATTACAAAAGCGAAAAGCGCACAAAAATATGTGTTTGCTTTTCCAGAAATCAAACGAAGTTCTAAAATATTTTAAAATATTTTCTTCGTTTTGTAAGCAACTTCTTTATTTATTGTATTTCATATATTGTCATTTTCAACCTATCCCAGAAAGATGGTAAAAATTTCCAAAAATCTTACTCTTATCCCCAATAAACTCCCTAATTACCAAATAATTTATTGTATTCCCATTTCAGAAAAATTCCCTTTTTTGGGGATAAATCCCTTTTTTGACAACACTGTCACAAACATCAGGGGGGTTACTCTCTATTGCGATGCGTACGCTAGTTGGATGCGTTTGATATTTTGTTAGCACAAGATATTTAGTTTTAACGAACGATTTTAACATACGCTTTCGTATTACAGAGTAGACTGATGCCAGATTTGCGAAAGTGAAAAAATTAGATGCGAAAGGAAAATGCGTAATCACAATTAAGGGTACCAATTATCCGATTACGTACCATTTTTCTTACGCATCGCAATAGAGAGTAACCCCCCAGCATGTAAAATTGTGACGCCACGAATTTAATATATGTATGTATACAGAGAGTAGCTGTGATAGTAAATGTTTTTGGAAGAGACTCAGTAAAAAGATCTTGGAAAAAAGTCATGAAAATATAGAGATTTTGATGAATTAAAAATTGTCTTCGACATTTCATTGCTTCGAACGTCGAATGGTCCATATGTGAAACGAAGTCTATCCTGTCATCCCCAGGGTAGAGAAGTTAAAGTCGTATGTCCCCAAACACTAGCCCTCTAATTTTCCCCCAATAACATAATAAAAAAATAAATATAAAAAACACTGCACAAAAAAACTTAACTTTTTGGAAAATAACAAGGACGTAAAGAAAAACTAATGCTGGTAGATGAGGCCGAAAAAAATATACTTGTATCGGCGTTGCGAAAGTTTACATCTGATCTTCAATTTAGGGGAGTTTTAGTTCCACTCTCCCTTCTCTCTCTTTCAAATTATTATTTTATTTATATCGGCATATGAAGTTTTGTAAACCTTACATCTTAGTTGTAAGCTATATCTAGCACTTTAATTTAAAACACTACGAGGAACCATTTTATAGAGCATCATAACTCTCTCCTTTTTCGAAAAAGGAAAAAGCTCCTTTATACAGTGCTATAGTGGGCTGAAGTGTCTTGAAAAAATATTTGTCATAAAATATTTATTAAATCATTATACGAGATATTCTCTAAAATAAATATTTAAAATTTTTTGTTATGTGGAGAATAATAAATATTGTTATTATAAATTTTGTTTTTCATTTTGCCTTATAAATACATTCATTATCACCCAAAGGGCGTTCATATGTAATTGTAAAGGTGTAAGAAAAATGTCAACTATAATTGTTTGTTGTGTTGTGAGTGAGTAAATATATTATAAAAATATTACACTTATATGTTTTGTAAGTCACAAGTAGAAAAATATTTGTTGATTTTTGTATAAGTACATGAATGCATTGAATGCTTTTCAACATGATCCGGCTAAGGAGCACTAATGATTTGGCTAACGAAATGCAGGCATATACTGAGCTAAGCCAACAACAAACAATACATTTTACTATAGTTCATCGAATATGTCAAAGGACGAAATATATTTTAATGCCAGAAATAAATCAAAAATATATTTAAGGGTTAATTTGAGTTTTAGTTATACAATGTGTTCATTATTTTTGAAAATTTTTGTAGAAAATGTTAAAGGTTTAAGAGTTCAATGTGTTGGTCTTTTTCACCCCAAACTCCAGAAAAATGCAAACGCTCCCCTTAAACAGCGAATCTGACGGGTTGAAATGTCCTACTAAAATACATGACTGAAATTGCTTTTTAAGTTTTTGAACACACAAAAGCAGGATAATCTTTAAATTATATCTGAAGGTATTCATTAGGTTAGGTTAGGTTAGGTTGATTGGAGGGGTATGAAAGCCCATGTCATACGACACACACCTAAGCCAGTGAAGGCTTGTTGTGCGCTCCCTTTAGTTTATCCATAGCATATTGACACAAAGGTCTAGAGAAACTCCGTGTCACTCACAAAGTTCCTTAATTTCCTCTAGCATATTCCCCGTAATCGGCTTATGTCAGGTAAGATGTTATTAGTATACATTTTTCTTTTAGCTCTAGGCAATTCTGTGATATTATTTCCTATATATTTCCTCTATAAGAAAATTAATAATCTTTCTTTCATAATATTCTTCGGTTTCTGTTTCCAACTGATGGTCCATGTGAGAGTTCAATATCTTTTTGTCTGGCATATGAACAAAAATGTTTTTAAAAGCACTTAGCATTGCGTCGAAGTATATTCCTTCTAGGGAATCAAGCAGTTAAGACACTATAATTGGAAGTGTGTTCAGTATTAAGCCTATTCACCTTCTATGATGAAAATTACAATTGAAATTTTCAAAAATCAAAGGACTGTGGTGGGTGTAATGAACTTAAAATCATGTTTTTGTGTTTTTATGTATTATCTCGTATGATGCTGTTTATAGTTTGATAGTAATGGTTTAAGTACAGCTTAATTGTTATTCTATAATAATTTTTATTCAAGCAGCAAATTGTAGATGACATCTCTTGCATAATATACATATCTTTAGCCCTAATGGACAGTGATGTTCAAATATCTATTTAAAAGCTAAAAAATTTAAACAAACAAAACCCAAATAAATGGTGTTTACTGCACATTCCACAAATATGTGATAAGGCTGTGGCAGTTGATAAATCGTGCCACAATTATTTTAGAGGCTGAAACATCTCGCTATAAATTTATTTAAGAAAAAAATGCAATGATTTTCAAATGTGTTTCAAATTGTGCCACACACCCCCATCACAAGTCAACATATATATGCTTTTAAGCTGACAGCATCTTTTTACATTTCGTCCAACATCTCAGTTGTACGAACATTAAAATTCTAAAATGGAATAAAATATAAGACTAAAAACAAGCAAAAATAAAAAATAAAAGACAAAACAAACAAACAAACAAAAAACGAAATGTTGTTGAACACAAGCAATAAGCGCATAACCATTGAAATTGCTGTATTGGGTGTTATATACGAGCTGGTCACGACACTCCGGGGTGCTCTACACCTGAATCGAGGGAGTCGTTTTGCAATAGCATTCATACCGTCAGCGAACCCGGTAGCCTAACTACATTTTAAAAACCCAGAACAGCAATCAACACCATCCAGCCAGTCAGCTCATTCAGTCATTTATTCTGTTGATTGAACAAGAAGGCAAGACGGCAGACCAAAAACCCACATACCAAACAGCCAGCCAGCCAGTCAGCCAACCACATAAACATCCTTGGCAAGTTTGAATTAAAAATAAAATCTACAAAAGCAAATAAAAAATGGACACATACAACAAGTCAGTCAGACAGTCAGTCAGCCACAAACAGACAAACACTTGCAAAAGCATAAAAAGCTAAAAGTGAAATCCAACACATTCAAACAATCAACGGCGTCTAACGACCACCAACACTCAACTATCATCTGTTCAGCAAATACTATGGACATAAAGCATGGAAAGGATCACAAAAAATTATATAACAAATACCGACCTCCTAGAGAAGTACAAACCAAAAGAGTTCTTTATTTTATCACAAATACTTTTTGTAGAGACAAGTGTGTGATTATTTGTGTTGACATGTTTGTGTGTGTGTATGTGTATGTGTGAATATAGTTTAAATGGAGAATACCTGTCGAATGAACTTATTCATATATGTGTAGTATATCTATGCAACCATAAATAATTAATAGTCTTTAGCTTGTGGTTTAAGACAGACACGAGTTGGTACTTTTACTTTTGCTTGAAGTCGTTCATTTATAATCCCATTATGTATGTAAGTGTCGTTGTTTTATTCTATTTCTGTTATCGTATCCTTCTGAGAAAATGTTCTTCAGTTTTTTAAATTTTGTTCATGGCTTATTTACGTTTCCGGTTCAATTTTCCAAATTCATATGCGAGTGTTAATGAGTATGTTAATATCCTGTCATGATGATTATGACTTAAAAAACACTTTGTATAAAATTTTTTTACAAAAAATTCAACCAACTTCTAAGAAAAAATAGCCTATATAAAGTTTAAAATAAATAAAATATTAGAGTTTTTGCAACATACATTGTTTGTTGTGGCTTTAGCTGTTCATATGCCGACATTTCATTGGTCGCTAAACCAAATCGTCAGTGAACTTTAACAATTTTGAAAAGATTCAACCTGCTTAAAGTTCACTGACGATTTGGTTTAGCGACAAATGAAATGTCGGCATACGAGCAGCTAAAGCCACAACAAACAATGCATTTTGCAAAAACTCTAATTGTTTTAACAATAAGTTGGGGAGAATATCCCAAAATAATAAATTTCAATATTAAATATTATTAAATGCGTTACATATGTACTGTAACGGTTGCTCAGATGCCTGAAACCATTAATTAAATTTCGTTTTAAGACGTAAATTTCCTTCGTACCGGCGTCAAAAATCTCTACAAGTAACGTATTAATGATGTAATAAATATACATGCGAATATCTGAGTCAATAAACAATTACGAACATTAAATTTTTTTAATCTAGAGAGATTTATTTACGAATCGATTTATACGTCGCCAAAATGAAATATTTGAACTTTAATTACATGTAAAGCTTTAAAACTAACGCATTTACTACGTCTTACACTACAATGAAGAAATCCTGAGCTAGTTTCGGAATAAAAATAATAAAAATTTCGTATCGCAGTTAAAAAAACTTAAATTTGAAATTTTCATTTCCGGTTTTGCACATGAATTTTTATTTTTTTGCAAATCAATTTGTTCTGAAATTATACAGTTTCCCACAAAAATAAATCGTTTTAATATTTTTTGTGTGATTATTTTCTAGCTCAAAAAATAAATATCAAAAACGGCAGCTCTTTACCCATGTATAACTCGAAAAACAACATCATATTAAAAAAATATTGTGTATACAAATTCATATCTAATAGAAGTGCAGTCATGACAAATATGAAGAAATTTGTTTAATTATTTTTGATTTGTTGTTCGCTTCATTTGAAATGAATCAGTTTTAAATTGATTTCATTTAAGCAATTGTTTTTACCTGTAAAAATTAAGAAAAAGAGTTGCTAACTTCTTAGCCGTTGGTGGAACATCAAAGTCAAATCAGTTATGAACATTTTATATTGTCTGCTCAAAAAAACCATACATTATTATTTATCTTACATTTCATTTAATGAATGTTTGTTTAAAAGGGGACAAAATATAAGTACATTGATAGGAAGTTACTTATTATCCTCTTTAATATGTTACATCTCAACTTAAATATTTATTTATTATGATATGCAATTAAACTTTTTATCATAGGCCTAAAAGTATGCAATACTATGAGCACGATGTACTTAATACATAACACGCACATACAAATGCTCGTACGTCATTCGTGCATGTTTGTATACGTGTATTTGTTACATGTTGGGCAAATGCGTGCTGGGTAGAGGAGTTATTGTCAAAATAAAAACATTCAAATCGTTTTATCTCTTACCAATGGCTTGTGAGAGCATTTAAAAAATTTGAAAAGTGCAAGAATGGGTTTCGAACATGACAACTCGACTGGCTCATTGCAATAATGGATTTTTATGTAAATATTCAAGTTTTAACAGGTTTTAATTTAAACTTTTTAAATGTTTATACATGAATATGTAAAGTAAAGGTACTCACTCATATGCGCCTCGTCCTAATACTTTTACACAGTCAAGTAAAACAAGGAGTGAATTTTATTTGTTTATAAAAGAGTTTTAAGTGGAAACAATAAATAAATGTTAGATGTGATTTATTAATGAATGTTTCCTGTATAGTTCTGAGATTTTTTTAATGTTAAAAATATCCTTTTCAAACAAATCTAGCAAGAATTTCAACCGAAATCCTTATTACTTTCTCAAGAAAACTATTTGAATACTTGTACTGGCATAACTTATAGAATTTGTCCATGGCTTGTGGATAGAGCTAAAGTGGTAGAAAGTAGTTCGTCTTATATACGTATGTAATATTGTATATATCATCTGCAATTTAAGTTCATGTTCTGAAACATGTTTCCTTTTGATGTTGGCAATTAATTACGCATTTGTCTTACAAGACAAACAGTTAAATCTTAATTACTTCTATGTTCTAGGGCAAGAAGTTTATTATGCTAAATGAATAAATTTCTTACCCATACTTTCATGAAAATGCTCACAAGTAGGTATGTAAATTCGCTTTTGAGTATATAGGAAGTAATTATACATACGTGCCGTTTCTTTAGTTTTAAGTGAAAATCTTTTCATATCAAGTATATTGTCTTGAAGTTTTTTTTGGGTTTATTATGGTTTTCCTTTGGACATTTAAGTGTTACATGAACTGTTTATACATAACATTTTAAATTTGTCATGTTAAGATTTCACCGGATGGGATCTGTAATAAATAATCGTTTTAAACTATAGCTCTTACAATTATATTAAATATCTAATTTTATTTATGTGTGTGTAATTATGTATTTTTGCAATGTTTCTGAATTCGCCAGAAAGAGCACTTGAAAGATTTGAGCCAATGTATTTTGTTTTTGTTTTTAGAGATGGCATTGGTGGAATAGTTGTACAGTTTGTGATTATTGTTGTTGGTAGTTCTAAAAGTTAGAACTTAATGGCCTAAAATCTTACTAAGGAAAACGAAATAAATTGCTAAGACGAAGGTGAATTAAACTTCAAAAAGGAAATGGGCTAATTCCCAAAAGCCATAAAGGCGGAACAGAAATTTGATAAAGAAACAGCCTTTACATCTGTCTAGTCTGCTTTTATTAATTTCAACAAAAGACACAAAAAATTTCAGCAGAGTTGACGAGGAGCCAGGCTCCACCAGCTTTAGCTAATCAGGATTTAATACATAGTCGGGCTTGGATCGGACTTATTTATATTTCTTTGTTACGACAAAGCTAAATTAACAACAAGAGTTGTGGTAATGCATTCGCTCTTCATTATAATCTGACAAAACGATGTAAGATTTTGGTTTATTATCGATCAAATTTCTCAATTCTAGTTACTTCCAAATAAATAAATAAATTATAAGAGAAGAAATATGTATATATATATATATATATATATATATATATATATATATATATATATATATATATATATATATATATATATACTATTTTTTTAACTTTTTTACAACATCGACGTGGACGTCTAACTGCTATTGCATACAAAAAATGTCTATTGTTGCTAGTATTTGTTACCATAATAAGGCCACCTGCTTATTAACGAGCCTTGATTGAGACTCTTTTCTACTATAGATTACCTTTATTTTTGTAAAAATGAAAAAAAAAATATATATTTGTAAAAACTATTTGCCAATACAAATCTAATGAGCCTAAGCTCGATATGACTGCTGTAATCTATTTAGGAACTAAGTGGTATACAGGTGCCCTGATAGCAGCTTTAGGTCCTGCTCACAGTACTTATTGCATGGAACATAAAATTAATTTGTTTACATGTAAATTTCTACCTCAAGAAACTAACATACAAACATTTGAAATTAAATAAAAGCTTAAAAAAGCGAAAAGAAAAATTATTATATATAAGGATTATTTTTGATATATCAGAGAGCAGAAAACTTCTACATTCTAGTTATTTTTACAATCACACTCCAACTGTTAGTCTAAGCAAAAGGTTTTTATTATTTAAGAAAGATTAACGGCCGTAAGTATAACGAAAACTTGGCTTGAACTTAGCATAAATGATGAAATAATATCGTTATAAAAATAAAAAAATTATCATGATTATTGTTATCATAAATTATAATAAAATATAACAATAATATATATTATTATGTGTTTTCTGTACATGCCATAATAGTTTCTCAATTTAAGTTCTTCTTAATTATTTATAAGAATACTTAATGGAAATACGCAAAACCTAAAATTGTTAGCCCATATTCGTAGTCGCCCTCAGACCATATTTTATAGAATAAGTAACCTCTTAAGGATAAGAGTTTGGCCACACCTAATATTTATATAATATGTTGCATAAACATATTGAAAAATAAAAAATAATATCATCTATTTCAATGCTGCTTGCTTTAATTTATTGAAAGAAAAGAATATTGATGTGATTTTATTTCATTCGTAGCTTGATGAATATAAAAAATATATAAAACTTTATTATTTTAGCTCAAAAACTTATTAAAAATCTTTGCATTTAAATATTTTTGCAGCATTTATGCATTTCTTATTGCAGGACATTTTTGGTTTGCCCTGATAATTACAAAATGAAATTTAATTACGTAGTAAATGTTTTAAAAATTTTATTTATAACACAATTAAATTCAAATTAATTAAATAAAAGAAATGCAAATTCCAGTCGACTCTGCCATTTAAACAACTACACATGCAACAAACTAATTTTTAAAAGAAGACAAGAAAATCATCTAATTTTTTTCACTACTTAAGTTGTACTCATGTTTTAGGTTGTTTGTCTTAAGATGCTTGTGTGTGGTCATGTCAGTTAATTTAACCCTTTCGAAAGTTCCCCCGACCACACGACCATTACACAAATTTATTCATAGTTCGATGTATGTACATACATATGTATGTGTGTGTACTTAAGATGTATGTAAGTATGTTTTTCATATGTTTGTAAGTGTATAAATTATATTTAGCAACTAAACTGGTTACTGTCATAAGAGATTCATTTAATTTACAGATAAATATACATACATACATATATGCATGTGTTTGTGCATACATAAACGTGAGTATATGTACTTCGTATTTTGTCAAGCATGTGACATTTTAAACGTACAATGACTTATTTGGTTTTAATTTGTTATTGTTGTTGCCACACTATAACTGAGTTTGCTACTGTTGGCTTAACATAAATAAGATTCCGTTTTGAAACTTTTCTTTTATATGCATGTATACGTATGTATGTATGTGTATGTGCTCCTCGTGTTGTTTTTAAGTAGTTTTAAAAGACCGCCATTCATAAGAAATATAACAAAGATTTATATCATGCCACACTTTAAAATGTTCTTATAGTTTATGGTTGTACCACATACAAACATTTAAGCAGAAGTATGTGCTTACATATGTACACAGGCGCGGACATACATTTACACATGTAATTTTGACTTAAGACAATGTAAAGTTTTCTTATGATCTAAATTAAACTGTTAATTTTATTGTAAATCATAATCTATATCATCAACACATACCGTTACACTTACGTGAGACAGTTTCTGTTGTAGTGTGAGTTTGGTCTTTGTGTTTTGCAACAACAAAACTTAAACAAGATGAGAGAGAGAGCATTTTTGTCATTAAATTAAATTGTTATTTTTTATATATAAAAAATTGCCATTAAAAGAACGGCTTCTGTATTTAATTATTATTATTATTTTTTCTTTGTTTTGTTTTGTTAATTTATCTTTAATCATCTTTAAGATGTTATTCGTACTACGAGTACACGTTTAATTACTTTATCTAGTGATTAGTGTCTTAAATTTCCGATGTGAAAATGTTATTTTCAGAACGCTCGTACACTGGCGTACGAGAATTAATGTGAGTTAACTTTCTTTTAATTGCCTTGTTTGCTGACCTAAATTTGTTTATCTACATGTAAATATTTTTCAAAGGGTATTTTCGATCTACATTAATATTGTATTTTCACTGACATTTGTACCTATTTGCTGAAACTCATCAAATTCATTAGAAATTGATAGAATCTTTCTAGGTCGTAGAATTTAAATACAAAATTTGCGTATGCAACACTTCATTGTGTAGTGAAAGCTGAGAATAAATTGTATTTGTTGCATATTTTAATATAAATTCAGCTATTATTTTAATTTCACAAAGAATATCTTTGATTTATTATTGCAATAAAATAATAAATCCCGTTGTCCCCGAGAAACCTGGATTCCGAAAAGTCCTGGTATGCCTGGATTCGGGATTTCCAAATGTATGCAAAAACAAGACCCGTTTCGCATTCCCGAACAATATTGATGTACATTCTTTGGCTTAAAAACAGCGATTTGACTACAGGCATATGGATCAATAATAATAAAAATAATAATAATAATAACAATAATAATCAGGCCAATGGCGAAAATCGGTGGACCAAAACAGAGCAAGAGAAGGCTGATTATGGCAACCACAAATTCGAAATTGCTATATGGCAGTGAAATTTGGGGAGATGCTTTAAAAGCAAAGACTAAGTGCAAAGTTCTGGAGAAAGTACAACGCACAGCGGCACTTGGGTATGTTTCAGACTGCCGCACAATTTCAGAAGTTGTGTTTTCGTGATAAGTGGAGAGATACCAGTTGAACCGAAAAGAGGCATGAGACTCTAAAGTAGAAGAAACTAGTATTACTGCTGCAGAGCGAAGATCCCGAATCATTCTGCGATGGCAAAACAGATGGGGTGCAGAAGCGACAGGCAGATGGACGGCGAGACTCATCCCCAATATAAAAAGGTGAACGCAAAAGGGAATTCGGGGAGGTTAGCTACTTTTTGACCCAGTTCCTCTGAGGACATGGATACTTCCAGAGGTATCTGTACCGGCTGAGTAAGAAAGGTGACTCCAGTTGCATCCACTGCGATGCTACGAATGACGACCGTGAACACAAGTTTTTTAACTGCATCAGATGGAATACTTAGAGAAATGTAGATTGGAAAGTTTACTCCTGCCAACATAGTTGACGGGGTGCTTGAAAGCGAAAATAAATGAAGTGTTGTGGGAAACTACATCGAGTATGTTTTACGAAGTAAGAAAAAAGTCCTCGATATATCACGACTCAACAGCTTTGTAGAGCTGGCTACAGATGTGACGGAGCCAGACGTGGGAGAATTGAGAAGAGCCCTTCTTGGGATGAAGTTTCTAGGCCATCCCGAAGCAATGCAGAGAGTGCTCTTCGATTGTTTTAGCGAAAACACAACTCAACACAGCTGACGACGGTCACTGTAAATGCGAAGACATTTTAAACAAACAAAAAAATTAAAAATAAAAACCACAAATAATAATAATAATATATGTATATGATTTTTATATAAATGAGCTTTAGGTCTTTTTTACAAAAATTATTTTTATTATGATTCAATATTTCGACGCCTCTTTGGGCGTCTTCTTCAGGAAAATTTTTTTTATTAAAAAAGGTGGAAAATAAATAGTGTTGATTAATAATAATAAGAATAATAATAATAATAATAATAATAACAATAATAATAATAATAATAATAATAATAATAATAATAATAATAATAATAATAACAATAATAATAATAATAATAATAATAATAATAATAATAATAATAATAATAATAATAATAATAATAATAGCAGTTGAAACCAAGCGAAACTGGAACCTATCGGAAATCAAGATCCTTCCAATAATAATAAGCGCTGAAGGTGTAATTGACAAATTGCTCTGTACAAACATGAACACCCTTGGACTCCGACGAAACCTCATCGATACCATGCAGAAGTCAGTCATCATCGATACCTGTCATATTACCAGGAATTTCATGAACTAAATGTTCATATACAGAGAAATTAATACAATATATTTTGTTTTAGGCTAAGGCTTCCAAAATGTATTTTTATACCCATTAAGGAGAAATTCAAAATCATTTAGCAAAATAATAATAATAATACAAATAACAATTACAATTATGCACATTGTGGAAATCTCAACCATATTTCATCTCTGTATTATGAAATTAAATGAGCGTTTGAGAATTTTCCTCAAGTAATTTTTTTGAACAAATGAAATTTTACTTTAATTATATTGGGAGTATGTAATTGATGGCATTGGCGCTGAACCGTCTGTTTTCAATACAAATAAAAAACGACCAATATTTCATGTAAAGGTCTTATAAGTTTGTATAAATTGTGTCGTACATATAAACACGACTGGATGCCCGCACTAACAAATCGACAGTAAAAATATGGTTAAGTGACGCGGCAAGGATAATTGTGAGTAGGTTTGGATGAAAGTGCTTTAACCAATTTTGCTTTATGAGTTTTTTATGAATACTTTCATTTTATGCGAGAGTGTTTGTGTGTGTGTCTGTGCGTTGAATTTCCTTATTATTACACGAGGTTTTAAGCAATAAAACAGAATGTTTTTTTTACTTTCATTCTTTTATATACCACATACAGACATACATGTGCATGCATATATATGTATGTTGTGTATTCACTGCAATATTTTATTAACTCATACGCTAAAAATGTCTTGGTGATCCCAACTGGCCCAAAAGAATTGCTCCTATGTGTGTCATAATGAAGCTTCGAAAGTACTCCTTAGGGATAAAATCCAATTGCAAAAACCTATATATCCTACATATGTATACATGTATGTATAAACACATACATAAAAAGATTTTCTTTAACGATGACATGATTAGTTTGGAGATAGTACACAGCTTATGAAATTGGGAATGTAAAAGGGAATACAAAATCTTAATTTTGGCTTTAAATTATTAAATTACTGGGCTTGAAAAGAATTTATTTCAATTTAGTTTTCCTTCAAAGTGAACATTTTTTGTTTCCTTTTAAAAGTAAATCTGGTGAAGTGCCTTTAGAGATTTATCAGCCACAATGTTAATCACATAAGAATCACAAAAATCTGCTACTGATGTTTATGTTTCCTTGTTTGTTTGCTTGTTCACAATATTTTAGGCATATTTATAGTTTTTGTTGCAGATGCTAAGGATGTTGCAGCTCAAAGAACAAATAAACACATGTTCTACAACAGAAAAACAAAAGAAGAAAAGGCGAATTCAAAATGAAAACTTTTCTGGCAGTTAAATATGCCAAATACACAAGTTAGAGATGAAAACGTGAAAACTTCTCTATGAAACGAACACTAAATAATTGTTTAAAAACGAAATGGCCCATGACTGCATTCACAGAACAATTCCATTTTGGCTAAAGTGGACCACATATTCCAACGATTTTTACAGGGACATGCCGTATATTGAATTGATATTGTCCACAGCAGATCCTTCAAAAGATCCGACATAAACTTTGGATAGCTGCATATCGGGGCAAAATATATTGAAAATTTAGATTAATTCAGGGAAGATAGATATGGATTTTTTTCAATTGTATGTCAATTAATTGGCTGCAAATACGTAAAAAATTTTATGTTTTTTTTTTTTTAAATTATAAAGTATTTTAAGCGTTATTTATTTGTCTGTCTGTCCGTCAACATACAATTTAATTTATGTTCATATAACGTAATAAATTTCCAACCAAAAAAGTTTAAATTTAAATCTACTGGGCGACTAGAAAATAGCTAAAGTGTGCTATAATTTTAAACACTACTATAGATAGGTTCAGTATAAATTAATAAGTAGTTCCTTGTCTTATTTTAAAATAATAGCAGCCGCTATAAAAATTTGAAAGGAAGGAAAAATAAGATTTGGAGAACTAAGAGTTCTCCAAATCGAATTTTTATTTACATTTTGAGTTGCTGCAAAAATATAAAATTTCTGCAAAATGAGCGGTTTTGTGGAGGGCATATTCTTTTGAATATCGAGAAATACAATAATATCTAATAAATAAAATATCCAGACTAACAATCTTTAATGTTTTCAGTTTTAGTCCGTGCAATTTGAAAAATAGCCTATTTTCGGAGCACTTAAGAAAATTTTTTTATATTTAAAAAAGTTCAAAATTATGCAGCAATTTGATAAATTAATACTCAAATACTTGTAGTTAATGATGAAATTTGTAATTTGTTATTTAAGGTGAAATAATATAAATTTATTTTTTTTGGCTTTTTTCAAATACGTGAAAAAAGTTCAACATGGAGGGTGCAATACAAGAGAGCCTATAATTTTTTTAAATAATTTTTACGCTTAATTTTGTCTTTTTATATTCGGTACTAAAATTTACCTGGATAATTTTTTTACATTTTGAAATTTCAGTTAATCCTCACTTTTGTTACCTTTTGTCCCAAGGTGCGCTGGTTCAAGTATGAGAGTTGTATTCTGTTACGATAACAGAAAGAATATTTGAAAAACATTAAGTAGCAGGATCAAATTTCGAATAAGCAAATTAAATGTAATTTCTAGGACGTTTCCTTTTTTTGAAAAATTTAATATATTTTGATAAATTTATAAAAAAAAAAAAAATTAGCGCCCTAAGTCAATCATCTTAACTTCCTTACAGGATTGCTGAATTTTTCCTCGTTAATTAACGCTTATTAAATAATAAAAAATTTCTTTGAAATAGAAAAAATATTTAATAGTTCATGTTTATAACCGAGATCTGACCGAGTCAAAATATAAATCGCAAATTTCACAATATCTCAATTTATTTCTTAATGATTTCTTCAAAATATTGTCACATAAAAAAGTATTTCTAATTTCGTTTAAAGTAAAAACTAAAAAAAGATTCATTCAATTATTTTTTTCCAAAATTTTATAAATACTATTATTAAAAAATGCATACAAAAAATCAAAAGTTTGTTGTGGCTTTAGCTCTTCATATGCCGACATTTCATTGGTCGCTAAAACCAAATCGTCAGTGAAGTTTAAGCAGTTTGAAGAGCATATGAAGAGCTAAAGCCACAACAAACTTTTGATTTTTTGCATGCATTTTGCGAAAGCTCTAATTGTTTCTAACGATTAGTTGGGGAGAATATCCCAAATAATGAATTTTCAATATTAAGTATTATTAAAAAATCTTATTTTGAAAATTGTAATTACTATAAAATATTAATGGAAACATGAAAAAATCTACAAAAAAAATGTATTTTATGTCTTGGTATTATCTATATTCATCGCTGAACTGGAAAATATTTTAGTGACTAAAAACATTTTACTTTTTGAATCAGGAAACACTCAACAAAAAATATTATTTATGGCTGCTCACTCACGTTGAATTTTTTCAAACACTCAAGTGTTTGACGAAACAATTCTTTCATAATCATGACCTACACTAGTGATGCAAGCAGTGCTCATCTCAAGACCAAGTATTGGTAATTTTCTTTGTTGTCATAAACATCATATGATTTAGTGGACATCCGGTAAGAATCTGTTGAATGTTCGCTACGTTAACGTTTTTGAGATCTTTTCACTTTGTAATGTGTAGTAGGCGTGATTGAAAGTGATATGAAATATATTTTTGAGTAGAATAGAAAAAGGGAATCGAGGTGGTGCAATGTATAATCAAAAAATATGTTACTTTTTGTACATAAACTAGCAAAAATACAACAGCTCGAGGGTACCTGCTATACATATCATGCCACATTGGACATTCTGCCCGAGCGATTTAAGGGCATGGTCATCACACGTGGAGGTGATGTAAACTGGCCACCAAGATTGTGCTATTTGACCCTGTTAGACATTTTCTTGTGCGGTTTCCTTAAGTCACAAACCACAGCCGCCAACGGTCAAATGCAGCTTGATTTATGTGCCAGAGCCAGAATACACGATACCCAGTGAAGTCGCGGCGGACCTTTGCACGATGTCATATTTTTTACATAAAGGCATTAATAAAAGCTCAGAGGTGTTAAATTATAAAAATATATTTAAAATAAAAAAAATATTTAATTTAAATTTTATTATCGTTCAATAAATGTGCTCTTTTTCGAAAACTAACTTATTATTTCAAATCAACAGAATGTAGATAAGACTTCAAGTCTACTACAGATTTAAGTTCGGCATCGACAAAACAGGTGCCATCAGACCTTTTATTCTTGTACCCCCGTACGTACGAATGAAATGGCAATAATACACAACACACATAAAAACAAGGTTCTAATGACTAGTTCTGGTAGATGGAACCAAGAGAGTTACGTTTTCCTTGTAGCCCTAACACTTTAGGTATTATAAGGTGTGTTCAGCAGTTTTAAGTAAAACAATATAAGCAATACTTAATATTAAAAATTATCGGGATTGTGCCCACAAAAAAATTTTTGAATAATTACCTTTTTTATTGGGGCTGTTCATTTGTCACCATTTCATTGGCCGCTTGGCAACTAAAGCAAATTATACTTATACCAATAGTCATATAATCATAGAAGCTTTAAAATATTCATCTTCGATATGAATCTATTTTATTTTTCTTGCAACATGTATAGAATTAGGAGACCTTTGGGTGCCGATGAATGTATTTATTAGGCAAAACGAAAAACAAAATATTGATTTCAAATACTTAGTATTGTAATATATCGGATTTGAACCCATAAAACATTCTAAATTTGTTTGTTGTGGCTTTAGCTCGAAATTTTCATGTTATATATAAACGTTTTAGCATAAGCATATGAGCTTGAATATTTTCAAACTGCTTCAAGTTCACCGATGATAAAATTTTAATAGTTAATTATTGAAATATTTTTATTAGCTTGAGCAATACCGATATATTTCAATATAAAGTATTTAAAATAAAGATTTTGTTTCTCGTTTTGCGTAATAAATATAATGAGTTGCACTCAAAGGGTGTCTAATTGTGCAGAGGTAGCAAGAAAAATAAAATACTCGGTAGTTCTTTGTAATCCCGAAATAATATCAATTCGGATAATTTCTAATAAATTTTATATTTGTCTTCAATATAGGGAAATAAGTAGACTTTTTATTTTTTTTCTCATGAAAATAAAACATTTTTATGTTCAAATAAGGCAGGAAAAAGGATTTAAGAAAGGACTCCAAATGAGAACGCAATCATTGTCGCAGGAGCATCATCCTAAATGTTGATGATCTTAGTGTTAATGCCGTCTTATTCCGTTTTACTTCATTCAATCTTTATGGAAATTAGACATTTTTGGCAGCTAAAAAACGCTTACCGCTCTTCTGAAGAGCAAGAATGGATTTAAACTATGAACTTTTTCATACAATTTGCTGCAAGCATTTTCATTTATACGCTGATCGAAGGGATATTTAAGCAAAAGGAATAGTAAAACAGGCAGCATTTGATACTAAATAAAATTTCCAGCCACAAATTTGCAGCAAAAATGATTAGTGCAAACACAGTCTGAAATTAAATATAAAACAAGAAACCTTTAAAAACATTTTTAACTCAAAGGAAATAATAGACATTTTAATCGTTATGGGATTTCAAATCCTCCATCCCCTCCCACTATATTCACACCTACTTAGACATATGACCGTATGAGTACCAACAAAAATTGGGAGCGTTGATATACTAAACGTAATACACCGCAATTGTTGCATGAAAATTGTAAGCAAATTTAAACAAATTGTAGGTTATACCAACTTCGAGCTCTACCTTTTAAGCAAAATTTTCTTAGAATTTTATTTTGATTTCAGTATCATTACCCGTAGAGAATTTTCTGAATGTTTATATGATGGCTGGTGGGTTATTGTTCGTTGGGTCGTTCCGGTAGATTTGGTTGTGGTAGTTGCTACCAACTCCTAATGCCATTATATCCTGACCATCATATTTCGCGAAACTGTTGTAAGTACCAGTGCAAAAAAGTTTCTTCATGTTTTTGTTTGTTGTTATAGACGGCGGGGTGGTGTCAAGCTGTTTACACCTGAGATTTGTTTTGCATTTTATAGAATCCTTGTTTCTTTCACTCGTTTCATTTTTGTTTCCAACAACTTGTGCCTTGCATCTAGCAGGATTTAGAAAAAAAACAACAAACTGAAAAACACCTTGTTGAGATTTACAAAGAACATTTTATTTTTTTTTTTTCTATTTTTCGTTGTCGTTTTTTCTTCATTTTTGGCTGTTGGCAGAGGCAAAAAGAAAAGAAGTATTATTTATGAGATTTTGCTGTTTTCACTTGTTTTATTCCGAAACACAACTGGGGAGTTGACAGCGTCATTGAAAAGAAAAGTAGTCGGGAAAAAAGTTCTATTTTCTTTTCTTTCGCGTTGGCCTCAAAAGTTTTTCTTCTTTTGAGAATAAATGTTCATGAGCTTCGTTCGCGTTACACCTTTCATTGCAAAATTATTTAACAGTATTGGACTTTTTTAATTTCACATTTTAAACATATTATTTCTTAAATTTGCTTTAAATAATTTCAATACAATTTCTTAGCTTTACTAACAAATGCAAGTAGTTTTAATAAATAGATGTTATTTGGCATAATGTGTTCACGTGCGCATACCTAAACACCCAAAAAGCCGGAACAGGAAGTATATGCAATTGAAAATGTCCGGATATAAATATAAAATATTAATTTAAGAATTTTGCCATCAGAAATACGTGTATGTAGTTCCATTACCCCTGCACTATTAATAAATTTTGCCACTGATAATAAAGATTAGATCATAAAAAGTCCAAATAATTCAGGATAAATATCGCAACCACCAAGTTAATAAGGAACAACAACTTCAACACAAGCATTTATTATTATGCAAAATTATTATGAAATTCAAAAGACCAAATACATCTATAAAGAAAAACGCCAACAAAAGCAATTCTATAGTACGGGAACACATAAATTTGTCGTAAAACAAAACGAAATAAGTAAGAAATAAAAGAACTTTAAGTAGTGCATAAGAAACAATAAACTGACGAAGGAAGTTAAAAGTGTTCTTAAAATTACAACTGTACAGAAAGACAAGAGGGCGGGCAGACGAACGGACGGACGGACCGACGACAGTTGCTAGCCTTAATACTCGTAGTTAAATAGAAAAAGCACGTTTGTCACAAATACGCGCATAAGAAATGCAAACATATTTACAAGTATCGCTCTACTACTCTCATTCTGCTACTAAACTAGTACGAGTACATCTGGTTAAATCTTACCGAACGACAGACGCCAGACTAACTTTGCTAACAAACTGATGGAATAGTGAAACGGCAGTTGGACTTAAAATTGTCCACACATATTCGGCACTCTTGTCATAAAGGGCAAAGCATAGAAAACATGTTAACGGCACGCGTATGAACCCATATGATGTTGTTTGAATACTAGTTTTCTTGTCAAAGCTTTGAAACTACACCATTTCCAATTATTATTGCAATTGTTTAACTATTAATGTTTATGAATTCATAACACAAAAAAAAACAAATAAGATTTTATGTTGCCTCAACAAAGCAGCACAGATCTATTTCATTTTTGGACTCAATTATGGAGAATAATCTGTATTTTGACGTTGCAATAAATCGCTCGATTACGACCTACGAAGGAGACTACGAAGCAATCGGTAATAGACTACATTAAACTCAATTTAAAAATTTCCTAAAAATAAGTTCACACAAATTTTCTTTTCAAACTTATTTATTGTGGCCTTTGCTGTTCATATGACCATATTTCGTTGGTCGCTAAGCCAACTCGTCAATAAAATTTATGAACAGTTTAAAAATATTCAATTTCTTATGTTTATGCCAAACAATTCAAATACAAAATGAGAATTCTGTATCGCAAATCATTATTACCAAGTGCAAAATTATAGTAAGATTAAAATGTTTTTATACAAATAGCACAACATATAATTTATATTCGATATGAATCTATTTTATTTTTCTTGCAACATATATACTCAGAATTAGAAGACCGCTGGGTGCCAAATTTCAAATACTTAATATTGAAGATTATCTGGATTGAACGTACAAAACATTTGAAAAATCAACAATTTAATATTTGCAAAAAGTGTCTGCGATAGATCCAAATTGTTTCTTTGCTACAGATGCCACGATATTAATGATTAATAAGAAGTCGAACTCTCCAACTGCCACCCATAATGCGCTTCATAATAAGCATCGGGTGGTACAACTGAGAGGACTCTGCTTCAGCAGACCAAAAGACTGCGATATGTCCGATGCAAACCCTTATAGCTCGTTTCCACGACAATTTGAATCTCCTGTTTCGCTTTCTGAAGCAAGTTTATGAATCATGCTGTTTACACGACTCATCTACCTGCTTCGACTTTATAATTTTGCCTTGTTTACAAAAATATTTAATTTTGACAACTAGTGCAGATAAACTTACGATAAAAATTAGAGAAGAGAGGATTTTTTCTTGATTCGCAAGTAGATTCAATATGAATCTACCTGCTTCGCTCTCAAAATTTTGTATGGCGAAGCAAGTTGATTCGCTCATGATTGGGGTGTGAAGCAAGAATAGAGAGCGAAGCAGGTGCCGTGAAAACAAGCTATTATTTATGTTGACATTGTTAGTTTATAGTATTACGGCCCGATGTACAATCGTATGGTATGTAGTCCCTGTGGTAGTAATTGGAAATGGAAGATGAAGAATTTGCTCATTATCTTTTCTCGGATGTTCCGGCTATGCAGAGCATCTATATATTCTAATCCGTTTACTTCAGGGGTGGAATTGTTTTCATAATGTTAGATTTACAGTTTGGTCAAAACTTCTATAAAAAGTACTAACATACGGAGTTAGATTAAAAAGGATTGGATGTAAATAATACTCCTGATATCGCAATTGACATAGAAGCCATAAAATCTACTTGTCGTTTAGTTTTTTTGATCAAAATTAATGCCCTAGACTATATGAATGCAATTTGTGTTGAGTCTTTATAGAGGAACACAAGATCTTTTCAACAAAGCGACATCCATTTAAGCCCAAATTAAGCGATTTGTATAGTAAAGTTCACATACAACATTATATGTCAGAATTGTGAACATATAACGTGAATAGATATTTTTGCAGAAGTAGGAAGAACTGACTTTGGCTCCCCTTTAAAAATACAGGGCGTAATCTAAACAATTTCAGGTTACTTCCTGAGTAATGGCCTTTCTGATCTTGCAATGATATTCTCTAACATGCCAACTATCAAGTTCCCTATTGTTTCTCTATTAACATCCAAACACATTTTATATTCATGGATATGGTGTAGTTAGTTTTCTTATTAAATTTATGAATATAAACCTCTCATATGATTTTATTAGTGTCGAATGTGAATTCTATACTAAATAAAAAAAGGTTTGTACGAATATACATACATACATATATGTATATGTACATATATATAAGCATATACTTATACATATATGTATATGCAATTCGTGCTTTCATGCATGTACCTTTAAACAGTTGAAAAACGGTTTTAAAATCCCAAGATTTACATGATGGATAACAAACATCCGATTGGGTAAGTGAAGTCGTTGGTCGGTCATTGTTTATAGATTTTATTAGGGCGATGAATTAACACGATAAGTTTTATTAGTTCCACACAGAAGAAATTTATTGCTTTTATGGTACTTCAACATAAAAAATAAAAACTCTTTTCTTATACTCTAAAGTGAAAATTTAAATATGGCATCAATAGTTCTAATGAGAAGTCATCAACACAAAAACTGAAGCATAATTTTCTTTATCTTTTTTTGGTAAAAAAGAAAGAAACAAACAAACAAAAAAAAAAACAAACACAACTTGTTTTTTATCAGTGTTACAGGATCAGTATTTTGGTCTTCCAAAATCCTTTAGACAGACATGTCGTAATGAAAAATACAATTTAAAATAAAAATAATGAAGAGAATTAGGCGCTGCAACAAATCAATCAATCTTTTAAATTTGTTTGACTTTTGGTAACAAATTCTGGCAGGGGCCACCAATTCTACCTGAAATTTTATTAATCTTTAAAGTCTATTGTCTGACGTTTGGAAGGCGTTGAAGTCAACGATGACATGTTCACAAGTCATGCTTGATATTTGCTCCCTCTCTCTCTTTCAGTCATTTTTACTCACCATTAATAAAGACTAATTTGTTACACTTTTATGCACACGTTGCACACCCTGCACACCCAGCAAGCATTTGGAATTTACTTCATATTGAGATTGACTCGTTTTCTTCAAAATCAATTGTTGATATTGATTTGGTATTCTATTATATTTCGCAATATAAAAAAAAATTCTTCATAATTTTTAGAAGAAACTGGAGACCGGAGAACTTTTAACATAAACGATTTTCCACTTAAAAGTAAAAAACGCCAAATTATAAAATTAACTGACAGTGATTTTTTTAATAGAAAGAAGTTGGGTAACGGATCTTTCATTAAGCACTTTTTATGTTTTGTTCCAATATAAATAAAAAAAAAAATATGTGTAAGATATCATACACTTTTTATATGCATTTAAAAGGCCTATCGACGCCATTATGTACATTGTGCAAATGTCCTCCAGTTCAAGAAAACCCCACAAAAAAGTCTAACAGGGTCAAATCACAAGGGCAGTTCACATCACCTTCACATGAGATGAGCATGCCCTCAAATCACTCGTGCAGAATCTTCAATGTGGCATTAGCTATGTGACAAGTTGAACTGTCCTTTTGAAACTACATGTCGTTGGCATCCATATCGACCTACATATAACAGTGGTGGCCTAGCCAATGTTCTTCTCAAAGAAATAAGGACATATGAAGCCGCCACCATAAAATCCGCATTAAACAGTGACTTTTTCGGATGCATTGGAATCGTCTGGAATTTAATAATTTTGTTTGTTGACGTTTTTATTCATCCACAAATGGAGGACGATTATATAGACCTTAATGTGGGCGAAACGGATGGAACTTTGAACACAATGTTTATATTTCAGAAAAATAAAATTATTAAGCGACAGCCAATTTGACAGATTTAGCTTCAAAGATATGTCCTAGTCTCTAGTGGTAGACCTGATAAAACTGTTTGCAGCAGAAATATGTGAAATATATTACCGAAGCGGCAGGGTTTTCAGACACACATGAGTTTGTTGAAGCTGTTATTTGGAACTGTAAGGAATTTGTGAAGAAATCATAAGTTCTCCACATTTCTCAGCAAGTTTTACTGTATTAATTATCCTTCTGATGGAAGTTATGAAATGAAAATGATGTAACACTCCTTTTTAGAGAAAAAGTAAAAATTGCGCACCTCTTGTATGTTGCACGCTCAGAGGATTACAAAAATTTAACGAAATTAAGTCTTATCACAAATATAATTAATATTTTGGAAATATTTTCTGAGCTTTGCTGACGTCACCATACAAAAATTGAAAATTGCTTAAAAGTATAAAAAATTTTATACGAATATCTTTGAAAGTAAGAAGAAAGAAATAATTATATATAATTTTTTTTTTTCATTATTCTTGCCGTATATATATTTTCAGAGACTTTTGGTTAACTTTCTGTTCCTATCCTCCTACAGAGCTTTTGGCTTTGTTTGCTTAAGATTTCTTGAAATTATCGAGAAAGAATCATGTATTTAATTACATTAATTAATATTTTTTCATCATTTGAAATCAAATGGCAAACATATATTTTTCCAAACCTTTAACATTGCCTTTGTTGGGTAACTACCGCTTGTGCACTTTTGAGTTGGTATGCTTCTGTATGTGTGTGTGTGTGTGTGTGTATGTGTATGCGCCTAAATAATGAATGGAGTGGCGTCGAAAACGTCAAAACAAATTGCGTTACTTCACAATATACTTAATCCCACAATGATTACATTCGTTTGGCTTATATTTTCCCAATTTCCTTAACTTGTTAAGTGTTTTGAAATCTATTTCATTCATGAATTTATTTATGAGGCAAATTGCTTTGAAACCACAATATTTCAATATAAAAAACAGGTGCTTTTTTAAAAAAAATTTATGATTGTTTACTACTGATCATGGATTTATAAACACGCGCTGAAAATTTATTTAGAAGGTCTAAAATATAAGTGTTGAAAGAACAAATTATTTTTTGTTTGTTTTAAAATTGTTTTTTTTTTAGCTCTCAAAGCTTGAGCCTTACAATCGTGATCACTCAACGATATCCAGGTCCAATTACAACATGATGGCTTATTTTTATGCTCAACTAACCGAGCTTCCAACATTTGTAAAGTTGTAATTCTGAAAGCGCTAGCTTAAAGCAAGTTTACAATTGTAAACATATTGGTTTAATTCAGCAAAATCGTAATGGATTTTGAGAACAGTGATGACACAAAATCAGAATAAAATTGAGAAATGTGTTTGTAAGATCTTTTCCAGCATTGTTCGCATCATCTATGTCAAGGGCCCACATGAATAGAAAGTTCACGTAAAGAAAATATATTTAAGACACATTTAATTAACGTATGAGTAAAATATTCACAATATTATAATAAGTACATATCGCTCCTTTAATGCAAAATAGTCACAACTCAATAAAGTCAAACTTGGAAAATTGGGATCATAGTATTTTAACCGTTAGTTAGTTTCTATATCGAAACTCCTTTTTAGCTGTAGAAACAGTTTAATTATTTTATAGTCGTAAGGACGATATATAATCAATAACTAAAAAACTTAAATTTTTTAGATATGTAAAGTAGTGACATTATAAATTAACAATTTATCTTATTATAACAACATGTATGCATTATTAGAGCAACCTAATTCAAAGAACTATTTAAATAACTTATTAATCTTAACTGAAGTAAAATACAGTCGACATGATGAATATAGTTTTTAAGTATGAAATTAAATATGAACCAAATGAGAATTATATCATATCCTTTTTGCTAATTGAAAATTAGAGATCATACGATATATTTTTCAACTTTTGAAAACTGTTTCTTGTTGCTTGTAACTTAGTTTGGCTTAAGTCATAATTTTTGCAAAAAGGATATATGAAGAGTATCTATATCCTTGGTGCGATTTTAAAAAAGCATTTTATAATCAAATTTTAAGCTACATTTAGAAACTTGTACTCAGTTTAAAAGTCACATTTTGCAACTAGTGGTAAATTTTGGTTGCTTTTTGTTGCTTAGTCTAGTATTAGTCACAAGGATCTATGCGAGATACCTTTATCCTTGTTTCGCTTAAAAAAAATCATATAATTTATTTAAAAGCCACTTTATGCAGGTTCTAGGAAATTTTTAAGTTTTTTATAGATTAGTTTAATTTAAGTCATAATTTTTTTAAGCAGGGCATATGGTAGGTACTGCATCCTTGCGGCGATTTAAGAAATAAATCTTTTAAATAAATTACGTGTTACATTGTGCAACTTTTTGGTAATTTTTTCTTGTTCTTTTATAGCTTAGATTAATTTAAGTCTTAAATTTTCCAGGAAGGATATGTAAGAGATACACATCTGCGATATCAAAAAATTTATTCACATATTGTATAAAATTTTTGCTATTGCTGTTTATAGCTCAGTATAGTTCAAGTTATATTTTTGCTAAAAAGAATATTAATTATGCTTGCTAGGAGTTCAGAAAAAAATTTTTTGTTATTCAAAATACATATTCTATGAGGCCTTAATAAGTTTATTATTTAGGAGTACCAGCCGTAGCTTAAATCAGAAAGAGGATGTATGAAAGAAATAAAATTTTTTCGCAGCCTTCCATAAATTTATTAACATCGCTTTCTACTTTTGTCCAATTTTGTTGCACGACTAAGCACTATATTACGATACCCGTCTAAAATCTACGTTAACACTTGGATCACTTACAGTTACAGTCCTGCTTTTCAAGACCACGAAATATAAATTAAATTTGCTTATAAATGTTTTTATGGCCCTTCTGTAATGACTGTTACATACGTTATCATAGGACGCTTAAATTCTTTTCCAACGACCGCATCTAGAGTTTTTATTCAGTTCACCGAAAATGTCACAAGCTCTGAATATCCCTTTATGTACCCAAATCGACATTCAAACCATTAATTGCATAAAATCATTTGAAGACTTTTACCTGTTCTATACTTTCTTTTTATCCCAAAAAGGTGCTTCAGTTGTCAATCTTTCTCACTTGACTAATTATTAAGGAAACAACAGAATGAGCACCAGCGTAGAAATGTACATATTGGATGAATATTGTCATTGAAAAAAAGAAAGACAAACGATAATTATCTAATCAATTAACTACCGGCCAAATAATTGCGGTAGACCCATTGACATCATTAACAAAATTAAAAATATCACAAACCCGGCTTATCAGTTTGTAACAAATAATTAATCCTTAAGATTAATGAACGAATGAACACTGCACAGAGACACACGATAAAATGTGCTGTAAATGATTCCACACAGCAAAGGAGTAAAATGACAACAAAAGGATTCTGTAAGATCAAAAGAAAACAACAACAACAACTACAGCAACAATGACAAACACATTTCAAATCCATCAAAGTGACAATTAAATGACAATATACCCCCAGGCTGATAATCCTTGTTAAAGAATAATGTCTACCTTTGGGTGGACAGACGAATAAATAAAAATGAAGCGAAAAATAAATTTTACGAAACTTTTTAAAAGTGCTAATAAAATATTCTCTTGTATGAGAAAAGTAAACTTGTTTTAGAAATAATTTTCGGAAAAGGACATTTTAAAAGTTATTTGTTCTAAACTTTGACAGACTTTGACATGGATATGGAAACAACAGAATATGAATGTGTGTGTGTGTGTATTCAAAAATGAATCTGTTGATGATGACCTGTTCACTTCCTTCATGTTAATGTTGCTTAAGTGGCTAGTGAAAGTGAGTACGTGTGCTTTTAAGCAAATACACTTAGCAAAAAAATTTAAAAATATTTTCAAATCAAATAAGTTTATATGTATGTATTTTGAAACTATTTTTAATTTATTCACTCAGACTGTATTTACACAATGCAAGTTGTCATGAAATTTTTTATATGAAACTCTTTTCATATGCCAAAATAAGGTAAAGTGAAACACTTGGACCAAAAATGTGAAATTCCACAAGGTACCAGTTTTGATATGTCGTTTGCTCAATGTGCATCCAATGTTTGAATGAAAGAAGTTTGATGCAACAAATTGCATGAAGAAATGAAAAGTGTAAGTCGATCCATAATGTAGAAGTTTTTCGAAGGACTGAAAATATTTATTAATTAAAATTAGTCGCTATTATTGTAAGAACTTTAATGTTGTTGCTTCCATACTTTCTAAAAATCTTTCCAGCATCAGATGTCAAATATTGCTATGAGCATAATTCCATTTGTAAATTGTGATTTAGCCCCACTCCAGGTATCAAAAAATTCCATTGTTCTCAATTTTTTGCCAACTACCTGATAAACTTTGATGCATATAGCATTGTATGTGTGAATCTGTTCGATCTTCTAATATGGTTTCTATATTTTTTTATAAATTTGAAATGCTTATAAATCTTAAACATTATATTTTATGGAAAAAAGTTTAAGTTTTTGTCGATCAACTTATTAAAAAAATATTTGTTGTTATTTCCTTATCAGTCAATCCTTACTAACGGACATTAAATTTTCTTTTCCTTTCATCTAGAGGGCGAAAAAGGTACCACTTTTCATTAGAATAGAAAACTCTATAAATATTCCATTCTTATTTTATTTATTGATATTTTTCCTTACGTATCGAATGTAACGATTGGTAATCATTTTCTTGGAGGTTACTATTTCAACTGATATAAAATTACACCGTGGTAATACTTACGCCTGTAAAGAGCCTCATTCGTTACCTGGTAAGCGAATATGGATCATCCCTTTGTTCTCGAGCGATTATGATTAAAAGTCCACAGATTATGTGGGGAATCGTGTGGTGACTTTTATCAAAACATAAATGCCAGCAAAGAATACGTTGAAGTAGTTGGAGCGTTGACTACAAAGCAATTTTTTTTTTTTTGACTGAGAACATGAGGTCGATCCTTGGTCATTACAAGTAATAGATAATAATATACATTAGTATGATATTGTGTTAGTTGTTGTTAGGCTATATAAGTTATGAAGGCAGGGCACTATTTACTGAACTGCATCGGCAGAGATTTATGCTCTTCTATGCCAATCTGCATCACAGTGTCCTTCTTCGTTGGTAATGTTAGCAGAATCGTCAGCGAAGTACACCAATTAATAAAATGCCTACAGAATACACATTAAGAAAGTTAATTCATCTATTTAACACCCGAAGTTCAGAAACATTGAAACAAAAGTCAATAAAACGCCCTTGTCCTCTTCATACTATACTTTTCCCAAAGAAGTATTAATTGCCTCAGTATTACTTCTCTTTATAATAAATAAATAAAAATACATGTTGGTTTAAAGGTTGATTGCTACGTAATTTTCGGGAAAACATTTAATTTCTGAAATTCGTGCCCAGTGTGCAGAACAAGATCACTATAGAAAAGGAAAAGAATGCTTAAAAGATGTCTAATGACTGCCTGGGTATTTTGTAGAGGAAGCTTAAGTATTTCGTTAGTGAGGTACTGCCAAGCATTTTAAATATTCTATATGATTCTCAAAGATGATAACTTTCCAAACTTCACAGGAATATATTCGTTTTATGTATATGATCCTGATTTGCATTACAACATTTCTTTTGGGTATCACAAATGCGAGTTGTTCATATTAAACTTTATTGAATGCACAAGGTAGCGCAAGGGTACTATCATAATTTGAAGTGGCTGTAATTTTGTTATATATTAAAAAAAGAGATCTGTTTGTATAAAAATTTTATTTAAAAGTGTAAAATTATTGACATTAATTGAGAAAAAATATATGTATATTCTTCAAATGACTACCTCTCGAGTTGATGGATAATTGCGCTCGTTTTATGAAACATTTTGAATGGAGGCACGTGAAACATCTGGCAGCCAATTCAAATTAGGACAATACTCTCGCACCACCTTATATAAAGGAGACCTAATATGAATTAAATGATTTTTGACAACAACAAGAACAGAAACACAGGTTTCTCAAAACGATATACTTATAGAATATAAACTTCTTTTATATAGCTAAAATAATTTAATTATAAATAGTTCAGAATCTGCTTTGCAATAGACAGAAAAAAAGAAAAGAAAAGAAAGAGAAATAATATTCAATTTGCCAAATATTTAAAATTGACATTCCATTCCACCCACTATCTTTGGAGCATATTATCAACTCATAAGTCAGATAAATATAGTCATAATTATTTGCCAAATGACCCAGTAAAAAAGGCCTAAATATTTTTTTTTGCGATTTCACCTCAAAAAATTATGGCAATGTTGATCATAAGATTCATATAGATTTTTTCAAAGATCTGAAATCAAAGTTTTCAAGAACATAAAACCTAAATGTCTCGTAATATAATAAATTACTACTTTTTCTTAATAAGAAACTCTAAATATCCTTAAAGTCTTATGGCCTGCTAAACAATTTTATCTAAAATTTTTTTCCGTGCTTTAATGTCTCACTGCCACTTTTTATTTTTAACGAAAGCTAAAGGATATTTTATAAATTATCTATTATGTTCACATATATGATGTACACGACAATGTCCTTTAACCCTTTCATCGTAGTAGCCTGTCAACCAGCCGATATGCATTTGGTGCTTTCCAAATGAGTGCCAAAAGACAGTATTTAACTCATCACTGTCAGACAAGTCTTGGAGAATTTTTGTGTTACATCAAATCTAATAAAATCGTAATGCTGTCAGATGAGGAAACAAAAAAAGGACAATTTATTTAAGTGGCTACAAATCACTGCAGCCAGTGGTCGCTCATTTAGCCGCGCATCAAATATGCAAAAGCTTATCAGCCAGATGAATGGGGGTGGTTAGATGTTTCTTTTGTTAACGAACAGAACCTTTTCTATACAAAATTTTCACTTTCCAACATAAAATTCTAAATGAATTTTTAAATACGAGTGGGTACGAGTATATACGTAACATGGGTAGAATTTTCTAAATTATTTTGCCAAACACCAACGTAATCACTGGGAAGAGTTTGTAAGTAAGATGTGTTGGAAAATTGGATGGGTGGTTTTAAGGTGTTTCTCTGCAACACCCTCTTAGACCCTTATCGCTGTCGTTTACTAGGTAATTTAACAACAATAAAAACAACAACAGAAAAATTAAGAGAAACAAAAAAAGCAACAAAATCATTAAATTGTCACAACACTGAACACCAGCGAAAAGTCACTGTCACTCAAGAGTAATTAGTATTTTGATAAGTCACAAATGGTAACAAATAAATGCATATTCATATATTTATGTATGTACATAAATAAATAAATATCTCTGTTTTAAAAAGTTCTATTTTCAGTTCAAAATATAGTAAGCAAATCTGGATTATAATATTACGAATTCATGTTGCCGCAAAGGTGGTCGTTTTATTTCCTCAAAAAAGAAAATAGAAAAAATAAAAAAAAACTAAGGGTAGACACTAATTGATTTTGGAAGGGGGATTTCCATTTTAAATTGCTGAATTTTGAAGAATAATTACCTTTAAAAATTTTCTAAAATATTTTGACATTTTGTATAGAAACTTTGTAAGGATTTGTAATTTAAATTTTCAAGTACAATAATATATTCTAATTGTAATTAAATTTATATCTCTACATATATAAAAATTACGTGTATGTTCGTGATCGCTAAACTCAAAAACTACTAGACCGATATTGACCAAATTTTATATGCATGCTCTATGGGCCGTGAGGAGTGTTTCTGTGTAGTTTGAAGTTCGTCCGACAGATGGCGCAATAGTTTTTTTTTGTGTTTTTGCACCGTAATTCAAGAACTACTGTACCGATTTTGACCAAACTTTATATACATGCTCTATGGGGCGTGAGAAGTGTTTCTGTGTAGTTTGAAGTTCGTACGACAGGTGGCCCAATATTTAGTATTTTGTATTTTGCCCGATAGAGATTAGCGCGATAAGCCTATGCTGTGTTTCGCTGAAGGCGTTGGGTCCTTAATCATCGTGTATTGGCGTTAATTAGCCCGATACCGGTATTTGAACAATAACTGCTATGTCGATTTAGTGCACCTTTCATTCTTCTTCGAAATATCAATCCACCATGACTTTGCAACGAAACCAGACTTGCAGTGAAAATAAAATTTGAAGGCAAAACAACGTTTGCCCGGGTCAGCTAGTTTAATATAAAAATTTATTTGCTGTCATGCCTAGTTTGCTTTTAAAATAAGAAGAAAAATACGGTTTTTATTATTTCCCTACACAAAAAAGAACTGCCACAAGGATGTCAGATCCTTTATTTAAAGACCTGTTAATGATTTTTAATTTTTCAGATCATTCTTAATTTCCCGCCGGATTTTTCTTCATTTGGTTCATGTGGCTTTTTGATTTACTATGTTTTTCAAAGACATTTCTCATCAGTACAGAATACAGTGGTTCAAATTCTTTTTGTTTTAAAAATAATAGAATAGTTGTTGCAAATTTCTTTGAACCTTTTGATTTTGATTTAATACTTAAATACTTGAAAATAATTTATGGGAACCTATTTATTATTTTGAACACATCTTCATATTAAAATAAGATGGTACTTCTTAAGTACTTTTATAAGTACGTTTTTCTTAAAGATGTGGATTTTTTAAATGGTACTTTGTTAAAAGTTACTTTTTAAGGAAATTACTTTTTATTAAGATAGTTTTATATTTTTAATAATTTCTTTTATTAAGAGTGTATTAATTAAAGATAAACATTCTTACAAAAATGTACTTTATGAAATTATAGCTTTTTGCAAATATACTTTTTTTGAAAATATACTTTTTAAAAACGTCCTTTGTCAAAAATGATTTTTGATCGAAAATCTACTCTTTCAAAAATGTACTTGTTCAAAAATGTACTTTTTCGAAAATATACTTTTTAAAATGTATTTTTCAAAAATGTACTTTTTCAAAAATGGACTTTTTTTAAAAATGGATTTTACGAAAATGTCCTCTTTCACAGATGTACATATTAAAAAATTTACTTTTTTTGCAAATATACTTTTTGAAAATGCACTTTTTCCAAAATGAGTTTTTTCATGTTTTTGTTTTTCAAAAATCTACTTTTTCAAAAATGTACTTTTTGAAAATATGATTTTTAAAAAATGTACTTTAAAAACATTGGGTTGGGTTGGGTTGGGTTGAATGGAGGGGTGTGATAGCCCATATCATGCGACATACACTTAAGCCAGTGAAGGCTTGTTGTGCGCTCCATTTAATTGTCAGACACAAACTGCCAGAGTTCTGCGGCAGGATTCGAACCTGGGACCTTCGCACTACGAGTCTAGTACACTACCTACTAGTCTACGGAGGTCAGTTTAAAAAAAAAAAAAAAAAAAAAAAAAAAAAAAAAAACATTACTTTTTCAAAAATGCACTTTTACTAATATTTCTCTTTCAAAAATGTATCATTTCGAAAAGAGAGATAGTTTTTAAAATTTCCCCGATGCAATATATATTATATTTATAAATTTTATGAAATATATTGATCTTAAACGTAAATATTTTTTGAAAGGACGAAAAACATCCCAAAAATAAGCACCTGCAATATCTGGAACTTCCGGCTAATATCCATCATAATATAGGAACAATTTTCAAAGTACGGGGAAGTCTGTACCCCCATATACTCTCCTCACCTCCCTCCTAAAAAACGATAATTGCGAAAGCTTAATTGCCCAATGGAAAAATATAGAAAAACGGCCAATCTGCTCATATTTATTTGTCAAATAGAAGAAATCTATTTTTTATAAGTCAGGATAGTGAAGAAAATTGCATGCGTTTTTCTTCAATTTTTTCAATTTCAAGATATTTATATGATATTTTTTTGTGGTTAAACGAATAGAGGTATTACATTGATTTTTTTTTCCTGAAAGATTCCATAAGCAGCTATTTTTAGTATTGAAAAAGAAAAAATTATCTCAAATATTTATTTTAAATATATTAATTATAAAAAAAATTATACATACATAAATATATAAATTCTTACCAAAAAAAGGAAAAGTTTTTGAAAGTGAAGTTAGCTGTTCTACAAATAATTTTATATACCACAATAAAATATGAGATCTCTAATTTAAGAAAAAAGAAAAAAGTTTGCGCCATTATTTTTGGTGATTTTTTTGAAAATTTTATCTTTTTTTCTATTTTTGCTCATAAGGAACTTTTTCTTATACTTTATTGTCGTAATAAACTTTTGCGTTTTTCGAATTATTAATGTGAAATATTATTTAAATCACTTTTAACAACTACCAATGTGATGTATTACCCGTCCTTAAAAAAGGAATTTCTTAAAATTCAGTTCTTAGTTCATAAATTCATATTTACTAACTGTCTTATTAGGAATAATTATAAGTCAACCACACGCATACACACCTATTGTTTACCTGCGTCTATATAAGACTTGATCGTTTCCAGGACACTTTAGATATGTACTACATACCTAATTTAAAAGCGTTACAAATCAAAATTGCATTTAAAAATGGTATAGGTATATAAAAAATGCACCCAAGTATCAGGTTGTTAGGTTAGGTTAGGTTGATTGGAGGGGTGTGATAGCCCATGTCATACGACATACACTTAAGCCAGTGAAGGCTTGTTGTGCGCTCCCTTTATTTATCAAACACAAACTGCCAGAGTTCTGCGGGAGGATTCGAACCTGGGACCTTCGCACTATGAGTCTAGTACACTACCTACTAGTCTAAGAAGGTCAGTCAAACACTACCCAATAATAATCTGCCACTAAATTTTTTCTATCAAACTAAAGCTAAAACTATCAAAAAAGTTAAACTTTTAAAACAAAAAACACGCTTAATAATTTTGTCCAGCTTTTTGGGTCAAATACTCCTCTGTGCGATGGTTGAAATCTGGGACAAAATCCAATGAATTAGAGGCATAGAGACACATAAAAAACTTGTTAAGATATTTTTAGTATTAAAATCAAAAATAAAAATATAAATATTTCGAAAATTATTTGGACAGAAGAGTTATTTTAAAATTTCATTTAATCCAACTTTTCTCCAAATTAAATTAAACAAATTTCATCCGGTTCTTAAAACTAATTGTATTCAGTTTTTGTAGATCTTTTCAAATTCTGAGCAATAGTAACTGAAATATAGCTGCACATATTTACAAAGTTAAATTATTTAATGAGCTAATTTTTACTGTTTTTGTATAAAATTGCGAAATAAAACTGAAACTGAGAAATCAGATTATAATATTGATATCTTCTTCAATGCCGCTAAAGTTCTCTTTATTAAAGCTTTTATAAATAAAATTGAGATTATTTGCTTTTCTTCAAAATTAAGTAAATTTTATCCTATAATAGCGAAAATTATATATGGATATGTGTATGCTCATACTTATATATTTAATTTAAAAATATTCATACACACACTTCAATATAAAAAAACGAAAGACTTAAGCAACAAACGCATTCACAACCATCCCACTATCAGCAACAACAAAACGATATATTCACACTTGTCAATTTCATCAAATAACTGTCAATGCCAATATCAATAAACTCATTGATATGGGTAAAATCATGCCTCAGTTAGGGAATAGACTGCGTATAACAGAGCCAGACAGAAAGATAGATAGAGAGAGAGAGAGAGACAGAATACATACTGATAGGAAATACACACCCAAATATACTCACAGTAGCAGTAAACGACATGCGCAACTCCGCCCACATACACCAAATATTTTATATAAGGAACAACCAATGGCAAGCGGTTTATAAACTGTGAAATTCTTTCATTTAACAAAATCAATTACGACACTATTAAAAGTCTACTTTAATTTGATTAACACCACACACTTCCATATACATATATACAAATGTATGTGTGCGGATGTGTGCATTTGCTGTACGTATTTTACACTTACACTATTGCGAAACGATACTTAAGTGAGTGAAAATGAAACACCAATTTTTGTTTGGAATATTTTCTGTTTTTTTTTATATCATATTCTTTTTCCATGGCTTTAAAATGCTTTCAGTGCAAATATATAATTCATGTGACTTTGTTAACAATTTTGGAGGGATTTTTATTGGTTTATTGCCATGAGAATGCCTCCATGCTATTATTGTTATTATTGTGCTAAACATTTAATCGAGTTGTTGATTGTCCACTTTATGTTTTTTTTTTCTTACAAATTTTATATTGCATTTAACAACTCATTTGAATAACATTTATAAACGTTGATATTTGTGTAAGTCTATTGTGTATAAGTACATTCTCGTAATCAAATCATTGTAATGATATTTCGGTGTAGAAAGTCGTTTGATTTTTTATTTATTTTTTATTAAACATGTTTTTCGATTTAATTAAAGTCTTTAATTAAAAGCTTTCTAAGGGCATAAAATAAAAACGAAAATACGCTGTTGATGAAGGTCACTTTAATGTTCATATTCAATATTTTGAATTAAGTTTAAGTTCCTGTTGAAATTTTTTAATAATTCTGTTTCATGCTGTATATTATAAATTTATATTTGAAAATCCAAGTTACGTAGCCAGATAGGTCAAACAATTTAAAAACTGCTCAGTATTGTATGTTCTTTCTATTTTTAATGATATTAAGTATTTCCAAGATATTCGACAATATGAATTGTAGCCTCTATTTGGCATTATCAAGGCAGACCTTGTGAACAAGAATTATAAATCAGCAGAATATAACACGCATTTCTGTGCCACTGGAATTCACGTGCTTTTTATTCACTAGTATATCCCTTACATGGAAAACTTATGGGATTTTCTTTTAAGACAGTGTAATATTTTACTAATGACCCTGTAAAAAATCTATTTAACGATACAATTTAAAACTTCTACTCGCTCACATTATTTCTTACACTTTCCTACTAAATTTATGCTTATTAAAGAAAACTAAAACTAAATTAACTTTTTAGTCTCGGAAGAAGGCAAGCAAAATTAAATATTATTTTAGAAAAGAAAATCGCATTAGTGAACTTAATGTCGCCAATTCTAGGGTTGTGGTTGTAACTGCCAACCGCAGATCTGACTTCAGTTTGAATACAATTCGAAGGACCATGAAAGAGTTTCAGTCCACAAGAGCAATTTGTTCGGTGCTTGGCAATATAAAGGATCAGGTTGGGAGCTAAAATTAATGGTATCTTGATCTGTATTGAAATCTAAATTAGTAGAAAATGTTAAATTATTTTAATTTCTTTTTGAATATATTACATCTTATTGAAAATTGAGAAGTTGTGACTTTTTAATACAAAGCTAAAAATTTATTGTATCTTGTTGGCTTAGCTGAGTATATGCCTGCATTTCATTGGCCATTAGTACTTCTTGGACGAATTATGTTGGAAAAGCATTTAAACTCATATACTTATACTTGTGATTTACATAAACACAAGACAAAAAATAATTAAAATCGACTTCTGTCTATTTATTTTTCTTATACAACAAACAATAAATTTTTAAATAATTTTATTGGAGAACATCTCGAATAAGAAAGAATATAATAAATATTTACGAATAAAACTTGTATTTCATATCGCATATGGTTATTAGAATGGACCTAAAGGTTTTATATTATATAATGATTTGACTACAGCTTGAACTTAAAGCCTGAAATTTCTAAAACTCAAAGGAGAATAATTTGTCAGCCCCAAAACACAGCCTTTACTTCTTTTGCATTTCATTTCTTTGCAAAAATCACCTCAAACATCTTAGAGAAATTTTCAGAAAACGCGAGAAACTACAGTTTCATCTTTTTTATTTGATGGAATTTTTTTATAAATAAAAGTTTAAAATATCTCGCCCTTTTAAAGAGAAGTTAGTGTTCTTTAATAATCTCAAATTTATTAGAAAAGTGTTACACATTGTTACACCGTAAGAGGGTTAATTTTTTCGAATAGGAGTGATAGATTTTTTTAAATAAATATTTCAACAAAATTTTTGGTTTTTTTTTTGAAGAAAACGCCTTAAATTTTGATTATAATATTTATATTGTGCATATATTTATATTGAAAACTTAAAAGTAGGGCGTTTATTTTATGTTGAAGTGCTTTGTATGATTTATATGGAAGTGTTTTGTAGTAAGTTCTTTGAAGAAATTTACTTTCTTGAATGAACAAAATATACCATTTGATTCACTTTACAAATTTATATATAAATACTCACATATTGATCAGAAAGTCTTAAAAGAGTAGGTAGTCTTTTCAAAGGATCGACTACTCATTTGTACCGGCATTTCAAAACAGCACTGACAATAAGGACAACAGTTGAATTTCCATTAAATTTTTGCTATTTACTTTTAAATATAATTTGATCTTTTAGTATGACTGTTTTAATTTTTAATTTTCTGTTTTTTCTTTTTATTGCAATAAGTTTTACCACGTTTTTTGGCATACTCCCCATTTTTTTGCATTTATCTTTCTGCTGCATGCTAGAACTTGTAATATAATGTTGAATCGCTTTTTTAGTTACAAATCGACAGCTGATTGATGTTGCAGTTTCTGGATCTGAAAAAAGTCTATATTTGTGTTTCCTTCTGGCTGATAGATCATTAGGACTAGTTCTAAATATTTTTCTTGAATTTGTTTTTTTGCATTTTATTTTTCTTAACTTTTCTTATTTTTCTCACCGTTTCGCCTAACGGAAAAAAAATCCAAATCATAACCTAATTTAAGAATATGTTCCATAAAAAGTATTCTAGCATTAAGAAGATACAATCCTAATTCGTATGCTGCCTTAAAATTTTCATCTTCTGGAATGGGTTGGCTTAATTGACTTGATGTCTTTTGACATATAATGCAGCTTGACAATGTTTTTGTATCAGTTAAAGATTGTGCGACTTTTCCGTCAATCATTGTGGGACACATTTTAAAATTTACTTCGATTTCCTGGTCATCAACTGTAAATATTATAGGTTGAAGGTTTTTCAGTTACGACATCTTTTGTTTCTTTTTTGAATATAAATTTTATTGGTGTGAAAATACTACGTTGACGAGGGTATTTCATTTTTCAATACATCAATTTCTGTTGCTCTACTAGTTGGCGGCTCTAAGCCGGTATAAGTTTTTGGAACGAAGAATACCATAAATGCTTGTATTTGTCTCTGACCAGAGTAAACATCATATCCAAATTTAGAAATTAAAGTAATGCTGGCATTACCAAGTTTTTTCAAACGACCAGCATCAAGCGTATTTAACAACCGTTTGGCAGTGTGTTCTAAAAGATCTTGCAAATTTATTTCTGCTTAAGTGGAATTGACAGTTATAGCAGTTGGTGAAGGTAAGCATTCTCTTTTGACAGCGACTAAATCTCTATACTCTTGGAAAATCGCAGAATTCTTTTCATTGGTTCGCTTCCGCAATTCCTTATACAGATTTTTATTTAATTTCAAATCCAAGAATAGTGCTAACGCCTCTTCTGGAGTAAATTTATTGTCTTCATTTGGTGTAGGAATATTTTTCAAACTCCTCTTTGTGCGCCTTGGACTTGCTTTTATGAGTCTTTGATGATTATTGGAGAAATTGCTTCATTGATATTCTGAAGTTTGCGTCTTCGAGTTCTTTCACTATATTCGTCAATTGGTTTTGCTGGTCGACCATGTTTTCCACATTCATTGGCATTTTTACATATAATTTCGAAAACAAGTTTCTTTGACAATCATTCATAGTGACGTTCGCACATCCTTTTCTTGTTATAAGAGCATTAAAAGTAACGTTATTTTCAATCTCTTTCCAGAATTTATAATTATTTGTTTGTGTAGTTCAATTTCTTCTGTATTGAATATTTTAAAAAATTTATTGCATAGTGTACATCATTTTATTGAATGAAAATATCAGCGAGATCTCTATAAGTGTACTTAGTCTAGTACTAGCAAATAAACAAAAACATCACGATCAAGAAACGAACATATACACACGCGCACATACGAAAGGTGAGAAAACTACAGCACAAACACTAGACGTGCACCCATGCACCCATGAAGTTAGTCACAAAAATATTTTGCATGCATTGTTTTTCCAGGAATTTCACATTTTAATTTTTAATGGTCTACAAAACATTTCACGTACAAGAGGAAATTTTTCTCTCTAGATAAAACACATCCCATTTGATGACATTATCATAAAAAAAACAAATATTTTCAGGTCGCTTATGTTTTTTTTTTTAATAACTATGCTCACAAAATGTTTTGCTTACTCAGAAATCTATATTTTTGTGGCTAATTCGGGTATCCTTTTGGATTTTGAACTTCTATCTGTAAGAGTGCTTGTTACATATCAAGGGTTTTTTCCATAATTAGTTGCGATCTGTTTCTTATTGTGCGCAGAATTGTGAACGATTCCGGAAAAAAAACTATTTCATACCTTTATACTCAGGGTAAATCAATTTAAGAAGAAAAGTACTTTTGTGACCTGAATTATGTAAATTTACTTTATTTTTAGGTAGGCAAAATATTTTTGTGACCAACTGTACATGATTTAGAAACTGACTAACAATTATTAATATTCTTTTTAAAAATACGCATATACATCTAAAAACCGTCTGTCATAAAAGCGATTAGATAAAAAAAAAAACTAAAATACTTCAAAAAAGATCATTACAAAAAAAAAAACATTTTTTTTCAACTCTTTTAATAAAATTTTGCAAAATATATTTGATCTTGTGTCAGAAAAATTGTTTTGGTGCTCACAGTCGAATCGGGACGGATATATGTACAATGGGGTATAGGTGTGTAGAGGAGAGTTTGGACTACAAAAGAGTGCTTTTTCTTGAACCCTTTTGAATTCTAGAAGTTATGCTCTATTAAGTGAGAGAGTTTATTAAAATTTGGACCTTTAAAAATAATTTGTAAAAGTCATAAAAAAATTTATTTTTCTAGTACTAATAGCTAACAAATTAGGCAATTATACAAAATTTATTTCGTTTAAAAATCTTTTAAAACAAAAAAGTTATAGATGTTTAAAAATCAAAGGCTTACTAAGGAATTTCTCATTTTAGCAAAATACTGAGAATGTCCATTTTGAATCACCCTGTTCACTGTGATATAGTTGAAATAAAGTTTTAATTTTTTGGCTCTCGAGGTATACTAGTGTTTACATTCGAATGAACTTTAACATTTTACAATCGGTGACCATAAAACAAATAAGTTTTGGCCGACTTTTCGTAAAACGGTCCGCTATGCGTCTGGAATTGTACAAGAAGAGAAACAAATTATTTTATTCGTAGTTACTTATTTAAACTCATACATAAAAACGGATAAGCATTTATATTTCGTTAAATTAAAACAAAAATGTAAATCAGTTTTAGCCATTCCAAGAAATAGAATTAATGAAATACTTTTAGCATTTTGGAATAAAAAACACGAATAACCCATTAGTATAACAAACGCAAACTAAGACCAAAATCACAAACATCGCACTAAAATCCACAATAAATATATATGTATGTACATAGTACAATACAAGTTAAAACATATATTAGAATACAAAATACATACAAGTATGTATAGTAATATATATAGTATTTATATGTTTTTGTACATTATTGTTCCTTTCTTTAACATATCCATACATAATAATTTTATATACAAACGCATGGAACCCATGCTCCGCCTTTTCCAAGTACTTTATATACCTAAAACCTGTAATAAATATAAAAACACACACTCATATAAAATTTTTATTCTCTCTCTTACACTCACTGCACCATTAACTACAGTTATACTCGTAGAAAAAAATAACACCATGAACACAACCACCACAACTATACCCACCACTACTACTAATAGTGCTTGTTTAAGTAGAGGCATTAAATTGTCATCATCATCATTAAAATTGTGGGCACCATCAGATTGAAGGCTCATGGCTCATGGAGTATTGTAGTATGTGTTTAGTAGGAATGAGATTTACACAAAAGAGAGCGTTTTTATTAGTGTATGAGGATTTTTGTGTGGGCGCCATTTATCACCTCAAACTTGCATATTTTAAACAAGTACATACACTCATATAATACTTGTACACAGTTTATGCTCTTTTTTGTTTCGCTCGCATTATGCTCTCATTACATTGGCCAAATGCAGTGTACCCAAATGACAAACGGTGTGTGCTTTATGTGTTTTATTTTTTCAGAGTCTCAAGCCAGTGTGTGCGAGTGTTGCTTTGGGCTAGTTGTTTTTGTAGGTTTTGTTTGTTTGTTTGTGATTCCGGTTGCTGTCCCAATCCCACTGCGCTTTAATAAAAACAAGAATACAAAATATTCAAACAATAATGATGATAATGATTGTCGTAGCACCACCAGTCTTGGGTTGTCGTTCGTAAGCACCAGACGTCTAGCAGTTTGTTCTTATTCGTATTCGCTTGTTCACTCGCTCTAGCATTTCGATACGGTTTTAGGCACCTCTGCCTTGTGTTTTTGTTTTTTTCTAATATACGTGTATATTAAATTCATAAACATATGTACACACTTCCATAGACGTTTGAGTTATTTATTTACAACAACATCGTGTAGAATATACAAATACTTTTACATACAATAAATCGCTATTAAAAGTCCCATTTTAAGACCCACTTTTAACATCATCTTCATACGCCACCATAATACGCACCATTGTTATCTACATATTTGTATGGTGCTGTGTTGTATCGTATTGTGTATTTGATCGCTTTAGTGCTGCTGGTCTAGTAACGCCTTTTAAAGTGCGTTTTTGTCGGACTTTTTCGTAATTGTTGTTTTGGTTTGTGTAACCAAGTATTTGGTTCAGTTGAGTTTATGAAATGTGCATGGTCGACTTGCTACATCTGGAAGCTAATATTTAGTCAATTGTTGGTGCTCATTGTACATGGACGCAAAAAATAACGTTACATTCAAACTAGAAATTGTCTTAATAATTAATAATTAAAAAAATAAAAATATAACTAATAACAATTTCAAAATGAGTGTCAGTGTAAACGGATTTTATTGTGCCGTATTTCCTTACAAGATAAATTTTTAATAAAACATATACTCCTACATACATAAATTTGTATCTCCATACCACACATACTTATAAAAAAACCCAGCAAATGTTATAGAAAAAATCAAGCGATAAGAATATATTCCAAAAAGAAAAAGAAAATTACTTTAAACAAGTGTTAGTGCTAAGCCATGATGGCTTTAAAAATGTTGTACCGTGGACCCAGTTCAAGACTAGAAAATTTAATTGAAAAAATTCAAGCCACCAAGGAAATTGTTAATGCCGGTAATTCATTTTAACTCATTATTTACACAATTAGTGTATTAAATTTTGTTTTTAAGTTAAACACAATAAACATTACAATTGTGAAACTCTAATTGCTTAAACGATTACTTGGGGAGAATATCCCAAAGAATAAATTTCAATATTAAGTGTTAATAATTAGAGATAAATTAAAAATTAATAATTTTTAACATAAAATAAAAATTTTTAGACTAGTAGGTAGTGTACTAGACTCGTAGTGCGAAGGTCCCAGGTTCGAATCCTGCCGCAGAACTCTGGCAGTTTGTGTATGATAATTAAAGGGAGCGCACAACAAGCCTTCACTGTCTTAAGTGTATGTAGTATGACATGGGCTATCACACCCCTCCAATCAACCTAACATAACCTAACATAAAATAATAGTCACAGTATGTATGTATGTCTGTATGAATGCAGGATATATGACGAATGAATGAAACATTTAATATAATTCAAAATAATAGCCTTCAATTCTCTTCGACAGTTATTTTTGGCAAAAGAATAGTTGTATTATATTTTATATTGGCAAAACTGTTGATCCTGCCAGTCGGTACAAAACAGGATCAGATTATATATTCTTTCCCATTTAAGGAAATTTGCTTGACTTCCTTTTGCATCCTGATTTTCCCAACAAGTTGTTTTTCTTGTTTCAGTACATCCTGTTGGATTTTCGCGAACATCTGCTTTTAATATTTAGACTAGAAACTAAGAGATTAGGGAATATTTCGATCAATGAACAACAGACTAGCGTGTCCTATTATAAAATATATTACCACATTAGATAATGAAAGAACTAGACTTACTTGCACTATCAGTTTCTATTTCGCTACAATAAAGTAAAAATCAATGAATCAAGGGTTTATCTTTGTGATGAAGAAATCGCTATTTTTAAACAAAATATGGAACAAAAAGAATCTTTGTCATTTTCATATGGCATAACCGCCGAGGGAAACGTAAACGACAAACAAGAAATGTGTTTTCATTTCCTAACTACCCATACACCGTTTCGATTTCTGCCATAGAGTCCGGTTGTTTCTGTTTTCTGTTTTCTGAGTTCTTTGTTCTTCTATTTCCGATTTTCATTACTTTATCTTTTACAACTGACCAAAGCATGGACTATTCTTTTACTTTCCCAGTAAGAACGTAAAACGAGAGAGTAACATAAAAATTGGCAGTTTCTAAGGACTTAATAGGTTACGTTTGATTTGATTAAATTTACCTTGTTGCTTGATTTGTTATTAAAGTTAAGCTTTGGACTAAGAAGGGAAAGCCATAGAAATATTTTTTCAACCTGGTATTCACATGATTTTAGCCAAATCTATTTTCCATTTCAAAATATTTATTATTTAGCTTTAATACAGGTCTCTCATATTAAATACATTTTAATCTTAGTATAGATCAATAAGCTAATATTTTTAATGTATTTTTAGTTTCAAAAAATTAATCATAGGCAATGTTCCAAAGTTAATAAGGATTAATTTGACTTTCAAACGGATGTAGAGGCCTCTAAAAAAAGCTTCGTTGTGTTCTGCCGTGCATACGATTAATTCTTTTTACTAAAAATAAGTTACAAAATAAACAAAGAAACTCAATAGCACATTCGAATTAAATCAATTAAACATATTTTAATCTTATGTTGTGTCTCTTGAAAGTCATTGATGCAGAAACCATTCTCAATCTAAACCAAAAACTACCACTTCCAGTTTATTATTTCTTCTATACATTCAAGTTCATCTTTATTTAGATCTGCAACAATTCTTATTACCCTAAAGCTTAAAGTGGTTACGACTTCTTACGTGAAATTAAGTTGTGAGAGTAAGGGGATCCATGCATTACAAGACAAGTGTAATGTCAACTATCTTGATATTATATCAAAAGTAAACTATCTCATACAAAATTGCAAAATATTGTGTGAAAGATCCTTTGCTAAATGAATTTTCGAATGGATAGTTTCGGTTATTATCTCCGAGTTCCAAGGGCGTAGCCAGGATATGAAATAGGGTGGTGCCACGAAAATTATGATTTTCTTTGATTATGACTTTTTATGATTATTACAATTTCGATCTATTTGATGAGTAATCTGCGTGGATCTTCTGAAAATTTTGCTAGAATTTTTTCAAGAAATTCGTCCTTCTTCTCGGTTACCAATCTTCGGTGGACGCTTAGCATACATAGTCCTGCAATATACAATATACTTATTTTTTGATAATAAGTAAAATTGCATATTATTTTACCGTCTAAACGAGCTTCAGTCATTGTGGAGCGCAACCATGTGTTTACTCGCCTTAAAGTACTAAATGACCGCTCAACAGTTGCAGTAGTGCACGGCTGTGAAAATGAAATTAATAACGCCTTCCTTATATTTGGATAAAATAATCCAGCGTCTTTCAAAATACTCGCCAGCTCTAAGTCGGCTAATTCGTCTTTATCCATTTTTTTGTTGTGCAAACAATGAATTGCAAACGCTGGCCTATTCTCTTCATTAAATCTTCTGTCCGGTGATGAATTTAAAGAATCTATATAAGAAATGTATGTATACAGATCGCTTCCAGTATTCAGCAGGTGATGAAAATGGGAGATTTGAACGGTGCGTTTGACGAGAGACTATCCTTGGAACCGACATCTCTATTCGTAAATAGGCTGTGTTTTCCTCAATAGAAAAAAACAATCCGTCCACAATACCCCGTGAATTTTTTAATAATTTTATATTGTGTGCATGTAAAAAAAATTATTACAGAATTAGGTGGGTGCCACGGCCCTCTAGGCCCGTACCTAGCTACGCCCATGCCGAGTTCTGAATATATCATTATTACTAGGAATATTGAACTATTTATTTATACTAAATAAAATTTATCCAAAATCAATAAAAAAATTTCGCAATAAACAAGCTTTCATGAGTTTTTTTAATAAGTTTAACAAAGTCATTGCTTTAAAAGTTTCTTTCACATGTAAAACCCTTTGTTAGGCTGAAGGTTGTTGTTCTGCAACTACAATGAAAAGCTTAATAATTTGTTAAGAACTAGTTAAATATACAAGTACGACTCATTTGCAGCAACAACGCTATAACTAAAAAATGCATAATTAATAGCCGTAACGATCTTCATACCGCGTATGAATTTAAGAGAGAATATCATTGTATTTCTCCATTAAGTTGCGCAAAGAGCGATTTTTTAAAAAGATTTTGGATTTGATTAATTAAAAAACAGATAAAATTTAGAGAAATGTATGAAATCTTTATTTGAGTCGATAGAACGATCTATATAACTCAATATTTAAAGATGACTTCATGTAAATGTTGACCGCGGCTACGCCTCAAATGGTTCATGCGCTGGGTTCAATTTTGCCATACTCTCTCCAACATATCGGCCGGAATCTTACGAATAAATTCTTCAATATTGGCTTCCAGTGCGTCAACCGTTGCGGGCTTGCACCTATAGCCATAAGCCTATAAGCTCAATACTTTAAATTTGTATTCTGTTTAAGCAGTTTTTCTGAGTTATGATGTTGTTACAGAAAATATGAGATATTTGTAATGCACGTACAAATGCAACGGTGACTTATCAACTCCAAATGAAAACAACAATCGCTAATTTTATGATGAATAGAACGATACTAAAAAAATTTTAAAATCTTTAATAAAATATTTAAAGGGTTTTCCAATAGAGTGGATTCAGCATTAATATTATTTAAATTACTATTACCCCATAGAACCTTTATTATATTACCAACAGTCATTCTAATTCCTGATTACACCCTGGTGGTTTGCAAACAAAATAAACGGATCTAGGCGCGTAATAGCTAATCGTATTTTTGAAATCCAGGCCCAATCGCCCTAATTGTTGTCCGTCAAAATATTGACTTCTGTAGGCCTAAAGTTTGAACTCACTCTGTAAGCGCATGGGCTTCTGCCTGGAAGATCGTGTTGTGGTCAGGCAGGCGGAAGTATATCTTGATCATTGGTTTTTATAAAAGAATCCTAAGCCTTTAACCTGGCTTAGAACCATCCATGTAACAACATGTTCGTTCAGGTACCCGCCCTAGGGTACGGTTGATTCGGGAGTGTTTTCTCGATATCATTGTATAAAACTAGGTTCCAATCCTCTTTTTAGGTATTCAGTCAGACATATCCGACGTCTGCGTATACCTCTTGAGAGTTCACGATATGTCCCGATGGGATGTAGTTACATTCGATTCATTCACCCATCGCATGCAGAAGTATCGCTATGAGAAGCACTTCATATCTTGTAGGGATATCTACAGTTTGAACACTTAGAATAGCCTCCACTTCTCATAGCATCGCTCATGCATAGCCAGCATATTCACTGAACACTCTGCAATATCTTAGTATTACAACAACATACTACTGGTGTGTAGGATAGTATTGGTCTAATTACACTTCTATAGAACCAATATGACATTTTGGGATTCAGTCTCCATTTTGCACCAAGGCTCTCTTATGTAGAGCGTCCAACATAAAAGATTAGCCTTATTTGCCCCCTATTCTATGTGGTGTCTCCATAAGAGTTTCCGCTTTAGGATAACTATCAACTACTTTATCCTCTAGGAAAGCTGAATTAAAATAGTCACAATTTCTTCTCTCTTGTTAAGAATTAATAGTCTCAATTATAAATTGAAGGGAAATAATGTCTTCATGTAAATTCAAGGAAACAAGTATATTTTTATTGATTTATATTTCAGTGTGGAACTGAGTGATAAGTTAGAGAAAAAATTTACAAATATAAAATTAAATAATTAAATATATAATTAAATTAAATATATAACTAGGTTAGGTTAGGTTGATAGGAGGGGTGTGATAGCCCATGTCATACGACACACACTTAAGCCAGTGAAGGCTTGTTGTGCGCTCCCTTTAATTATCAGACACAAACTGCCAGAGTTCTGCGGCAGGATTCGAACCTGGGACCTTCGCGCTACGAGTCAAGTACACTACCTACTAGTCTACGAAGGTCAGTTAAATATATAACTAAATTAAATACTAATACAAATTCAAACATATAGTGTATACACACATATAAAACAAAACTTTTAGCAAGTAATTACGCTGAGAACTGTTTCAAGAGCTGTTTTTAAACTGTTGTGCGTTACTAAAAACTTGGCAACTATATGGGATCGAGTTCCAGACAGCTGTTGCGAATATATAGAAATACCATTTTGACATTAGACTATTGTATCTAAAATATCGTATTCTTTTACCTCTGCAGTGATCTGCAAAAGACAGTCTACTGTAAAAATGTTCTGGCTGGCGCGTATATATTATTTTGTGCATAAGGACTAAAACTCTTAACTTGAGCAGATCATCAAAAGAAATTCCGTAAAGTTGAGATGAAAATATTGAAATCCTAGACCTTCTATTTAAACCGTACACATAGCGCATGATATTATTATAGGCAACGTTTAATTTTCTCTTGCTTGTGTAGTCGCAACTAGTGAAATCCTCACATCCATACAATAGAGTAGGAATTAAATAAGTTTTGCCAGGAGGATTCTTACTTTAATTGGGGTGCAGTGCTGAGATGACCATATAGCTCTTAGCATAGCGAAAGAGCGTCCACAAGCATTATTTATATGATCAGACTAAGTAAGGAATTTATTGAAATAAACATCTAGATTTTTAGCAGATGACACAATCTCAATTTTTTGATTATTAATATATATATATATATATATATATATATATATATATATATATATATATATATATATATATATATATTAATAATCAAAAAAAAATTAATACTTTTAACGGCGGGAACAGGAATGTTGATGGTGTTAAAACTTTTTCAAATATTAAATTTAAATTCTCTGTTTCCTTGTATGGGATTTCATTCATTCGTAATTCGCATGCTACGTTTTTATTTTCTTGTTGTTTAATTTTAATTTTTAAAGTCTTTATTTCCCTCTGAATATCATTAATACAAATGGAAAATATTTCTAAATGTTGAACTCTAGCGGTAACATCATGAATTTGCTGTTTGATAGTGCCGATCCCACTTAACAGTTCAGATTTGTATTCATATAATTTATAGTTCATCATTAGCTCTATATCTTTCTTGAATTTATCAAAGCGTTTTTCTAGCAAATTTAAAGTTTTAAATGGAGAGTTAATAAGAAAATTCTGACTATCTCTCATCGGATTTTGAAATATTTCATTGGAGGTAGCTGCAATATTAATATGGGTTGTGTATATGCCATCATGAGATGAAAAATGTTGTGATGTTACATTATTTTTCTGCATTTTTTTTAACACTACCACTGCTTTTGTAATTAACTCTATTTATTAATTTTTTTCTTCTTCGCATAGAAGTACTAATTGATACTTTTGAATTGGGCATTAGATTTAGACAAATTGTTAATATTGTACAGGGTTTGTTTGTTTATTTTATTTTGACCTTTTGTATATATTTTATCTTTTTATTGCAATAAAATTTTCTAAGTGCATTACATCTACTTAGGCAGTGAGGCTTAACTTGATTACAGCAGCATCAGCTGACTGCAAAAAGGATGTTTAAGAAATTGGCGGTTATTGTATTGTTTTTGTCTTGCTCAATTATTAGCTCTCTTGGTTTATTATTGTGGGATGATAATATTATTGTTGTTTGTATAAAAAATGCAATAAGCAGTAGTGTTATTGTTGTTTATTTATTTGTTTATATATTTGTTTTGGAACTAGTTTTCGTTTTTGTTGTTGGTCGATTTCAGATGTTCACTTTTGATAATTTTTTTTCGTATTTTAGTTTCGCATTCTTCATTACTTCTTTCTCTCTCACCGATTAATTAGATTTTTCACAAAATTATTGTTAAAGTGTTTTTTTACTGTCTACTGTTGTTATCCATTCCACAAAAAAATTGAATTCTCACTTTTATTAAAATAATTCTTTAATCAGCATTTTTAAAGTTTTTTTTTCCCAAAGTTGTGATTTAAATAGGAATTTATATTTACGACTTTTAAGACTTTTCATAAGTTTTGTGTCTATCTTTTTTTAAAGCTTTACTTAAAATTCATGTTTTTTAGGATTTACTTATATTTGCTTGTCGTGATGAAAGAAAGAAAGCACACTAATATTTTTCTAAACCTAAAACAGTATCGTAACATTTTGTGCAGGTAATTCAAACTTTGAATAAAGATTTTGTTCATTTCATATCCTAAGAGATGAAGAAATAGTTTAATGGAAGTAGTGAAAATGTCATTCCATACGAGCAACTATTTTTTGAATTGTTAACATTCTCATCGTGTGAAAAAGACTTGTCTTGTCTCAAAAATTTATGAAAATAGAAATGTATTTTAATATTCAAAATTGAAATATTTTTTTTTAAATAGAATCAAATAAATTATTACAGGCTATAGCATCGATTCGATAAAATATTTCATCGTAATTACTAACAGATTGATGTAATTTTGTGATTTAGTATTATGTATGAAAAGCAAACCATTTAAAAGAACAAAAAATGAGACAGGGGGTCATTAAAGTTCAGATTAATAATAAATTGAGTCAAAACTTGAAAAGACCTTTAACCTCAATGCCTTATAAATAGTAAAACAACAACAAAACTTGCATACAAACATTAACACTTTACAGATTGAAGAGAATGTAAGAAAAAACAACAGCTAATTATAAGATTTAAACTCACAAAAACAATTAGAAGCCAAGTTGCTTAATACCAGTACACTCAAGAAAAATAAACAGTAACCGATGCCAATTAAAACTAATTTGTAGTTTCCCTCGTTAAATGAGCAAACAATTGAAGCAATATTGGGGCGTCTAGCCTTCTTGCAGTCAAAATGAAGATGATGTATATGATGCACATCAAACGGCCACGAGCACTTGGCTGTGGCCAGAGTGTGTCTTATAAAATAAAAAAAGTTCTAATTAAAATGTAGAATTAAAACGGAGGTTTTAATCACAAAATAAAGAATTATTACTTTGCATGACTGGAAATGAGTGTGATATTGTGGACGTATTTAATTGCGAGATGGGCCTTTTATGACACACTCTCAGCGACTTTGCTAAGCATATAGCGGCTCTCACAAGTATTTAAACATTTTAATAGAAATGGATCACACTGCTTACGACCCATAAGACAACATCAAATTAATTAAATTAGTTTCACTTACTAAATGCTGCTACTTGCGGTAACGGATCACATCACAGCTCAGAGTTTTTAATAGAGGAACCATTTCCTGTTATTGCATGATGATAATAAGGATGCTAATAAACACCACCAACACTTAAACCACCTACACACGATGTGTATATCAGTTTGTAAATATGATTGTAGCACAAATACGAGTACTAGTAGATGTAGATGACTAATTTTGTTTAAAATTATTACATAAAAATTAATTCTGATGTCATTTAATTTTAATATTAATTGCATTGAAAAAATGTTTGTTGTGGCTTTAGCTCTTCATATGCCGACATTTCATTGGTTGCTAAAACCAAATCGTCAGTGAAGTTTAAGCAGTTTGATAACATTCAACCTCGTATGTTTATGCCACTTAAAACAAATACAATATGAGAATTTCAATATTGCATATGAATTACAACAAATACATAATCATAGTAGGCTTAGAATGTTTTTATACAAACAACACAACAAACAATTATACTCAACGTGAGTCTATTTTATTTTTCTCTCAACACCCATACAATTAAACGCCCGTTGGTCGTTAATGATTGTATTCAGTTAGGCAAAAATGAAAAATAAAATCTTTAATGTAAATACTTAATATTGAAATTTATTATTCGGGAGAATATCCCGACTAATCGTTAGAAAACAATTAGTTCATTTAATTTGTAATTTAATTTAATTTGTTAATTTGTAATTTCTTCGTAATGTATTTTTAGACATGTACTCAACGCATACTTCATCAAGTTATTCACCTTCAATATCAGATGGTACTATTACACCAAATTCCTTACATCATCATCACCACCACCACCATCAGCATTTAGCCGTACCATCACATTTGTCATTCCCCAATTCGGCTGCTTATGAGGAAGACACAACGTTGGCCCTACAGACACAACGTCTGCAAAGGCAAAAAACTAATGGCACTTTGGATGGCGCTGACTATGAAGACAACGCCAATGACAATGACAATGACAACGATAACAACGACGACCATAATAACGAAAGGATTCGCAAAAATGATACAAAATTGTGCGAAGACAATGGCACAAGTGCCGCAGACAGTAAGACAGCCACAAATATTTCAGAAAGTGGCGATGAACATCATAAGCATCAGCAACAGCAACAGCAGCAGCAGCACCATCAACACCAACATCACCATCATCAACTTAAACGTCATGGTCGTCATCATCGTTATGCTGAACATGCCTTAAGAATGCCTTCAAAATTACGCAAAATCGATAGCGATTTAACGGTTGGTAATGGTGCCAGTAGCGTCGGTATTGCTACTGCCACTTCTACTGCTGATGGTGTTGGTGTTGGTGTAGCAGCAAATGCACTTAAGTTTGTTAAGTCGACAGGAGATGGCATTAAAAGTGGTAATACCACAGCTAGTGCCGACGGATCCTATCAATGTCAATTCTGTGATAAATCATTTCCGCGTCTTGGTTATTTGAAAAAACATGAACAGGTAAGTTTTGGAAAACATTTTTTTCTAATGCCTAATTGGGGTGTCTTCATCAACTTAATATTGTTTTAAATTGTTCAGCCGTAAATAATTCTTTAAGGGGGTAGATTTGACATTTTTTTGGGCTTTGAAGTTTGTTTCTTTAATAGACTAATGGGTAATGTAAAAGTGTATGCAGGTTTAAAGGTGCCGAGACCCTTGAAATGTATTTAGTTATTTTAATTAAAGTTATGACAAGTTTTATAATTTGATTTAAGTTTAAAAATTCAAAAAAATTTTGTTACATGTTGTGCCTATCCGCAGGCTCTTGAGTAGAATAACTTAAATATTCTACTACAGTAAATTAGACTTAAATACACAATCAACTTTTGCACGATTTTTTGTGCAGGTAAGTCAAAAATGCTGTGTCCTTTAATGCTTTGATGTGTGTCTCAACGTTTAAGCAAACGGATAAGAAATTCGCATCAATTCCTGCAGCTAAGTTTGACTTTTTATATGAAAATAATCTAAAAAATATCAGCAATATAAAAGAAATATCCGGACATGCAAGCTGCACTTAAAAAGGATAATGCAGAATAATTACAAAAATAAACGTGTTATGCAGCTAAGTCAAATAACCTTTGAAATAGCCTAAAACCGCCAACACTTTTGGGCTTTTATCTGGCTTTGCAGGAATAAAAGATGCACTTAGAAAATTAAACAAAATCTTGCTCTTAAACAAAAGGCAGCTAAGTGAAAACTACTGTAATATTAAACTCGTAAGTGTGAAAGTTTTTATGTCTGGATGTTTATTACCTGATCACCTAAAAATGTCTTTATAGATTTAACTAAAATTTGGCACACAAATAGTCTGAATGAACACAAAAGACACCCATTGTCATGGTTAAGGTCTTGGCGTGACCACTTATGGGCTAAGGATATAATTTTGATATTTGACTGTTTGCTCCTCCATCGCTCGTAAGCGAATTACTGAATTTGAATGAAATTCAAAACCACCAAGTCCTGCAAACTTACAGATAAGGGTGAAGTACAATAAATTAGCCAACGTTGTCTATAGAAGTGTATTAACTTGAAATATGTAAGCAAATGAAAATATTGAAGATTTCTTATCCAGTTATTATTTCCATTTTCCTCCGGACGCAGACGAATTCCCGGGTAGGTTTTAGTCTAAAGCAAAAAATTCAGATAATTCAAAATATTTTCTTATACGATATCGTATAGGGAACGGGCGACATAGAATGAGTTGTTTTAATGGCAAGAGTAGAAATTAATGCTGTGTGTATAAACACTTCGTTAAGGAAGCGGAACTAATAAGCTTTCTTCCCATAACTAGAGACTTTTAAGCAGCAACAATCTGGTTTTAGTCGCACTGTAACAATTAATTGTTTAATTTAGGAATATCAATATTTATCTTAATTTCCTACGATATTGAAGATATAATTAGCCAATTGAGTAAAAATGACTTGAAAGACTAGTTGCTGAAATTGTCACTAGACCAAGCTCATCAATAGCAAGTCCAAAACAAAATCATTCAGTCTTATTGGCTTCCATATATGCATTGCAATACAATGAAAGTTTAAGGTCAGCATATGATGATGTCAAAAATTTTACTAGCGCGGGTTGCATATATTATGGATCATCTACAAAGGTACCAGCAATCTCAAAACTATCAAGCTTTTTTAAAGCTTGGATGCATTGAATTCATAATTCTATCGTTTGATGAAGCAATCACTTTTCCCAAGTTTGAAGAGCTTATTTCGAGCGCATTGCCAAAAATTAGACTTTGTATTGATGCCGTTTCTTCTATGTTTAAGAAAAATTTACTTTCTCAAAATTTAATAAATATTTTGATTTCTTTATTAGTATGAAAAACACAACAAAATACAAAGAAATAATTTTATTAATAACAATTTTAAAAAAACTTCTCAATTTCTTATGCTCTTTTTTCAATCTCCTGTTACAAATATTTCATGTACGTGAATACTTTCCAGTAAGAAATAGCAAATAGATGTGGTAAATGAATAGATTTTTTTATTAAAGGTACAAGAAAATAATTTGCAAAAAAAATATCTAGGAAGAACTGACAGAAATTTATATTGATATTCCATGAAAAACCAAATTCATCCGAAAGTATCAAAGGCATTAAAAATTATTTAAGGCCATCAGAAAATACATAGTGGCTTAATCGTATGCTCAGGTTATGTGAGGTTAAGTTTTGATATTCTCATAATTTTATGTTCTGCTTTATTTTAAGATGTAAGGATCTCCATTAAATTTTCCTTAAGACCAGTGCTTTTGATGAAATTTAAAATAAACGCAGACTTTCTTATATAAATATTTTTTACTCATATTTCTGTCTTTTTTTATTATTAAAATTTCTTCATATTTTTACTCATTTGCATGTATTTATGCACGACTCAATCTGTTTAAATAAATTATACGCATTTCACTTAGAAGAGTATGTAGACTCATTTAGATGTTTATCAAAAGTGCATTTGAGACTTGCAAGAATAAATGTGTACGATTGTAATAAAACATTTTGGACGCTTTTATGCAATTAGCGTATTTTGCAAAACAAGTTAAAATAGCCCAGACAGAGCACAACCAAATGCACTTGCATTTCCATTTGATGTAAAGGAAAAAAATATGATAATAATAATAATAATAATAATAAAAAAAATCGCGCACAAACACACATGCATACATAATGTTCTTAGAAAACCGTTTGAGCATACTAAAGAAGCGTTTGGAACCGAGTAAATTTTATTTAATAATTGCGGCTACCAAACGACCTCTGCATACCAAAACATCTCGTTAAGATTGGAGAATGAATGATACTTACTTTAGTGTGATAAATGGCTACTAACTAACGACCGTAGGTGGCTAAATGTTTGCAAAGAAATATATATATATGTACATATATGTATATAAAGTTAAAACATTCTAATACTTCTTTGTCATCATCATAGTCATCAACGGGGAATCATCACAGTTTTAGATGATTACCGCAAAAATTTATATTTTAACATTCGTTAATATAAATACAGAATGTCTGTGTACGAGTATATCGCCTTATGCAAGCGGTTAAAGCGCTTTGATATTTTAACTCTGAAGCGTCAGCGATTTAAAATCAAGTCACCGAATGTGTGCATGTGTATGTACATATGATTTTTGCATTTGGGTTTTTGCAGTTACCAAATATACTGTCAAACTCCTTTTTTACATAACAAGTCATACCGTTTAGTTTAGTAGACTTGCCAAGCGTACGAACGGACGGACATACAGACGTAGTTTAGGTACAAAACGAAGGAAAAAAATTATTTATGTATAAGACAGATTCTATACTAAAATTAGCCCATTTGTATGCAAACAATCAGTTAATTCTGCTGTATGCGAATATGGATGTGTGTACACATGTATTTGACGCTCTTATAACATGCAAAAAATTAAATTTTTGTTGTTTTCAAAGCCCAAAAGAATTATTGTGTGTTTATTATGGTTTTTTAAACTGTTTTTAAAAGAATTAACAAACAAATCATTATAATTATGTGTGTATGATTATAAAAATTTGTCCAACGCCTTCTGTGGGTTTCAAATATCCACGCACAGTGGGCTACAATTTAAATATTTTGAAACAGAAAGTCTGAAATCTGTAGATATAATTCATATTCAATTTGGAAGAATAGATACTTATTCAACTCCCTTGAACCACATTTCTTTGGCTTTTGATAAAATATGGCACGAATGATTAATAACTTGCTAAAACCACATGTGCCCTCAAACTGTCATCCACTATTTGAGAGATTTTTTAAATAGACGAAAATTCATCATTAAAAAAGATAATTTTCTGAGCAAACCACTATCGATTGAAGTCAGAGTTCCCCAAGGGAGCATCTTGTTGTTCTATATTATACTTGATATGTGTCACTGACGTGCCAACAACGAGTGAGATTCACACATCAGCATTCGCTGATGGTGCAGCTTTTCTAAACGCCAGTGAATTGCTACAAGCATCATACCTCAAGTGGAAGGATTGTGTGTCGCTGCTGGAACAGTAGACAATTAAGGTCAACGAATAACATTATGTACATATTACGTTTATATTGCCCAGGGACACATGTCCACTTCTTTATATAAATAACTAAATTATACCGCATTACACTCAGATCAAGTACACATTGACCGTAGTCTAACATGGAAGACTTATATAACGAATCCAGATAAAATTGAAACGAGATCATCATAATTGGGTCATTGATTGCCTTCGTAGACTAAAGAATAGTGTTTCTAGACTAGTTGTCTCCAGATTTTTTTGTTTTCTGTCTTCCATTTACTCTTCTGTTTCCTATTCCCATTGCCTATATATCGCAGTTATCGTAAATGAAGCAAATCAGGAGCCCAAATGTGCGAAACCTGCGCAATGCAAACCTAACCTTATTGGCTTATTGGAAAAAACTATACATTTACACCAGATTGTTAATCTCTATTATACGAATACAACACGATTTTAAAACCAATATGGCTCTACAGGATTCAGCAGTGGGGCACCGCCTTGGCATCTAATACACGAAAAATTTAAAGGCAACAAAATAAAACTCTCCGTTCGATTACAGCCCTTTTCTGGTATGTAAAAAATTTGCACATTCGGGGAGATCTAGGCGTTCTATTGCATAAAGTTGTGTCTTCAAAACATGCAACATTGTAAGCTAAAGGGGCCACACTCAACTGAACAGGAAGGACACTCTCGCCATTAGCTGAACATGTGGGAATTGTGCTCAAAAGAAACAGCAGAAACTACGTTTTTTTTGTTGCACTTTAATTACCAATCATTTAGGGATTTTGAATATTTATTGTTAGTTCAATTTATATTGAATTTTTTTATATTTATAAATTATTATAAATATAAAAAAACTGGAAAATATTTTTTTAAATCAAAACAATTTTTCACTCAAAAAGTTTTAAGGCAATCAATCCTTTTTTTTTGAGTTTGAAAATATGTAGAAAAAATTTCACAATTCAAAACTAAGTTAAATATTTGTACTGATTGTGATTAAAAAACTAAATGTTGAATTTGTCAAGTATCGTTCTGAAACTATAGTACGAAATCGATCTATTTTATGACAAATTGGTGAGTTAAATGAACGAGGACTAAACCAATTAAACTTTATTAATCACAAATAAATACCGTCCTAAAAATCGTGCGAGATACAGCGAAACATTTTAAAGGATTCTTAGCATCGTTCAAGCTCAAAAATTTATAACGGTGCACTCACGCACAAAGAAAAAAACATGACTGACACAATCACAATCACAAACAATTATTATTAATGATTTATATAAGACATTTTGTTGTGTTTATCATATCGATACAAATGGTCCACATACACATATTGTGATTTTTGTCACAACTATAAAACTACACAAGTTTTCATTATAATAATATAGAAAACCATTTTTTGTATATCTCAATATTTTGTGTTCATACACACATTGCCACGTACCTCTCATGCACCTAATTATGTAACTTGTAGAAAATTTCGGTTGGTGGGTGGTAAACCACACCAAGTAACATTTTTTAAATATGTTTTAGAATCAGGATTTCTTCGTCCATGGAGTGGTAAATCGTACTAAGTCTCATCTAATATATTTCTTGAGATAATGAGTTATAAACAACATAAGGTCCAAAAATAAGGGGTAAAGGGAACACCAAGGGAACACATCTTTTTAGCACAAAGTTCGATGGCACCAAAATTATTGTCATTGAAGAAAATTTGGTGGGCCATGACATTTTTTAATTGATGAGTTTTAATTTCACGATGCTTTTTTTGCAGCACTTCGGCCTCACGAAGCAAACAAAAAATACCGTCATATTTGTGCATTGAAAAATTAAGAATTTTTAATCAGTTTCTAAGCTCTTGAGCACTTTTTACACTCTGTATCTTATGTCCTTTTCGTTCCTCGCAAAAATGCTACACATACTAGCCTCACCTGCATGATGCCTGTGTTCAATTCTAAAGGTAGAAAAAGAAGCATTAGTACGAAAAAGATCAAGTTCTTTTCTAAATATGTTGCACATAAAACATGTAAACATGTAGCATGTGTTGTACTTTTAACACTTTGGTCTTACAAATAGAGCTGGCAAACTATCGATAGTCACGCCATTCGATATTTTCGATAGTTTGATGGAAAACTATCGATACTATCGATAGTTGTAATTAAATGTTCAGTGTGCTTTTTTAAGTAGTGTATTATTCTACCATGTCGTTATTTTTAATTATTATTTCTTTATAATCGTTTTGTTTTAGACTGCAATAAATTATTTTTTTATAACAAATATTTTATGCTTATTTATAAGTCCTTATTTTACAAATTTACAAGTTTTGCAATTAAGATTTTTATAAACATGAAATATTTTTTATAAATAACACAACTGTTTTCATATTTTCAATAAACAACAAACAAACCAGTATTAAGTAAAAAATTAGAACATAACAATTTTACAATTAATTGTTTACATTTTATTTTATTTAAAAAAAAAACATGGCAAAAACATCAAACTTAAAATAATAAAGAACAAAACATTTTTAATTCATTTCTAAATTTTTTGAGATTAATTTATGATAAAGGTTTGTGATATATACATATGTATGTATATTTAGATGTAATTTAGTGTAAAGTAATGGAGGTTTGACCCAGGATGACCTTTTGCACTGCGACCATTGTTGATCTATTGTGCTTCCCCTGTCCTTAACAGCTCATTCAATGGGAGCATTAGCAGACCCTCTTCACTCAGCGTATATGCATGTAGAGTCCTGTCACTCCTGTGGCACAATGCCCCACAATTTGCTATCAAGTGTTCCATCGACTCCTCATCTTCACCGCAAAATCTGTAGATGTCCGTGTCAGATGAGCCCATTCTGTATAGGTGGGCTTTGCAGGTGTAATGCCCAGTGAGTGCCCCTAGCAGCGTCCGTAGGCTTTTCCTGTCCAGTCTTAGAGCCAGATCCGCCCTCCTAGCGTCAAAACGTAGGAATTTCTTGGAGTGACATAATCCATTGATGTCATTCCAACGTTGAATCTTGAACGATGTCCATTTCGAAATCTCCCCTTAAGTAGACTTTTGTTGAACCCGAAAGAGAGGGTGGGTCCTATGAAGTTCCCCTCAGCCCCTCTTCTATTTAGATACTTTGTACTTGTATATCACATATTTATTAGCTCTGTAATAAAATTCTTTACAAACATATTGTGCTTATAATTCCTTTGTTATCCAATTATTTTTTTTAGTAAAGAGCAAAAGAATAAATTTCAGAAAAAAAAACACATTTTAACGATAGTATCGCTATCGAAAAAAAACCATCGATAGTGCCGTACAAACAAAACTATCGATACTATCGATAGTACTATCGATGGTTTGCCAGCTCTACTTACAAATAATCTTTCTGTTTTGCTTTATTTTTATTAACGTATTTCTTTTTGTGTGGAAAGCTTATAAAAAAATAATAAATTTTAATTTAGCAACTAGTTTTGATTCATTGTAAATTTTAAAAAGGCCACACTTTACCAGGTTGACATGTGTTGCCAATTTTTGTAGTAATATACGAGTATATTTTTCAAAATGTAAACGCCATTACTTTCAATTTAGAATTTTTGAAGACTTCAAGACTTATTCCGCTTTTAGGAAATTCTTCGCATAGATAAATTGTTGGCTATTTTTATTAAAGGTCTATATTGATTTGCTAAAAATCAAAGGATACAAGAAATATTACTTTAGAATATTCTTGGAAAGTTTCGTGTTGAATTTTTAATAGATAGAATGTAAGAGTTTAAACTTCTTTCAATATTGTTGCCTAATAGTTTCAAAATGTTAAGACTTATGGGCTTTTATCTTAAATAAGCAGATATATAAGGTATGCAATTTTTAACAATTAGAACAGGAAGTAGCAATTTTGTGAAGTTGAGTTAAAAATCTTCTTAAACAACTATGGAGATACTGTGCAATCATTCAGAAACATAGAAAATTTCTTAAATCTCTTAACTATACACTTTTGGATTTGTCTTTATTATATTTATATGTTTTTATTATAAAATCATGATTGTGCAGTAAAATTTCATTTGTAAATTAATTTTCTTATAATTATCAATTTATAATAAGTTTTTATTGTAGTGTGCAAAAATATCAACCAGAACAAAAAAGTTTTTAAGTGATAAAAGTGATAAAGAAAAAAAAATCAGAACGTGCGGTATGATGACAAGCGACAACATCAAAAGTTGTTACTAAAAATTTGCGCATTCTGATAAAAATCTTAAAGGAGCCAACAACGTGTTTGTTCTTTCTTTTGATACTTAAAAACTATTCAGAAAAGTTTTATTAACTGCTTAAAGTTTAAACTGGAAACAAAAATTACAAATACTTGCAGTTTGACGAAAGAATTTTTCAAATATTTCTTGTTGCCACATTAAAGTTGTGATGTATTTTAAGTAATTTTTTTTTTGTTTGTTTTGGAATAAGAAAATAATTCTATTTTTCACCAAAAAATTAAAAAAAAATCATTAAAGAGGTGTAAGTTTAAATCACGTTCAAGTGGCAGTAAACAGAATTGTTACTACCAGCGTCACAACAATATTTTGAAATCAAATAAAAGATTATAGTTACGAAATAAAGGTTTAGTTTCATATTCATTTCTTTAATTAAACAACTTTATTATTTAAGATTAAAGTCTGTCGTTTGTCGGTGTTCTTCGATTACCATTTGTTTATTGTATTAAAAAATCAAAGAAATTCTATTAAAAAAATGTATTGATTCTCTTTGAAATGCATGTCGAAGAGTACCAAAATATTGATATAAAAATAAAAAGGATGACCTTAAGCTTAAATAACAAATAAAGTTAACTATTTAGTAAATAAACAATAAGTATAATATTTTACTTTTCCTTCTTCCTTAATAAAAATAATTTGAGAACATTAATCAGTTGAATTGACAAATTCAGTTAATCGAACTCGAGCCAATCAAATAATCAAATAATTTTCATTTCAACTATTTAATTTTATTCCATTAAAATGATTTTTTACATGTTTGCTTTCTTTTAGAGCCATGCCGAACACTTGCCTTTCAAATGTGATTATTGTGCTCGCCTGTTTAAGCACAAACGTTCCCGCGATCGCCATACGAAATTGCATACGGGCGATCGCCGCTATCGCTGTCCGCATTGTGAGGCCGCTTTCTCAAGAAGGTAAATATTTTGTTAACAAATTATTATTCCTTACAGCATACCCTATTAGTTTTTCATAACTTGTACCAAGTTAAAAATAATTTTATAATTTTTCATTGACGTATAACCAGCGATCACTTGAAGATCCATATGAAAACACATGATAACCAAAAGCCCTTTCAATGCACCATTTGTAATCGTGGCTACAATACTGCTGCAGCCCTTACATCGCACATGCAAAATCATAAAAAGCAAGCAGCCCTTTTAGCTGCCGGCGGCAATCCCCAAGCTATCAATTACAGTCCACGTTCTACCGGTTCGGCCTCTAGCAATGGCAGTTTGCAAAAGCGGCGCTATGGCTTAGCTGGAGTAACCGATCAAAGCCCTAGTCGTATTGATTATCCTAAACGGGGTCGTTCGTCATCATCAAATATGCTTAAGTGCACATTTTGTTCAAAGTCTGATTTTACTGCAGTGGAGCAATTAAATAATCACCTGCAGAGTCAGCACGAAAAGGAACTGGCCCATTCTATGACACCACCCACAACCAACCACCATCAAGTAGTAGAAAATCATACATTCCAACTGTCATGCGAATATTGTACTATGAAATTTCCCAATATCGCTGCCATGTTTCAGCACATGCGTTCAGCCCATTTGGATCGCTTGACCAGCCCCAATTCCTACTTTGAACATTTCAACCGCTTAGCTGCCTCAGGTACTTTCAGTCCCCGCTTGTTGACCGGACCACCTCTGAGAAGTACTGTCAGTACTGATGACAACTCGATTAAAGAAGAAAATAATATACCGAGTCCTAAGTCAGTAGAGACTACGAATCGACAAAGTGAAGATGAACCAACCGATCTTAGTCAAAATAATCGCAGATCAATGACACCTGCCACTACTCCTCAGAATTCTCCACAAGAACATGTCGTTGCCAGCGAAAAGCCAGGCTTATTCTTTTGCAACCAATGCAATGCTGGTCTACCCGACTTTGAATCATTTCGCAATCATTTAAAGACCCACATTTCCCAGGGCCTCAACTTAGTCTGCCATCATTGCGGTTTGCTCCTAAGGGAACATGCGGAATATGAAAGACATGTTATATCCCACTTTCTTATAACGAACTCCGAGTACAATTGTTCGGGAAATTGCCAAAAATCATTTGGAAAACCGGAAGAGTTGCAAAAACATCTGTTGGATCAGCACGCCATAACAATGTTTAAGTGCGGCCTGTGCAATGAAATGTTTGAAACGAAAGTGGCCATACAAGTACACTTCGCTTGCACGCACTCGACGGAAACTAAACTCCTTAGGTGTTCGGCTTGCATGGATGTATTTAGAACGGAGGCTGATTTCAATTTGCATGTCAAGTCACGCCATCAGGCTGTTACCAGTAATCCGGCGCCAGTTAACTCCCTGCAGTGTATGTTTTGTCGTACGATTTGTTCCTCTGACCTGGAAATGCAGTTTCATTTGGCCGCGCATGCAAGACAATTTCGTTGCCCCTCTTGCCCCGAAACTTTCCATGTTGAATTTCTACTCGATCGTCACATGCAAACTCACCATGGAGGCCTGGAGCGCCCTCCACCTCCACCTCCTCCACTACAGCAAGCTATAGCAGACGAGCACACATCTCCCGTTCCCAATCCAAATGCTATGTCTCCCATGAACTCGTTATATGTGAATGCTCTATTTGGCAAATCACCTATAATGCCGTTAGCACCACAGAATAATAATAGCAGTATTTTAGACTATAATATGGCCTTTGCAAGTCATCTTAACAAGGGACTATTTCCCAACGCCACCCCCAACAAATTCTATAATCCTCTGCAAATCGATACGAATGCCATGAAACACTCCGCTTTGATGTACGGTTTATCCCAAAGATATTTTGATACCAATCGCACAGTCTTGGAAATGTATCAACAACAGCAGCAGCAACACCAACAACAACATCACCTGCAGGATACCAATAAAACAACAGGAAATTATTTTATAAGTCCCAAACAGCCAGCCCCCGGACCCCACGATGTTCACCATGCTAGGGACTTGCCCACCTCTCCTGTAAATAATACCGGCTTCAGTTGTGGCATTTGCGAAAGGAATGATTTTCGCACAGAATCGGAAGTGCACTCTCATCGCAAGATTGTGCATAATCTTAAAACCGGGGTCAGTTTGAAATGTGCCTACTGTTCGGGCAATTTTAAGTCACGCAGTGAACTGGAACACCATATGAAAACCTGTCACAGTTCTACTGGCAAACACAAGTGTTTAATATGTGATGAAATCTTTCCATCACCCGCAATACTTGCCGAGCACAAGCTGCAACATTCGAAAGTGGGACAGTCGGGCCGGTGCTCTCATTGCTCTAAGGCATTAGCCGATGTCAGCGCATTCAAGTCCCATTTAGGCGAACACAATACGGAAGGTCAAATGCCAGTACAGTGTATATGTTGTCGGCAGTCCCTACATTCGGAATTCGAGATTGGCCTGCATGCAAAGTAAGTATTAATGCTTCAAGTGGGAGATCTATTTCCAGATATTTAAATATTTTTCTAGTCACTAACAAATCTTTGGAATTTTTCTTTTTGTTTTTTAGATTCCATGTGGGGAGTACGACCGTACAGGAAAATGTTTGCGCCCTCTGCTTGGAACCCATCACCAATTCACCCACGGAGGCCAAAGTTTGCGAAAAATGCTGTCGCAAACACAATCTGAATACCAAATTCAAGCAGCGTGAACACTTCGAACGTCCTGCCGAACTAAGGCAATACATTGAAAATCGCTGCAATCTTTGCAAAATGATTTTACCACATGCGCACAAGTTACAAGAGCACTTGGTCGAGCACACCTTTGCAGGCTGCGAAGATCGCGGTTTCAACTGCTACATTTGTTCGGCCGTTTTCACAGCGCCCGGCGGTCTTCTCAATCACATGCTAGAACATGGCACCAACTCTAAGCCATACGATTGTAATTTATGTCCAGAGAAGTTCTACTTCCGCGCTGAATTGGATCATCATGTAATCGATCATGATTTACAAAAATCACCGGTGGCAATTAAAAATGAACACGAGATATCGGCTAAGAAAGATGAAACTTTGAATAATTTAAAATCGGAGAAACGTACCGAAGGCTTGAATGAAGTGAAACGGGAAGTCATAGAAAACGATCATAATTCCAACAATGCTGAGGATGATGAGTACATTGAAGTGGAGAAGGTAAATGAAAACAACAACAACAACAATGACAATGGCAATGGCAATGGCAACAACATGACCAATCATCAGCTGGATGATAGAGTATCGAATAAAATCGAGCACGCAAAACAGGACCCCAATGAACATGCCGTAGACGAGAAGGCATAAATAAGGAATCAATAATTTGACTAAAGCACCAATTACAATATTTATTTCTTAGTTCATAAAAAATATTTAATCTTATATATAAAAACATATTTAAATAGTAGCTAAATATTTAAAGTATTATCCATGGCATTTCACCAGTATTCGCTTATAATTTTTATGTATTTACATACATACATACAAATGTAAATGAAGCATATACTCGTATGTACGTCTAGTTAGTTAGTAACTAGGATTAAAATTTTATTTCAAATTTAGTAAACATTCCAGTATTATTGTGATAAGGCCAAGATGTCGGACATTGTTCAGTTTGTTTGAAAAATTGTTAAATATATAAAAATTTGTTCTTACTTTTTTTGTAATTGTTTAAATTATTTATAAAAACCATTTCCTTATTTTCTTATTTAAAAAAAAAAATAATATTATTTTCAAAATCATTACTCAAATAAGTATTAAAATTATACAAAAAGTATAAGCACTTTGTAATTACACGTAAATATCATCTGCATTTCTTTTGAAAAATAAATAATTAAAATTATTTAAATCGATCTGTTTCTATTTGAAAGGAAAACAACGAATAATGTATTACGAGGTTTTTGAGGACTTGACTCAGTTGCACAGTGGCTTGAAATGTTTTTAATTTGGAATATTTAGGATATTTAGATGAAATTTCATACGGACAAAACGGAATTGATGATATACATATAAGTGTGCTAATTCCAAGTACAGAAGGATTGTATAAGCGGACTTTAAAGTCAAGCCACTCAAACATATACTTCTTTAATAATCGCCAGAATTACTTGTCAATGTGCTCAGCCTACCTTGAACGCGAGTTTAACAAGAAGTGCGAGAAATTATCAATATAATCGTACAACTTTAATGCTTTTAATTATTTTAATTACATTTTTTGCAGGACAATTAATATTTTAAAACAAAATAATAACCAACTAATACTGTTGAATTTTCTGCCATTAGATCGTTATAAAGGGTACACTGAAATTAAATTGATCATTTTCCAGTAAATAATGGGAATCAAAAAAAAAAAAAAATAAATAGACATATTTTGATGACTTAAAGCTTAAGTTTTTTGAATCAAAATCTTGAGAATGACTTCCAATTCTTTTTTTTTCACTGGGAAGTTTTATACATGCAAACTTATGTCCGCAGATGCATTCACGGGAGATTATTAAAGTCTGCATCAAAAAAATTCAGCAAAGTTTGTACAAAAACGTAGGAGTCCATTAAAATAAGTGTTTCGTAAGGGATGGATGTTTTGTGTGCTTGGTTGCACATGTGATTCTTAACTTGAATTAAAGTTTTCCTAGTAGAGGCAAGGTCAGTGTCCCTCCTCTCTTATAAATAGGAACGCAGCCAATTTTAAAGCTAAAAAAATGGTTTTTAACTCCTCAAAACTTTTTTCTTGACTCTAGGAAAACTTTTGTTAAGAACTTATATATATATATATATATATATATATATATATATATATATATATATATATATATATATATATATGTATATATATATATATATATATATATATATATATATATATATATATATATATATGTATATATATATATATATATATATATATATATATATATATATATATATATATATATATATATATATATATATATTCCCCTTTTTAATAAAGTATTTGGTATATATTGAGAATCTAGAACCTCAAACACACATATGCTACCAAACATATACAAAAACGTACAACCTACGGGGGCAGGCCACTAAGTTCTTGACATTCCGATTAAAACACGGGTATTGTCTAATTTTTCTCCAAATTTTAATTCCTGCTAAAAAATATGATTTGTCGAGATTATTCAAATAGGTATTTTTTTGTGAAGTAGTCACTTGCGGCTAAGTCCGGAGAATAGGGTGGATGTGGGATTAATTCGCGTCCATCGAAACTGCGCATGTGTGCAACCTTGTATTGTCCTGGTGAAAGAGAACTTTTTTATTGGCCAAAATGCCATCGTTTTTTTCTTCCAAATCATCACTAATTCGCCAAATAAGTTGGCATAATATTCGATATTTTTTTTTTTACCCTTTTGTAGTCAGTATGAATTAAACCGCGTGCATTATAAAAAACGTTCGCCATGACTTTATTGGCTGACAAATCCACCCTGGTCTTCTTTGGCGCCGATTCCCCACAATTGCTGTTTGGTTCTGGTGTGGTGTAATGGATCCATGTTTCGTTCACGGCTACGAAACGACGCAATAACTTGTCCATATTGCGGTTGAACAAAGCCAAAAACTCCTGCGAAGTTGTCAGACGATTTCGTTTGTGGTAAATGCGACATGCATTATCCGAAATGCTTTCTCATACCCAAGAGATCATTCACAATTGAAACCACTGAGCCATGTGATATGCCTATGGCTTTCACAATCTCTCGCAGTTTTAATATCCAATCAGCCAACACCATATCGTAAATTTTTTCAATTGTTTCGGTTGCAGAGACCACAGAATATTCGGTATCTCCCATTCCCGTACGGCCACAACAAAATTCAGCAAACCAACTTTTTACCATTGAAATTTATGGTGCAGAGTTCCAATAACATTTATTAAGCTTGGCCTTGGTTTGAGTGGTAGTTTTTCCCCAAAAAAGTAAATCTTCATTGGCACACAAAATTCACTTTTATCCATTTTCTACTCAAATCACGCAGTAGCCTGCTATCAATGGCTGTTAAACACAAACAAATTTCGACAGGAGCCAACTGAGCAGATGTCTGCTGACAGGAGCAGTGTTAAGAGTTAAGAGGTGAAAAATTCAAAAAGTACTCATATGAAATTCAAAGTAGCTTCTTTCTTTGTACATTAATTTTTATAAAATTACTAGCTGACCCGGTCAAACGTTGTTTTGCCTTCAAATTTTATTTTCACTGCAAGTCTGGTTTCGTTGCAAAGTCATGGCGGATTGATATTTCGAAGAAGAATGAAAGGTGCACTAAATCGGCATAGCAATTATTGTTCAAATACCGGTATCGGTATAATTAACGCCACTACACGCTGATTAAAGACCCAACGCCTTCAGCGAAACGCAGCATAGGCTTATTGCGCTAATCTCTATCGGGCAAAACACAAAAAACTAAATATTGGGCCACCTGTCGGACGAACTTCAAACTACACAGAAACACGCCTAACGGCCCGTAGAGCATGCGTATGAAATGTGGTCAAAATCGGTCCAGTACATACACGTAATTTTTATATATGTAGAGATAATATAATTTTCGTAACATAAAAAAATTAATGAAAAATTTCTTGAAACACTGATTAATATTAAATAAATAAGTAGATGTGACTTAACCATCATACTTGATTTTTAGACAAGAAGCAAATAACCAATTTTAAAACCAAATTACTTAGTAACTTTCCAATTATGTATCTTTCAATTCCAAAATGCACGCAAAACCAGCGTTCTACTAATTCATGAAGGGCTTTATCGTGTTTGGTAAAATTCACTTACAACTTCAACGTCTTGTAGATTAAAGAAAAATGTTGTACAATACCTTTAATCTAAATACTTGAGCAATAAATTCGATTAAAACAAATTCTTTAAAATCTTTTTGGTTCTTTATAAATTTACGTTACCAATATGAAGCAGCAAACAATATATTCTTAATAACACGTTTAAATATTGTTAACACGTAATAATTTTATATGAAATTCTTAGAGAAGACCCATCAAATTCCACATAAAAAAGATAATTCCCCCCACAAAATTAAAAAAAAACGACCGCAAAAATGGAAATAAATCTCCTCATGTATTTATGATCAGATAATAAGAACTCGATTAAAGTAATTCGGAACTAAAACAAAAATACTAACATCAACCAGTAGAAGAGTCATAAAAAAGTGATTTAAAAGTTCAACTCGCTTCCTTGAATAAAATAACCCAATCCATAGAATTGTCATGGTGCGGACATAAAAGAGCGAACAAAAAAAAAACCAAACATACAAATATTATAATTTTTATGGCAAATTTTTCATTGTCTTCTGTCCATGGCACGTAACAGCAATAAAAAAGGTGCACATGCGCAATGTTCAAAGTTGTTACTTCGTTTTTTTCTTCTCAACTGGTTGGTTTATTATTTGTTTTCATGACGAATGGGCGAAACAGAACTTAAAATTAACAACTAAAAGTTTCAACTACGGCTCAGTGGAACACTTTTATGCCCTTCAAAATTAATACAAATATTTGGTTTATAAGGTGATTTGTAACAATACTCCTAGAGCTTCAAATATTCATAAAATTTTACAAATTTTTTTCTTGTCATGTCTAGGAAAAGTTTGCAGTTGCTCAATTTAACGAAATTTTAAATGCATTGAGTGGACTAAGTTAAAAATGTTGAAAAATGTTCAAGTTTTGGGCGTATAATCAAAATAACAGCGAAACGTTTGATATGAGTACACAATTATAACATGTTTCCAGTAAAATATTTTTATAGAGAAAAAAGCATTGGCTTTTCCAAATTTTCAGACTTCATGGCTGCGCTCTCAAGCAATCTGAGGAGTTCATTTTCAAAGTTTAATCTATTATGCTAGTTTGCTAAGGAGTAGTGAAATTTTTTCTTAATCGGAACAGCCGTTTAAAGACTGCTGGCTTTTTCCCTACCATGCGCTATTGATTTCGCATGTACGATTTTCGTTTTTACTTCAAAACCAATATAATAGAACTCTACTAAAAGTACAATAGTCTATTATAAATCTAATTTCATATTTGGACCCTCAAATATCTTCAAAAAAGAGCTGATTATTTTTTGTTAACTTAAATTGAAAAAATTTGCGATTTTTCGCAAAAGAAATTCTCGCTTGTGATCTCTACATCGAACTTTTGAAAATAAGAAGAAGGCTATTTTTAGCTACAACTTAATTTTTTTTTTTTGGCGATTTGTTGAGATTTGCTACATTTTTTAATATAATGCCTACATGTTAAACTTCTCTAATTTTTGAGAAAAATATTCAGGACAGTTCTTTGTATATTATTAACAGTGATGTGATAAAACTTGATAATGATGTATGCTTGCAGTTTTTTAAATATTCATGCATATTAAAAGGTAAACTATGCCATATTATTTTTAATATTGAGCAATTTATTGGGTAGTGTGGGGCGAAACGGCAACAGTACAAGCAGTAAAATAATACTGTGTAGTTCTATGCTCCCCAGAGGAGTAAGATTAAAGAATGTGTTACAGACGTCATGAGACGAAACTCTTGTTTAGATTTAACTCTAACATATTCACACTGGAAATAAGCTTTCATTTTGATCAAAATCAAAATCCTTCGAAAATTATCAATAGCTTAGTCATATAGGGTGACTTCAAATTTTCTTATTGCATATTCTGTAACACGTTTTTCACAAAAACAAAATTTCGCAAATTTTAATGAACGTTTATATGGGTGTATGTATTATATTCATACGTACAAATATATACATATGTACAAATCTTAAGTATCCTACATATAAATATATATATAAATATTAACTCTTTGGCACAGAATGTGTACAAATAACTTTAATAATAAAGATTGTTATCAGTTGAAAATTATTTTGTTCGTTTGTTTTTCTTAACATTTACAGAGGCAAAATGCCACGAGTAAAGTGCGTGGAAGTAGCAGAGGTAGGGAGTAAAATTCATGCAATGCTCACAAGTAGCAGAAGTAGATCTACATGTGAGTACAAAAATTCCAACCGTATCAAATATTATGAATGCGATTACAGTTTAAAATTGTTTTTTGGTGATGGTGTCGGTTTTCAAGACCAGTAGTTTGCTGTAGTTTGTTGTATCTTGTGTGTTCATTTTTAGCAATTATTTTGAAAATATGAGTGTGCCAAGAATACAACTAAACAGTGCGAACAAAAATTTTTGGAACCAGAAAAACAAATTTGTTTTATATATATATATATATATATATATATATATATATATATATATATATATATATATATATATATATATATATAAAGCAACAAATTTGTTATATATATATATATATATATATATATATATATATATATATATATATATATATATATATATATATATATATATATATATATATTAATATGCACATAACCTTTTTTCCATATATACATCTGTATGAATTTTGCAGCAGTTTGCAAGACTTCCCGAATTTTCATATTTCTTTCCACCATTTTGTTTTTATTTTTAGTAATTATTAATATAATTATGGAATATTTTATGTTTTGCTCCTTTTTTAATCCTGTAGTAGCTAAACACCTCTATGAAAAGTTTTTTTAATGTGCGTATCTTGATAAGCGTAGACAGGCCAGAATCGGAGGATTTCAGCCAACAGCAGAAAAAGTTCCATCCCCAGAATTCTTTCTCTTGTTATAAAATTTCTCATCTATGACATAATTTTCCTCTTTGGGGTCTTAAACCTCCTGAAGAATTCTCTAGCTACGCCCATACGTGTCTTACTGCCTTATTACTGAGAAGCATATGAACACTCAAAAAAGGCATATATTAAAATTTGGTAAACATATTTCTCCAAAATAGCAAAAAAGAACTTCATAAACTTGAGTAAAACTTCAATAAATTTATGCCAGGTGTATTCTGATGTAATAAAACTTAAATTTAAAAATATATACGAGGAGTTCATAGTATCCAACCAAGACTTTCTTTCACTTGAGAATTATGATGGTTTGGTAACCTTCGATAACAGTATGGCTTCACTCTGCTATTGTAATGGGCTTCACCTCATTTCTTCCTTAATCAAAATAGTTTAAAAAATATTAATCTGAATTGGCAAATGATCGAACTTGAACTAGACTAAATAATATAAATTTAAATAGCATGGTTCTTGCTCGGTTATGGAGGGCAACCGAATTTAATGAGAATGCAGAGCGCTTCTGGCAAATATTTTCAAACTAAAATTTCAGAGTACCGCTCATCAAGATTAAAACGGTAAAATTAAGTAATATATATCGATCTAATGTTTTTTTAATTAACAATACTATTTGAATTACCAATAAGTATATTCACAGTACAGCTAGAGCCAGACTAAAATTTAGTTTCCATTTTTGCAAAAAAAAATTTCTTTTAACATCTTTATGTTTTATCACTATTAAATGGACATAATAGTATCTCATTTATTGCAAATTTATTCAGACCGGCTCATGTTGTGTAAACGCAATCATTATTATGCATGCTACTTAAAAATTTATAAAGAGGAGTTGAAAGTAACTAATTTCTATTTAACGATCTTTACTTCATTCAACAAATTATTATGTATCAGTAGACGTCGACAATTGAACAGAAAGACAAACTCTTGGGTTACGAGTCTGACGCAAGTACGATTTTCACCACAACAGTTCTGAGAAAGTCTTTAAAAGTCTAATCAAGTTACGTGAACTAATTTTTTATATTTTACTGAAAATTACCAGAGAGCACCTGTCGGCCAACATCACAAACATTCACTTCAGCACATCCATTTACGATCAAAGAGATCAATAACAAATCAAGCTGCTTAACGTGAGCGAACCGATCGATCGATCGATCGATCACTCTACTATAAGTGACATACACATTCACATAAAACTATTTAACACAGACTTAAAACTAAACGTTCCAATCCGTTCGATCGACCGGCAGTAGTTAATTAACGCCATACCACAAATGCCAAAGAGTGCATTAATAAATGCACACACGCATACGGAGACCGCCGCATTTTGAAACAAGTTGCCACTGTGTCTAAGTAGTTCACTTTTGAATTAAAAAAAAGAAGAAACATTATAAACAAACAAATGCACACACAATGTACACACAAACAAACAACTAAATTGTTGAGGCCCACAGTGATCGAGTGTAAAAATGATCGATTTATCAAACAACCGCCAACAGAGTTGGCAAAAAATCTATCCCAAAATCACTACTATTTACTAGATTGCAAACTAAGCAGATCAACTAATTGCACTTAAAGAAAAAAAGCAATAAGAATATTTCAGTCAAATATTCTTAAAAATAAAGATTCCACTTATTACACATTATCGAATTGTTTTCCACACATTTTTGCTTACTAGTTTCTGAATATGTTACGTGAAGTTAAAAGGATAGCAGAACCTTACAAAGCGACACCACTCAGAGACCATTAGACTCATTATGATGCCCAGTGAAAAATTAAAAACCCACAACTTCCTACAAAGTGCTGGAATTTATAGCTCCTGAGAATTACCTTTCATCGATTGTTTGTCACTCTTTAGAGCCGGGAGCTCCCAGGAAAGTTATTGAAGTGACTCCTTATATTTTTCTTCATACTGATGTCATATAGGAAAACTACTTGAATGCGTCCGATTATAGAATAACCCTTCAGTTTTTCAAAAAACTACTGCAGGTTTTTAGTCTTATAATTGGTTAGTGGTAGAAAAAGGATCTAGGTACATTACAAATGGTGTTTGTGGCTTCCGGCTTCTTCAAATAGCCCAACTAACAGTCTGTTTTGCCAAATCACCATGGACGGGTATAGCATTCCAAAACATGATAATAACGTCTTATCAAAACGATTCGCACGCACAATTTAATATTAAGTCGCGATTTGTTATTGACCACTGCGAATAAACTTGCACATCTGTACAAATCTAACAGCATTCACGATTATTTTCTTCTTTATGTAAAAGAAATTTTATCACTTGTTGATTGAAAAAATAATGTTTTCGTGTAGATTATAAGGAAATAAGTATTTTTTTAATAAAAAGTTTTTTCAGCTAGATTCCCACAGATTTTTAGAAGTAATTCATAGTTTTAATCATAAATTTTTCAATTAGACTTCCGATTCTTGGAGGCAATGAAAATATCATTCAATTTTTATTCATATGGATATGTAATGTTCTTTCATAAAACTAAAAAAAAAATCTCCAACCCTGAATAAAGTCAACATATAATTGATAAAACATCGGAAAAAATTTAATAAAATGAATTGCTTTGTTTAAACCCAAAGTTTTTATGTCATACCAGCTCATCTACTCGCACAATAATTACAAACGAAATTCACTTTGGCTTAACAGTCAAAATAAATAATGATTTCATATTTTACTAGTAATCGGCCAATTTCAGCAACCAAATGTTTTAATCAAAATAAAAATATTTACAAAAATTTTTAAGCTATCAAAACTATTCTCCAAAATTAGTAATTCGGAATGGTTATAGGTCTTAACATATTAAACCAATTTTAATAAAATACACATTGTCCACCTCTATAAGAAAATATACATACATATGTATTTTAAACTACATATTTTTGGTACAAATCAACACACTACATTGAGCGTAAAAGGGATTCAAATATTATTATATATATGTACATACGTTCTAGTTTTTTTGCCGTTTTATTTTAATTAATAAACTTAATATATTTTTTAAGCTTAAGGTCTCTTAATTTTTTTTTTTAATTTTTATCGATATTTGGGTACTCATCGAGTACCAACTTCAGGATAAAATGAAATAAACAAACATCCTGAAGATGGTACTCGATGAGTACCGAAATATCGATAAAAATTAAAAAAAATTAAGAGACCTTAAGCTTAAAAAATAAATTAAGTTTATTAATTGTTATATAGATATTAATACGTCAAGGGAAATCATCATATAGGGTGTGAGGTGAAGGGTAGCAAGATTCGATGCAGCCGCATATACATTTGTATATGTATATGCGTAGCAGTTTGCCATATATTCATATATGTTTTTATATTTGATATTTAAATAAGATCATAAATATTTATCGTTGCAAATTTCTTTGATCTCATTTTACACTATAAACTTTACGAATTATCTTTAGGCCAACTGTATAAACAAATAATTTATAAAACAACTGATCCAAAGGCAATTCGTTCCAATATTAGATAAAAACATACATACAATTTTTGAGAGTGTAATCAAATATTTACGTAAACAACTAACTAACTCAATACATTCATATGTGCATACACACAATAATATTGTCTTTGTGGCTTTTGCCACAAATATTATTTTAGTATTTAACAATTGTCAACCACCACCATCCATCCATCCCATACAAGATACATTCATTGTACTCGTATGAATATTCTGTTTAGTTTCCAAGAAAATTTTAAATACCGCACTTGCCACTTTAAACTGAATTTTCAAGCCAAAGTCAGCAATAGCAGCACCAACGAAATCTTCGTAAGCCTCCTGCGTATCAATCAATACAACTTAAATTGTAGAGGTATTGATCCATGCTGTTAATTATATTTACTTACATACAGATTGTCAGAGTATAATACATCAAATATAAGGGCCAGTTGGAAAAAATTAAAATTATTTTGAATTTTTATTATTAAAAATAGTAAAACAAAATTCAACTATACATTTGTAATGGCCACCTCTCGAGTTAATGCATAATTGCGCTTGTTTTAGTGCGATTATGAAATTACTTTTGCGCCACCTTGTATATAATCTTAAATTTTACTTTCAAATAGAGCCAAAAGAAATTATCGTTTTATTCCAATCGCTTTTATCTGGCCAATGCCAAGAAAAGTTATAGAGGTGGACTTGAACTTTCTAAAAAATAAATTATTGGCTAGACATTTTCACAAAAAGTGAGGAGTTTCTCTTTCCAATTGGGAACATTTTTATAAAAGTTAAATGCTTATCGCTTACTTCTCTAAATAATATAAAAAGTAATAAGATTAATACGTTGAGTGGTATGTTTAAAATTTGTACAATTTTTCGCAGTTGTTGACAGGTTTTTGCTCAAACTTTCAGTTCATCCATTGCGTGTGTGTTCGTATGTTAGTGTGAGTGTGAGTATGCATTTTGTTCTTGCCCGTTCAATCGATGCTAATACCAAATGTCAGTGGTAAAGAATCAGTGGGGCAACATAATCGTTAAATGACTGGTTGGCTGGTTGCTGGCTGACTTACTGACAATTCGAATATTTTGTATTGTATTTATGTACTTGTTGACAAGTGCGAATTCTCATGTTGACACAACATGCCTCTTTTAAATCATTTCGTCTTCTGCTCAAATGTCGTCCGGCCTACAGTTCTGTGCTGTCCATCGGTGTTTCGGATTGGATTGATGGATGTTTGGATGAAGATAATCTACCTGTAATTATGCTACTAGTTAGTTAAATTTTTCAAGTGTACTTATTTGGTTGACATATTTTAGTGTTTTAAGTTTTTTTGTTTTTCCTTCGGTTTCGTGTTAATGTTGGCTGTTTAAATTGTTGGGTGCAACATTCGATAACAACTTTTGTCTTCCTCAAGTCAAGGGAAACAATGTGAAGTATTTCCTTTTTTCTCATTTTATCGAGAAAAATATATTTTTCTGCTGTAGTATTTTAAATACATTTTCGTCATACTCTGCGGCATTTTTTTCTCAAGGATATAATACAAATGAATTTTTTTTGCGTTTTATTTTTTATTTTTGCTCTGTAAGTCATAAGGCAGTTTAAATAGAATTGTCGATATTGATTTAATACGATGTTGGGTTCTTTATTATAGAGTAAATATTTGTTTACGCCATACATATTCATACTTTTCAAAAATTAAGAGTAGAATGTGTTAAGAGCACAATATTATTTCCTGGCAGTTATTATTAAAAGGATAATAGCGCATCAAAAAAATGTTTTTTTCACATGGTGGTGTAAGTAAAAAGTCATTAAATGATTTTTAATATTTTTATCCGATTATCATCAAATTGTTTTTTAAAACTCTATTACGGTTCGAACTGCATGTTGTTCATTGACAAATATACAATAAATTTCTATTGTGGCAGTGGTGTTCTTTAATAAACACAAACTCGGAAAATGCAATTAATCCTGTAAGATAGCTAAGAAATGTATATTAGCTCGATTAATAAACTTTTCTTTATAAATTTATTCAAACAAAAATTACGATTCTAGGACTTAAGAAATATAATAAAAAGAAAAAAGGAAATACAAAAAATTTAATGTCATTGAACAGTTATTTGAGAGATTCATCTGAAGGAGGTGTCAATTGACATCTTTCCTCACCATGGCCACATAGAAATGCCACTTCCTTTCGTAGAAAATGTTAGAGGTCGGACAGATCTCTACTAATTAGTAAGCAGTCATGTTATTAGTTTTGTATCAGTTTCATTGACTTTATTACTCCTGCTCAAAATATTAGCTAAAAATGTTCATTGTATTAAAGTTATTGAAGATGAAAAATGCATTAAACTATATGTCTTTCTCGGTTGTCTTTGAGGACAAATGTTTTGGTCATAACTTTCATTACCAAAATTTTCGCCCATCCGATTTTCGAATAAGATCATGGCGCCAAGCTACAAGCAAACAATTTCGAACAGTAAAAATATACAGGCAAATTTATAAACCTACGAATTTTTTTTAAGTCGGTTAAAAATTTGACCCTTCTTTAATAAAGGATTCTCATTAAATTGATATTCATCATATGGGGTTTCGCCTGAATTTTCTGGTTATAGTAATATTATATACACTCATATTTTTTTCACAAATCTTTACGAATCAGATCGGCATTATTTTGTAAGTGTCTTAGCGAAGGTATTCTATCGAATATGTCGCTCTTGGGTTCCTTAAAATTTGCTTTGCGGAAAAGTTGCAAAAAATTGTATTTTATATGGCTAATTATTTCGAAACGCCGAAATATTATACAAAAAATCTTGCAATAAACGTAACAAATTCATAATCCATTATATAAAAAAAAATATTAAATCAAGAAACATAAAAATTGCATTAATATTTCAAATCTTACTTTTAATGAAAAAAAAAAAACTTGCAATAAATTTTAAAATTAGCATAATATATAAAGCCACAAAACAATTACATCTGAAATATAACATGTAAATGTAATAATTTAAATAAAATCATATTTTTGCAATACTATACAACAAATCCCAGATTCAATAGCTTTTGATAAACGTACTAGTAAAAAGGTCCTTGTATAGTCATCAATCAGTTGCCGTGATACCCTTGCAAAAAATCTTAGCAACAATACATTGAATTCACATTAATATAACGATAAACACAACGACAATACAAGAGATTGAAATTGTCTTATCAGTGTAAATAACTCTGCCAATAAATGAGAAAAATATTTAACACATAATAACAGCTGCAATAACAGCAACAAGAGATATACTTGCACGTTACTACGAAGTAATAATTTTGTAGTGGCGGCGGAAATTCGCAAGGAATGTGGAAATACGTATCTGTGCGATATCCTGTAAATAAATTCAATGACAACCGGAATATCGTAAAATGAAAACACTTATCAAATTTTAAGTACCATAAAACAAACACAAAGTCACATTCCCAGTATATACAAAGCAGCTAGTGTATGTGTGTTTGTACATATTTTGATGTGTGAACTTGTAACATGAATACAAGTAAACAAAATGATGACTTAAGGATGTGAAAAATAAAGAACAAAGGAATAAGAGTAAGGACCAAAATGGAAGCATATCATGCTAATAATGATTAAGAAACATAAACATTATATTTATTATAAGAGTAGTCAAAACTTTGGCACCAACCGACTGGCCTTAAAAAAAGATTTTCTTGCAATACTTGCTTCTTCATTAAACTATATTTCTGGAGCAAATATTTTTATATTATATTAAGTTTTCTCTTTAACATTAACATGCAACAGTGGCGAAATTTTCAATGAATCTCTTTAAAAAAATTTTTTTTTGACGTAAAATGACAGAAACTTTGCTCTCTAATTGGGTAAATTTTCTAAAATTGTTATTCATCTAGTGGATATTTAAATTCGTGGATTTAGTAGTTCTATTTGAAAACTCTCCAATGATTTCAAAGTCTGCAGGACCTCTGAAAGTTTCTTCTATCATTAAGCCATATTATTTATATAACTAATATTAAAATTTTTCGGAATTGCACTCAAAATTAATGCTTTCAATCTACTTAAAATAAACTGTTGAGTTGGCTTAGCGAGCCATGAAATGCTGGCATATGAAGAGCTAAAGCCGTAACAAAAAATTTGAAAGGTTAATTATTCGCATTTGAGGTCCTATGCTCCTAGTAGAAGTATAATAATATTATTATTATTATTATTATTATTATTATTATTATTATTATTATTATTATTATTAATTATTCACTTTAATATTATATTGTTTGTTGTTGGCTTAGCTAGGTATATGCCTGCATTTCATTGGCGCTAACCAAATCATCAGTACCCTTTTAGCCAAATCATGATTGAAAGCATTCAAAGCTCGTATACTTAAGCCACAGACTACAAACACTATATGAGAATTCAAACAGAACTCAATCATATTTTTCTATTTGTAATCAACAAAAACACAAAAGTATAAATAGCTTTAGAATGCTTTTGTACAATCACAACACAACAAACAATTATAATTGACTTGCGTCTTTTTGTTTTTTTCTTTTTACGTCTTTATACAATTAATCGCCCGTTGGGTGATAATGAAAGTATTTATAAGGCAATGAAAAAACAAAATTTATAATAACAATAGGGGAATTCACACCGAGTCTGTTAATCCGGTAATTTGTTAGTTGGTAATTTGTTAAAACACTTTACTGTGAACACACCTTTTGTTCTATCTCAGTAGTGCGGTAACTTTTGCTACAAAACAGATGATTTAAATTTATTAAAAAGCAAAAATGCCTCGAGAAAGTGCAAAAACAAAAATAGTAAAAAATTTAATTAAAAATTCTTTGTTACCGAGTAACAAGAAAATTACCGAGCTTGCCAGACTGGTACTTTGTTACTCGGCAGTTCGATAATTTGTTAATTTTACAAAAACAAAATACACGTAAAAAACTATCGAATAACGACTAACGAATTAACAAGGCCGGTGTGAATAACCCTAATATTTATAAAATTCGTTATTCGAGATATTCTCCAAAATAACCATTTTAATATTATATTGTTTGTTGTTGGCTTAGCTAGGTATATGCCTGCATTTAATTGGCGCTAACCAAATCATCAGTACCCTTTAGCCAAATCATGATTGAAAGCATTCAAAGCTCGTATACTTAAGCCACAGACTACAAACAGTATATGAGAATTCAAACAGAACTCAATCATATTTTTCTATTTGTAATCAACAAAAACACATTCTAAAGCTATTTATACTTTTGTGTTTTTGTTGATTACAAATAGAAAAATATGATTGAGTTCTGTTTGAATTCTCATATACTGTTTGTAGTCTGTGGCTTAAGTATACGAGCTTTGAATGCTTTCAATCATGATTTGGCTAAAAGGGTACTGATGATTTGGTTAGCGCCAATGAAATGCAGGCATATATCTAGCTAAGCCAACAACAAACAATATAATATTAAAATGGTTATTTTGGAGAATATCTCGAATAACGAATTTGATAAATATTAATTATTCACGTAACTTGTCATATAAAAATTTGGTAAAATTTTGTAACAGTAGATCCTTTTTACCAGGTCAATCGTTGCTAAAATGTATTTGCTATAACATGATTCTAAATTAAAGTTGCAAAAATCATATTTTCCTACTACGACAATCTCACGAGTAGTCGTAACGAAAAGACATATTTTGACCCAAAGGTTTGACTGCCAACTAAACATAATCATTTAATGAATTGCTACTTGTTAACGGCGTTTGGATTTTAGAAAACCATTGAGGAAGGATTCGCAAGATGTGTGGGCTGCATGTTTCGCACACATTTCCATACGATCCTTACAGCCCATTTAAATCATATAACATGCACAAACCTTAATACGCACATCAATCTCTTGGTATTTCCTTAAGGAAACCAACAAAATGGGCAAAAATCTTGAAAATAATTTATTTTTATGTGAAAATTCTTTAAGAGAGGGGGTGCAATTGAAAGACATCATTTATTAACGTGAATGTTGCTTACATTCTTTTGTACTCACAACCCTCACCTTTAAAAGCTTCCGCTGTTCATTGTTGTTGTGTGTGTTTTAGAAATTGTAAATATTTTCCATACTTTAATTGAGCAAAATTAACTCGTGCGAAATACTTTTGCTTGCACTCCCTTTCCCTTTTCCACACAATATTTCTTACATTTTGGTGTGTCGATATCATTATCCACAGCCTTCAGTAGTAGTCAGCCTTTTTGGTAATGCCCCTTGCTTCACAAAAATAACAAGAACAAATAACAAACCGTCATTCAGTCAGGATACCAGAAGATTAAGTGCATCATTATTACATAAAAGTTCTGTTAAGGATTTTCGAAAGCAACCATCAAATGGGGTCAAATTACATACTTGTGATTTCAACAAAACGGAATTGGGAACTCTTTTTGTTTTTGTTTCTGTTTACGTTTTTGTTGTTGCTCTTTCGACTACTCAAAAATAAAGGTTTCAATAATGATGGTATTCAGAAGAAAAAAATTCCCATAATATTAATAAAATTAACTTAATATCATTTATTTTAATTTAAAAGATACAAATTTTTCATCTTCAACCTCGTAATCACAAAATAAAATATCCTTTTTAGTACTACTGTTATGACTCCAACATACAATACTTTACGAATGACTTCATTTGATCATTTATATGCACATGTGTGTTAAGCATCATTTATATCTGTTACAATTCAATTTACTCTTGAAACCGACATGACGTGAAGTGACGTACTAATACTGTCTGCCTTATTTGTGGTGCATTAGGTGTTAAAATAAGCTGCCTCCAGCTTGTTAAAACCTAATAAAAATTTCATCATTAATTGAAAATACTTTATCACTCCCACACATTCCATTAGTGGAGAGCATGCGTGTACAAATAACATTTTTTATGTGTACGCCGAAATACCAAGCCGGAAGTGAATTAATAATTATATTAAATCCAACAATGTAGGACTGCACTTATAGATTGACGAAGTAGAGTGGCCAGTTGTAATGAAACTTACAAAATCGTGCCTCTACAGCGAAAAAAATCTTAATCAACATAATTTTTAATTTTCATATTTTCATGGCAATCGATAATTTATGATCTATTAAGTTAAATTCTAAAGTTTTATAATCGTTTGAAGAGGCACCATACAATTAGAATAGTAAAAAGTGTAGAAGTAGTTAATAAAAACACTTCCATTGCAAAATTTTGCATTTGTCCTTGAAGCTTTTTAGGCGGTTATGGCACGATCTGTTCAAACATTATAGTGGGTACAGAATTGATTTAGAGCGTTTTATATTCCAATTATTTTAAAACTATTGAATATGGTAATAATTAAATGGTTAAATGTAAAAACTATTATGTTTATTGTAACTAAAGTTTTGTTTGACCTGAATTGGTTTAAAGAGGATGGCGCTACGCACCGCAGAGTTCATGCTACTTTGGAGATGTTGCACGGGGCGATTTGAGGGCATGGCCATCTCACGTGAAGGTGATGTTAACTTGCTACCCAGATCGTGTGATTTGACTTTTTCTTGTGGGTTTTTTTAGTGCAATCGGTGAAATTCAGTTTGATTTATACGCCAGAATCATGACAAATTTGACATCGACATTTTAATGATATCTCACACACTTTATTTTATTTAAATATATCAATAGGAAATACTTAAAGAATGACCTTTTAGCTTATGTTTTACTTCCCCGGAAGATTAATATATCTTCATAAATAAAAAAAAATTGGTCCATAAACTGCGGAATATAGGCACAATAAATATTTCGAATGGCACCTTTCATCGATATTCTCTTAAATTGCTATGGAACCGAACTGCAAGCACACAACATATTTTTAAAATCGGTCCAAACGGAGTAGTTATGGGACAAGCAGGCCGTCCAATTACCGAAAAAATATTTTAGTCCACCAAGCTGCCATTTCAAAATATATTCACATATAATAGAGTTGTGCGTGCACAAATATTAACAAAAAATACATACAAATGGATAACATCTCCTTTTTCTTTTGGTGTCGATTAAAAAGAGATCATCTTGCAATGACAAGCCAGTGTTAAAATTATTAAAATTGAATCCTATTTGCACTATTTACAGAATCATATCTTAACATTGGGACCTATGGGGTATAATGTTAAGCCAAAACTTCTGATTGGTTCTACTTGATGAGTCCAGGTTGATACTTATCAATTACACTTCAAGTCGACTCACAAACCTTCCCGTGGTGGTCCTTGACAATGTTCTTGACACCCGTCAAACATCGGCACCTGCAGCATTTGTTCTCCTAGTTGGTGCGGCTGCAAGTGGACGTCTGTTCTTATATGAAGCGGTTCTCTATATAAATGTATATGTATAAATTTATACTCATGCTTATCTGAAAATCACCAATCAATGAAACCGCACGTAATACGACGAGGCCCGGTGATCCTGGTAGGAACGACGGGAACTTATATAACTCTACATTTGCATGACTTTTTTGGCAGCAATCACTTGCACCATCTGTCCAGACCATTGTTCAAATTTATCTCGCTGTAAAAATAATTCTGTGTTTATTTATTTTCGTTAACTGGTCACTTTAGTAGTAATTAAGACACCGACACCGTCTTTTAATTTATACATCCCCATTGTCACATGTCAATTTGTAAACAATCAACTAGAATTTGCTGTCCCTCTGTTTATTTTATTACTGCCTGCCACTTAATCGTTCTCGCTGGTGTAAAATTATCTTAAGTTTGTATAATTCACATGTTCATTCACTCACATGCAGATGAACTCGTACTACTGAGAATATGCAGCGAATGCAATTAAGCGCACTTTTAATTATGCTGCTAGACAATTTTACCCAAAATCGTCAAAGTATGGAAATAAAATCGACAAAGAAAAAAAAATAGTAAATGAAATAAAATGGAAATTTTTCTTATGGAATGGCATTTGCGTGGGTTCCAAAGCATCAATTAATAAAATTTTTCAAATTCTCAAAATCTTGTTAAGAAATTTATAATACTTCTAAAACTCTATTCCACATTTCTTTTGTTATCACTTGCAAATATTATCTTCTTTCAATTAATAACTGAGACTATTATTTTCACATAAGAGAAACAAGTTGTGACTATTGCAAACTTTTTATCCTTTTTAAACGTTAATTATCTATAGTATTATCTAGTCGAAGTTGAATAAAAAGTTTTTAATAAATTTTTTTCAAATTAATACCTCCTTAATTTTTAAAAGATATCCATTAATTAAACAGGTATCAAAAAAGAGAAATCTTTTAGGGACATGCCTATATTAATATCTCTGAAAATGATTCTTACTTTGGGATCACTGTCTATGTATTTCATCACTTCTCTTAAGGATCTTCTTTACTCAGTCTCTTCTAAAAGCTTTTACACTCAAAGTTATTTTAACTTCGAGTCATTGCAGTTTTAGATGATGATGTAGCTGAGGTGACAAGCACGTTGGCTTAAGCATATCCCACTATATATGCATACCTTCTTGTAAGCATCTCCCCGCTTCTATCCAGGCACACTACTGCCTGACTATCCACTTCATCCACAAAATAACTCTTACTCTGTTGTGTAGAGTTTCTATAATAAAGGATAATTAATATCTAATTTGTTTGAGCTTTTTGCATTTTATTACCAGAGTAATTCACACGAAGAGTCTTCTGACTATTACAGTTCTCTAAATATAGTACAAATTTTTTTTTTTTTTTTTCACGCTAATATATGTTTATTGTATCTTCAAATAATTGAACTAACAATAAGTGTTCAAATCTTAAATATATAAATAATTATTAGGCCCAACCAGTGTCGGACATAAACTTAGTGATAATAATTAATAATACATAAAATTCATGTTACGCACAAAAAATATTTTCAAAGAATTTCATCTGGAGAGTTGCGTATTAATGCCGTAGTGTCCCTCTTTTTTAAGCGGATGTGTCCAGGAAAGTTCAAGATGTTACGAGCAAGGGGATTAGGATGGAACTCGAGTTTTGTTAAATATTTTCCAGCATATTTTGCAATTTCAGCGGTCACAAGTGGCATATTTAAATCACGATGTAAAATAGAATTTTTCAAGTACCATGGAGCCGTAGTTATTAACCTTAATATTTTGTTTTGCATTCGTTGGATTCTCTCTACATTGGAAGCTGAAGCAGTGCCCCATAGCTGAATTCCGTAACACCATATCGGCTTCAAAAGCGACTTGTATATTAAAAGTTTACAATCTAGACTGAGGGTAGAATTTCTACCAATCAGCCAATGTATCTGGGTTAATTTAAGCTTCATTTGTGTCAGCTTAGAGTCAATGTGGTGTTTCCATGTAAGCCGTCGGTCGAGGTGAATACCAAGATATTTCACATGTGAATGTTGAGGAACAACTTGATTGTTGATTTGAATGGGGGAACAAGTATCTCTTCGTAGGGTAAATGTAACATGAACACACTTTTGTTCATTTACTTTTATTCTCCATAAGTTCAACCACAATTCCAACAGGTTAATATGTTGCTGAAGATAACGGGATGCCTCGTGAGGATTTTCATGCATACTAAGGCAGGCTGTATCATCGGCAAATGTAGAGGTGAGGATATTACTGCTCAAAGGCATATCACAGGTATAAATCAAATACAAAACTGGCCCCAGTATATTCCCCTGAGGCACCCCAGATGAAATGGTTTCGGGCACACTCATGAAGTCTCCTTCCACGACAGTGAACTTCCGGGCAATAATGTAACTTTCCAAAAGATTTACAATGTTTATTGGTAGATATGTCTTCAATTTTAGAATTAGGCCTTCATGCCACACTTTATCAAATGCCTGAGAGACATCAATAAATAGGGAAGAACAATACTTTCTTTCTTCAAATGTTCTTCTTATGAAATGAACCAATCTATGACATTGTTCAATGGTGCTGTGCTGACTTCTAAAACCAAATTGATGGTCCGGTATGCATCCATTATCAGCTAGTATTGGGGACAATTTTGTCATGAGAAGTTTTTCAAAGAGCTTCGAAATTGTTGACAGCAAACTTATTGGCCTATATGACTCAGCCTTGGTAAGATCTTTACCCGCCTTTGGAATCATTTTGACCATGGCAAGTTTCCAGCTGTGTGGGTAATACTCCAGTCGTAAAATGCCATTAAAAATAAATAACAGGATTCTAATAGCAATACGAGGCAACTGCATCAGCATCTTGTTACTAATTCCATCAATACCCGGGGCCTTCTTTGGATTGGTTTCAGCAATTAGTTTTTGTACATCAAGCATCTTAAACTTTATAGGTCGAGGGGGTAGAGCAACTACGCTCGGCAAATCAACAGCACCAGTACATGTGTTTGGGGTAAATACGTCTTTTAAATGACCAGCTAATATGTTACCTTTTTCAGTATTAGTTCTTGCCCAACCTGCGGTAGAAGTGCGCAGGGGTGGTTTAGACTCAACGGGTGTTTTAAGCTTTTTAGCAGCGCGCCACAAAGAGTAATTAGATGCTGCAGTGACATCGAGACCTTCCAGGTAGTTCTTAAGAGAAGCAGATTTTTCAGCTGAAAGCAACTCTTGGAGTCGTTTAGTGCATTCTCTAAGTCTGATTTTATGTTGGGGCGATCTGTGCTGTTGCCATTCCCTTCTAGCTCTTCTTTTTTCACATACGAGACGTTCAATGTCCGCAGAATAAATTCTATTAAACCCAGTCTGCGGATGGGAGGTAGTGGCATGTTTAGCAGCCTGTTTAATATTCTCGGTAAGATTGGCAATGTTAAGTTCAATATCATCGGGAGTTCTAAGCCTGATGTTTTCCGTACAATGACTACTGAGATATTTTTTGAACCCCAGCCAGTTAACACGATGTATCATCTTCACATATGGGTCAGGTAAGTCACTTCTTAGTGGGCTACAAATTGTAACGATCGTGGGAGAGTGATCGGAGGAGAGATCATGTGAAGCTTCAACATGAATTAAATCCCTAGGGATATTTTTCATGACCCCAAAATCTATAACATCCGGAATTTTTTGTATGTCAGTAGGCCAGTAAGTGGGCTCCCCACTAGAAATGACATCCAAATCCATTTTTGTTTTGTGTTGAACAATGCTCGACCTCTAGGAGTAATAAGACGCGACCCCCAGAACGTATGCTTTGCATTGTAGTCTCCAGCTGCTACGAAACAAGGGCCAAGAGTTTTGTAAAAATCCTCGTATTGATCTTCACTGATTGAAAATCTGGGAGGGGAGTAAACTGATGAAAGCACAAGATTTGAACAAAAATTTTCGATGCAAATATTTGTTGCTTGTAGATGGTCTTCACAAGTGTTCTCAAGAATATAGTGCTTGAGTCTTGACTTTATTAGAATTGCTGATCCTCCACATGCTCTTCCTCTCGGGTCCTTTGTATCATATAAGGTGTAGCCACTCATTTTAAAAAGGCTTCTCGAAGTCAAATGAGTCTCAGATACCAACATTACATCAATATTCTTCACCGTGAGGAAGTGCTCTAGTTCGTTTCTATGTTGGCGAATGCTGTTAGCGTTCCAGAAACATAACTTTAACGTGTTCATGGCTTGTTAACTAATGCTAGAAGCAGAGTGTTCTGCATTCGCAGCATTTCTTGCATCATGCTAGTCATATTTGTCGTAAAGTTGCTTATAGTTTGCACCAGATTATCAATAGTAGCTTCAAGGCGATTGAAATTAAAGCTTGCATTTTCGTTTGTTGTATTGTTTGGTGGTGACACTTTTTGAACGGGAATAGAGTTGATCTTCACAGCGTCAGCATACGATACATGTGAAGTGATTGGTTGGGCCATTAGGGGATGAGTAGCGGAGTACGTATTTCCTGCTTGAGCTGGAGTTACTTTAGGCTTTTGGGTCATAGCTTGTTTCACAAAAGAGAATACAGGACATCCTCTGTAGTTAGCAGTGTGATTACCTCCACAATTACTGCACTTTTTTTCCTTCTGGTCCTTCGACTTATTGCAAATAGCAGTGTTGTGTAATTCACCGCACACAACACAAACAGACGGTAATTTGCAATAAGTTTTCGTATGGCCATATTCTTGACAATTATGGCACTGTACGGGTCCTGAGCGCTTGTGTGGTTCTTCGACTGTAATTTTCCGGTATAACAGATATTTAAATTATAAATTGGATGGGTCTCATTTTTCTTCAATTTTATATCATTCGGCTCCAATTCAACGCGAAATAAGGGTTGGGGGATCTTCTCCCTGTTTATTATGTTAGAGACATTCTTTACCTTAAATCCCTGGAGGGTGAGAGCATCTTTAATTTCCTCAGGAACTACATAAGAATCTATGCCTTTCAATACGATCTGTAGGCCTTTAGCACTCTTAAGCTGGAATGTGTAGAAACTTGTTTTATTTTTTTCGAATTCGTTAACCATTTTGCGGAAGTCTTTTTCATCATATATTTGAACTTTTGTTTCATCAATGTTACCACGTTTTATTGGAACAATGTGAAATGACTTTTCACCAATGGCCGAGATTAGTTTTTTAATAAGTGTGTTCGAGTTTTTTTGTCTCAGATAGATTGGTGGTGGTTTTGAAGTTTTTTTCGAAGATTCTTCGGGTTTATCGCTGTCATCTTGTAATATTTTAAACCGGTTTTGACGATTAGCTGAGGCGGCGTCGTTGTCTCTGGATATTTTCGGAACAGATGAGATTTTGGATGAATTTGGGCTTCGCCCGCGCTTTACTACCGTTACATATCTGTCCATTCCGACAGGCACTTTAGGTTTTTGAATATTATCGTCCATTGTGATAACTGGGTTAAGTGATGAACACGAGCCCAGAGCGGATAATGGCGCTGACTTAAATAACGATGAACTAGGCAATGGTAATATTACCGAATCACTACTTGGCATCGGAGTAAGCGAATTTGATTGCTCACGTAAAATTGGCTTTGCCGTTAGAAAAAGACTGTCATCCAATTTTTTCTTTTTATTGTTTGCATTAAGAGCTTCAGAACTCACAGTAAAATAGGCATTTCTGCCGTTAGAACTCACTTCACAATTTTTTGTTTTTGAGGTACTCATGCAGAGTATTCCTCAGTCACTTTGTTTGTGTTTTTTGTTTTTTTGTTGTTTCAGTTTATACGAAAAATATTATTAATGCAAGTAAAGCAAATTTAACAAAAACTGTACTTATTACGAATCAGTACTTATTACGAATATTTTTTTTGTTTGTATTTTTGTTTGCTTAGTATGAGAAAAAAAAAACTCCGCTAACACGTCTGTTCACTACGAAGGTTCAACAAGACTGATATAGTACAAATAATAAATTCTTTGTAAATTTAGATAGTCCTATAATTGTGATACAAGATAATTACTAATTACTTTATATAGCGGAAGCCCGTCCAATAGTAATGTACCGAAAATTTCGCAAGTCTCACTATTGTAGTTTTCGATATATAAAATAATCAATAATTAGAGGGTACCGATCTCCCATAGGTTAGGTTAGGTTAGGTTGATTGGAGGGGTGTGATAGCCCATGTCATACGACATACACTTAAGCCACTAAAGGCTTGTTGTGCGCTCCCTTTAATTATCAGACACAAACTGCCAGAGTTCTGCGGCAGGATTCGAACCTGGGACCTTCGCACTACGAGTCTAGTACACTACCTACTAGTCTACAAAGGTCAGTACACTGACCGATCTCCCATAATAATCATACTTTTCTTACTTCATAATAACCATACTTTTGTTCAAACACATTCTTTAGTCCCGTAGTATCGTGCCAAAAATGTCTATAGTCTTACTATTGTAGTTCTCGAGATATAGCAGAATCAAAAATTACTTTATGTGTGGGGTGATCGTCTCATACTTCTAAGCCCCAAGATTTTATTTGAATATGCCCTTTAGTTTCACAGTAACGTACCAAAAATTTTGGGTAGCCTCACATTGCAGTTCTCTCTCAGTTCTGTTAGATTACGTCCTCTAGCCCCACTATAACGTATAAATAATTTATTAGAATAATTAATAATTACTATATGTCAGAGTGTTCCCATTGTCCCTTCCTACTCCTCCTTGATTGAATTATTAAAAAATATAAGAATATAGATTATTGTTCCTTCAAACATCAGCAGTAATATATGATGCAAATTTCAGCAAAATGGCTTAGAAATCTGTAGATTTCAAACGGACAAATAGACATTCGCTATTATATTTATAAATATATTGATATTTATTATTAGAAGCAATTAATAAGTTGAATAAGAAAATATAATAAAAAATAATTTTGTACTGTGTTCATGCATCTTAATGGATGAACTGAGTTTGTACTCTTTTCAGATGAGATGTTGACTATCCCCATAGTTAGTGAAGTTTGATTCCGGAATGTTTCAAAGTCATAGTTCTGTAAAACAAGAAAACAACATCATCATGGATATTCAGTAGTACGGCAAGCAGACTTAACAAAAATGTGAACTCTAGAAGTCTTTAGACGGAAATAAAAAATCGCACACGGAGCTGGTTTTATTCCATTACAACATCGAACGAAAGGGGTATTTTTATAAATTTGCCAATTTTATATATTTTAATTTAAAAATGTTTTCAGATCGAAATATCGGATATAATAAATACAAAATATTTGTAATAATATTTACCTAAATCTCATACGTTAAGAAAATATTTAAAAAAGGCCGCAGAAATTTAAACGAATTAATATTTTAGCGTTTTATATATATTTAGCTATCTACGAAAAACAAATATTAACAGAATTTCAACTTGTATCAAGTTGAGTTTTAAAATTTGGTTTGAGATTCACGTGTAAGCTGGCGTAGGCATGGCTATAAACATTTTTGAGTTAAAAAAAAATAAATTTTTGTATAATGGTGTATCGTTTATTACAAATTTCATAGAAGCAGAACACAAGAGAACATCGAAAAAACTATGAAGTAATTCAATAAATAGAATAACGTCTAATATCAGAAAAATTATACTTGCTGTATTTCGATTATTAATTGTGCAACATGCCAAGTTGTCTCCTTTTATTTTGTACAAAGTAATTCAAATACTTATATTTAAATAATAAAAATAATTTAATATCTTTTCACATAAAAGACTTCCCATCAAATTCGTATAATGAATTTAATTTAATTTTTTTTCCTCTTTTCTTCACTGTTCAAGTAATATTTTTCATTTGTTTGAAGAACCCATTAATACTCGTGGTGTATAGTATATAAGATGATCCCTTTATTCTTGTAAGATTTAGTAGCGAGATATTATGAGAATAATAATAAATGATCACGATGAAATTTGATCTCCGACCATGATAGTGATGTGATGAGAGATATTGCCTGTGGTACTTAGCGACTCTACACTACTGCACGTCTCTGTTTAATAATCGCACAATTTGGTTGTGATAAATGCGAGTAGATGCGGTAAAAGGAAATAAACGAGAAAACAATTGAAAGGAGATATAGGAAAAGAGTGCCCTTGTTTTTGTTTTATTCTCAGGGACTCGTTTATAATTAAACAAAATATTTAGAATAAATAATAGTGCAAAAGGAGACAACTGTTTTTAGAGGATGTTTATTATGAAATCTGCCACACTGACACACGTACGCACAATAAGCATTTATTCACGCCAATGCCTCTAATGTATGCGAATTTAATTCAATTGTTTGTTGAGATAAATTATCTCGTCAAATCACTGCCACCATAATTAGAATTAAAGAAAAATTTTCAACTTGAAACGTTGCCAGATTATAAACACTCTTCCCATGAACACACACATTTATTTGTTAATTTATTTTATATAATGGGAATCGAACTCACCTCCAGCTGTTATAGTAGTAGAATATCGACAAGTCTACGACACCAACCGTGCAAAATTTATTGTATAAGATTAAAACAATTTTTATATCGAGTTTTCGGGAGGATAATTATAAAATATATGATTCATCACTCGAAAAGTCATTTTATATACGCAAATCTTTGTAACACTGTTAGAAAACGAAAAAACCCTTAATGGACTTGTTATTATTGGATGATGAAAGGATTGATAGGTTCTATAAAATGTTCGAATGTGAAAAATGGGCGAAAATTTGAAATCTCCATAAAATGAAACTCTGACCATAAGGTTGTAAGACGCATATACACGATATATAATATAATTCTTTGGTCTCTTCTGCTACAATCTGCTTCCGTAACATTGTTGCCTTAAAAAAAGTTTAATTAACTCCACAGTACCTACGGGGAAGGAAGCTGACATGTAACATCGGAACACATTACTAGTCCTTTGGAGATAAAGATCTGTTCGAGCTCTCACACATTTCATTAAACATTAACATGTCATTGTCATAGGAGGGAGAAATTGATACCTCTAGGACAACTTGTGATAGATCACTAAAATGGTCTAAAGAAACTTGCCTGGTACGACTTGTATACTACTGGTACCGTTTATTGTTCCATGAAAACTTGCCGTAGAACTATTTTCAATATCAATCTCTTCTGAACTGCTAATGTGCAAAAGAGCAGACCTCCGACTTCTTTTATCTATAAATTACAAACACATGAGTCCTGTAGAGCATAAGCATATGACAAGGAAAATAACAGATCTTGGAGGGAAATAAAACTGCCAAGCTAGATATATCTCTCCTCAGACAGTTGAAGCGGTTTGATATGCTGTCTCGGTACAGATCTAAAAATCTACTTTTTCTCAACAAAATTTATTATATATATATATATATATATATATATATATATATATATATATATATATATATATATATATATATATATATATATATATATTATATTGACTTAGAACCAAATAATGTAGATTTTGTGGGCATGTGCTCTGTGGTTGCATTTCCTCTCACACAAAAAAGATCAGGAACCTAGAATTATATACGCTGACTCCGAACGAAGTATATGATCTCTCACGGCGCAGATCTATTGGATTTGTCCGCAACCTAAATCTGTCGTAGTAAACCAATAGATCGCAATTAAGATCTCACGGGCAGTAGAGCGTTAAGCCTCACCTAATAATTGCAAGTCCAAAAAATCAGTTTTTAGGTTATGGTTAGGTTAGGTTAGGTTAGGTTGATTGGAGGGGTATGTTAGCCCATGTCACACGACATACACCTAAGCCAGTGAAGGCTTGTTGTGCGCTCCTTTGAATTTAACCATTTTTAGGTTATAATTATTATCTTTTACTTGCTGAGGGTAATATATGATTCGTCATAACCGAATATTTTATACTTTTTTTTACCTAAAAATTTCATCAAACGAACTAATTGTGAAATCATTTATTGAACATGTGGCAGCACTGGCAGACATGAATCAAAATATTTAAAAGAGCTCCCATTTTATCAAATGAAATGCAATACTTTATTCTTTAACAAATTTGCTGATATATTGTATGCATGTTGAAGGGTACCGCTTTGTGGATGGCGTAGCACAATTGTGGCCACAACAATTGCTGAGATAATAGAATAGAATTTAAACACACGATGCAAAGGAAAGACAATTGGTAATAAATAATAATAATAAAAATAAGGATGGGATTTTTAGCGAGAATTGGAGGCGGAGGTGCTGTATTACATGTCAGCAACTTTTTTAATTGTTCAATTGTCCTATCAACAGCCAACAAAACGCCTGCTTTTTTCATTCAATAGACGCAATACTGTATATACATATACATATGTACATATATAAATACGTATACGTATTTTTGTATGTATATTGAGTTGATATACATTTACGTAAAGCAAAGAACACTAATTTTTTTTAATTTATAAAGGAATTCACAAGGTTGTTTTATTAGAAGTTTTATCAAATAACGAAACGATAGTTATGCAAGAAAGTTTTAGGCAAGTATGTTCCACTGGGCGCTATGATCCACTGGGAATTAAAGGATTGTATATATATATATATATATATATATATATATATATATATATATATATATATAAATCATTAAAATCGCCTGTAGGAATTAAAGCCCCGCGAAATAATTCCTAATGAACTAGGACCTTAAAATTTAAAATTTGAAAATGCAAAAAAAAATTAATACTCCCAATGAAATAAAACCTGAAAATTTATAAATGCTTTAGAAAATTAAGCTGGGCGTTTTCATATCTCATACGATAAAGTCCCTGACCTGTACCTTCGGCCACACGCAAAATTTTTTCTCCTGTGGTATGACCATGAGGTATTTAGGCATTATCAGCATTCGGCTGTTCGCAAGGTTTTTCTCCTCTGTAGTATGCCAGAAACCGTCTTCGCTTTCGAAAGCATGAATGCGTAGCTGTCCTTCGGATAGTTGCAATTATTCGTTAACATCTAAATCTTTCAAACACCAAAATTTATTTTATTTAAAGTATTTTAATAAAATGAAATAAATACCTCCTAATAGGAAATTAAATTATTACCAAAAAAAAGAAGAAAAAATATGAAATAGACTCCAAAAATATGTAGAGTTATTTCTTTTATAATTCAAATTGGTGACAGTAGTGTAGACAAATCTATTGATTCTATGTGGACGCATCCCTCCCTAGTTACTACAATGGAATGCGCTCTAATAAAATCAGGGAACTTGTTCCCGAAACCTGTTCGTTTTTTATCAATAGCATATCCATATGTGGCAAATGTGCCTGCGAACCGCTCTTCGCATTAGCCGAACAATTCGTATGTGCAATAATATCACTACAGATGTCTTCCCTCCCACTTTTAATGAGGAAAAGTTAAATGCGAATGTCTTCCTTCCCTATTTTTCATCTATTTTTCAAGTTCGAGCACAATACATCGCAAGAGTATCAGTACGAGCGTCAATAAAAAAAATCCACTTTATTGACAATGAACTATTTTTAATTGAAATTTTAAATATGTATATGTCGCTGTCCTTTAAGTGTAAAATATATCTTAATCTTCTCAATGCTGTACGAAATTTTACTTTGCTTTTGTTGGTTGAAAAAAGAATTTTCAATATCAGTTAAAAAATTATGAGAAAACCGCAGTGCATAAAAAACATACTATTGAATACACATTCTCCTCCTTTTTTGAAGTCGGTTAAAATGTCGTATTAATCACTAATTTCTCACATTTTCATATTTGGTAAAAATTTAAGAAATTTGTTTATGTGTTGTGGGCTAAACTACCTATATGCCTACGTTTTATTAGAGCAAATACCAACTCATCAGTAGAGTTCAATCTTTACATTTAAATGGGTTAAACATCACATAATTATGTAGGGTTAGGTTAGGTTAGGTTAATTGGAGGGGTGTGATAGCCCATGTCATACGACATACACTTAAGCCACTAAAGGCTTGTTGTGCGCTCCCTTTAATTATCAGACACAAACTGCCAGAGTTCTCCGGCAGGATTCGAACCTGGGATCTTCGCACTACGAGTCTAGTACACTACCTACTAGTCTACGAAGGTCAGTTACATATTTACATAATTATGTAAAAGTTTTAAAATCAAACATTGAAAAAATGGGAATAAATAAATGATATCAGGGAATTTGGAATATCAACATGATCAATTTATAGAGAAGATCAGAATGCATCCCACCAGAGAAAAAGTAATGGAAGAAACTTTACAGGAAAAAGGAAGAGGAAATATAAAAGAACTAGCTGACCCGGGCAAACCTTGTTTTGCCTTCAAATTTGCACTAAATCGACATAGCAATTATTGTTCAAATAAAGGTATCGGGCTAATTAACCCCACTACACGCTGGTTAAGGACCCAACGCCTTCAGCAAAACGCAGCATAGGCTTATCGCGCTAATCTCTATTGGGCAAAACACAAAAAACAAAATATTGGGCCATCTGTCGGACGAACTTCAAACTACACAGAAACACTCCTCACGTCCCATAGAACATGTATATAAAGTTTGGTCAAAATCGGTGCAGTAGTTCTTGAGTTACGGTGCAAAAACACACACACAAAACTAAGTAATGCGCCATCTGTCGGACGGACTTCAAACTACACAGAAACACTCCTCACGTCCCATAGAAAATGTATATAAAGTTTGGTCAAAATCGGTGCAGTAGTTCTTGAGTTACGGTGCAAAAACACACACACAAAACTAAGTATTGCGCCATCTGTTGGACGAACTTCAAACTACACAGAAACACTCCTCACGGCCCATAGAGCATGCATATAAAATTTGGTCAAAATCGGTCCAGTAGTTTTTGAGTTTAGCGATCACGAACATACACGTAATTTTTATGTACATATAGCTGACACCGTCGGCTCAAAATATCTTCGGAACTACATAACCGATTTAAGAGTTTGATATCTCGTTTAGAAGAACATAACAACGGCTTTCCAAAAAAAGTAAAATAAAATAAAAAAGCACAAAAAATAAATATATGTATATGTCATTGGTGGTGCAATATGAAAATTGGAATTTGCCACGCCCTTCCGCCCACAGACCGAAAATAAAAAATCGGACTTCACAGTGTCACCCGCATGAGTATTCTGAAGGTTTCCTGAAAATTTCGTCAAAATCGGCCCAGCCATTTTGGAGCCATTACGTTACATACATACATACATACATACATACATACATACATACACACATCCAATTTTATATATATAGATTTAAAAATTTGGCAATTAAAAAAAAATCGATTTTGTTGCGGAAACCCAGTAGGAAATTCGCTTAAATCAACTACATTTATGGAATATTCTTCTAGATGTGTAATAATCCTATTTGATTTTCAAATTAAATTAAAGTTTCATATAAATGACCAGTGCGACCATTCAAATTAATTTATAATAAATATTTTAGGACTCTTATAATTGATATTAAATATTTTTATGTCTTGTTTTTTGTAAACCTTTAAAATGCAAAAAATGGAAAATTTCAGAAGGACTAAAGTAAAAAACATAATTTGGAACATCCTTGCAATATCTTGAAACATTAACCCACATATCTGTACTGCACCCAATTGAAAGTTATTTTTGTTTAGATTAAAATGGTTTGGAGTACCTTTCATGAAATATTTTGCCAAGAATACACAACATAAGCATTTATGAAATCTGCTAGACACGGTAGTAAACCACTTGTAACGATTTCGTAATCAATAGACAAAGAGCAGCTATTTCTATATATTATTTTTTTTTTCTATATATTTTTTTTTTTGAGATCCATTTCGTTGGTCTGCGTTGTATTTTATTTTATGTACTTACACTAAGTAGGTTAGATTAGGTTGGCATGGCAGCTTGCAACTAGTATTGCGAGTACACTTGGAATCCATAAGGTACATTGTAACGTCCAGAGGACTTAACTACACCATAAATTTCCCGACAGAATTCCGGGCTACAATTATATATTTTTTATCGAACAGAATTACGTTCGGGAACGATATCGAGTAATTTGTTCCACTTTTGTTAAATCATAAAAATAAATAAATGTGTTTGCTTGTAAATGTAGAATATTTCTAATACTAATATTAATGTATGTACATTCATAAGTATGTACATAATACATAAGTATCTTATGTATTCCTGTATGTGAGAGGAAACTATGAAAATACTCAGAAAAGTCAAGGGTGGAGCTTATACGAGTACAAATTTTATATACTAACGTTTAAAAATACGTATTTGGCCATATAAACTTGTAAATGTGTGTGTAAGATTTCTACATATAACGAAAGCTCTTTTTTTTACTTGTGTACATGAGTACTTTACATAACTTGCGTGTTGTATATGGAATAAAAATGATATCTTTGGATAAATTTACTGAACACTATAGATGCACCAATACGTAATAAAGTTTTTAAGGTGAATTCAGTAGCAGTTGACGGTACTACTTTATTCATTAGAACTATTTTTTTAAGGACATAACTTTTGTGCTTTTATTACAAAACTTGTATATTTTGTAATTTAAATTCATTTAAATGTGTGCGGCTACTTTCATGGATTTTCTTATTGTGCAAAACTTTAATGCCTTAAACAAAAATGACTTTAGCAGTCAATGGCCTTAATTGCCAACGAACCAATTAAATGACAGATTTAAACTGCTGTATCAGAGATCTTAAATATATTTCTTAAGAAACTGTTGTGAAAAATATCAACACTCAAATAGTTAATCACACTTCCATATGAGCACAATGCCTTCGTAGAGTTGAGACATCACTTAGTCCATAAACCAGAAATATAATAAAATTAGAGCATTTAATTTGAACACAACAACATGTCTTTAAAAATACGGTGGCAGTGTAAAAGATTTCCATATGGACGAACTTATTTATAAAGCCCCTCTTAACATTGTTGGGCAACCAACCTTATGGTCATGTGGTCAAAAGGTAACGTGTACCAGAAGTCTTGTAACACACAAACATAACAAAACAAAGGCAATTAAAATTGAAGTCGAAAATAATTTAAACGCTGATATAAAAAATCTCGCCATAGTACATGATGGTATAAAAAAGAAGCAACGATAAGTAGTCAAAATCCACAACAAATAAAAAAATATTCTAAAAAATTATGTGTCTGTTAAGAACTAAACAAAAAATATTTTTCAGAAACATGCTTTTAGTTCATTACGACCGGATGAAAGATCGATAACCAGGCTAATATCCCAATAGACTCACTAACCAATAGACTCACTAAGATCGATGGCTGCATTATAATATTACAGAATTCAAGCCAAATCTCATAATGATCTCTGGTTAAATTTTTGCGGTATAAAATATATGCTGAGTTTATATAAATAATTCTATTCACATTCTAAAAAATCGAGACCATTAAATATCCAGTTGATGTCAGTATGTTTGTTTTCCTTGGGGTAAAAACTCACTCAGTAACATCCCTTGCTTATGTGTAGTGGCAAGTCAACATTTATGTACCGGCTAGTGATGTAACGAATATTCGTATTCGTATTAGTGAATATTCGCCTATTTCATGACAGTCGGATTCGTATTTATGTTCTCAAAAATTTGCAATTATTTTAAAATTTGCAATTTAGTGTTATATTTATGTGTTTGAGTACATTCCCGGTAACAATAATGCAGTAACTTCATGATGGAAATTTATAATTTATATCGCTTTTTAAGGTAATCAAACGACATGCATTAAAATGTTCTGGTAATTTTTACAAATTTTAATGTACGCGAACAAGAGTATTGTAATTCATTCAGTATTTCATTCTGCATCAGTTGTGCAATAGAAAAATATCTCTAAAATGTTAAATTTAATATTATTAGTATTCGTATCCATATTCCCATATATTCGTATTTGAGAATATCTAAAAATTGACATTCGTAATATCACTAGTATGGGCGATTATATTCACAATGACTTCGAGAGAAAAGCTCTAGACTACCTGCTGAATCAATTGCATTAGCGCATGTATCTTCAATTACGACAAATGTGGCATCTATTTCAAAATAGCTTTTTAACAGTAATATCAGACTATATAATTAATTATATTTAGAAAAAGCTGTTGGCTGAAGTAGTTAGCGATTTATGACTAAGAACATGAGTTCGACTCCAGTTCAGGAAAATTCATCAACATCATGAATTTCTCTGATGTACATTAGTGTGGTATTGCGTTAGTTGTTAATGGACTGTTTAATTTATGAAAGCATAGCTCTCGTCGCTGAATAGCTGCGGCAGCGAATTGATACTCATCTATGCATCATAGCAACCTCCTTTTGCGGTAATGTTAGTAGAATCATTGGTGAAGTAAAACAATTCATGAAATTGGCTAAACAACACACATTAAAAACCTTAAGGCGTTCTCTTAACATCAGAGGCGTTGCAACTTTGCAATAAAAATTAATAAAACGTGCAATAGTAGAGTTTTAAAAAGAATTCAGCTCCTCTGTCTTCACATTTCGCCATCTGCCCTCTCTATACTATCCCTTTCACAAAGTAGTAACACTTCTTTAAAAAAATAAAAAGCGATAATATTTCAAGCTTAACTGATATCACCGAACGGTGTAATATGTACTTATATGGACTCAACTAACCAAAACCACTCATTGATCAAGCAAAACTAAATTTCTAAATTTTAAGCAGGCGTCCTTAAAGGGATTCATAATTGCCATGAGCTTCATTTCACTAATCATTAATTTTACAATGGTTTTCGTTTCAAATAAAAATGTTTGACGACACGAATGTTATAAAATTCAAGCTGCTATTTTTATGCACATCATTGTGTAACCATTATTTCATTTTAATTGCAATTCTGCGTACAGAACTTAAAAATGTAAAACGCGACGACAAAAATAGTGCCACAACGAAAGAAAAATAAAAACAATGAGACATGATTTGGAGCCTTAAGTTTTTATAAAACTAGTGCTTTCAATCATATTTAAACAAACATGTACGTACATATGTACATATGTATGTAATCGTATGTATGTATATTATAAATAAATATACTCGTACTACCACACTTTTATTAACGAAAACAAGGAAACCTGTTGAACTGCAATGAAACAATTTGTAACTGTGTGTGTGTGTGTGTGTCGTTTTGAACATGGATTAAAAGGAGTCACAATTCTTATGATTGTACATATGTATGTATTCATGAATGTGTTGTTGTCATCGTAAAATGGGTAATGAAACCAACAAAGTGTAGTACTAAAAGACAACGTAGATTGACCCTTTGGCGTAGACGTGCCTGGCCTCAAAAGTGTGACAAACTAGTTGGCGCGCGGAGGTCAAAATTCGTCATAAACTGAAATTACCGTAGTAACTTCTTTTATATAGATGTAATATAAATAAATATATAAGTACATGCATATTGTATGTACATACTCGTATATAGACATTTATAAGTAAAATTTTATGTCTTTATATTTTAAGAGGAAAATTATTCATAACATAACACTAAAACATTTGTACGAGTGGCAAGTTAACCGAGTTTTTATTATTTCCTTAGAATTTTATATAACATTGTTGTTTTAAATGCGAGCCAAAAATTGCCATATGTCACATTTAAGCAATATTTATTATATATTATTAGTTTTACAATTTCCTATAAGAGTCGCAAATTATTACTTGCAATTACGCAACAAGGGTTATTCAGACTGTCAAACGCATCCTCTTTTAATTTGGATAAATTATTATATAAATATCACCTTTTTTGCCCTTTTTGAGTGGACATGGTACATACATCCACATCATCAGAGGTAACTGAGAATTTTAAAGTTTATATTTTAAACAAATACCAAATGTTTAGCCGTTTTGACTTGCCTGCAGAAACACCCACAGTCTTGGGCGGAAATCGAGTCCGCAACCCTTAGACTAGTAACCCTACCATCAACTACTCTACGAAATGCAACTTAAAAATTGGACTGCAATTACACCATGTATACTCCAGCTGCAGTGTCCGAGCATTAATGTGAAAAAACAGAACCAATTTCATAAGTATTAAAAGTATATTTAGAGTTTATAGATGGGCTGGGTAACCCTCTGCTCTCTGCAAGATGTTGGTAAGTTCAAGGTGAGCAGCGAAGATCCTTCTGCATTAACTTAAAAATATTCTAGTCACGGATAAGGAAAATAGTGCACTGTAGCCGCGGCGTTAACGAACACCTTGGTACTCTGCTCGAGAAGTAACGGGGCTGTTGATAAGAATCGATTGGTGAAAGTAGGCTTATACCTAGTCACTTGGGAATGATGTGCTACCAATTACTCTGACTGCACGTAGCCTAAAGTTAGAAAATTGACTCCCAATTAAGTTGGCAAATTTAATATACGGCTCGACGAATTGTCCTAAACTGGTTGTTAGTGAGGGCTCTTCCAGCTGTGGATAAAGCCAAAGTCGCAGGAAGAGGTTTGATGATTAGGAGCGGGAGGGTTAGTACTCAAAATCAAAATCACCACATCCACAATTAAATCAATCCAAAGCCCGAGAACTAAGTAGAAGTAAAATATACCTTATTTAACCAGAAACAGCTTTGACTGGATTATTGGCTTGTAATCCAAACGATACTTTGTTTGATATCGGTCTTAAACGCAAGCCTTTCCATTCATAATGTGTTCATAAGGAAAATCCTTCATTTTTTATGCAATGTTTTGTTCATGTAATATTGCACTCTTAGAAACGAAATGTGCTCAATTTACACTGTTTTTCGTTTAAGCGGATTTTCTTTTAAGCAAAGTAAAGTGCTTTAGAATTAAAAAAAATAGTTCACAGTTTTTTTCGATTCCGCGATTTTTTTCTTCTAGACGGTGTTCGTTTATTTATATTCTTAAAAAAACTTGTTCTACTTTGACAACGAGCAGCATATATATATATATATATATATATATATATATATATATATATATATATATATATATATATATATATATATATATATATATATATATATATATATATATATATATATATATATATATATATATATATATATATATATATATATATATATATATATATATATATATATATATATACATATTTCTGAAAAAAAAATTATTTTGTAGAGACTTTCCTGACAAACTGTATGCATATATCTAATTCTATTAAGTCACATGCAATTTTTACTATAAATAAAATCTATTAATAAAACATGTTTCTGCAACAATAAAAGCCAGTTTATAAGAAATATAGTTTTTTGTTTTATTTCATTTTTATTATTGCAAGTGTGACCCTTGGAAGTTGGCAGATACAAACAAACAAACGTGTAACCAATTAAAAAAACACCTTTGTAAGATAAAAAAAGTACTTTATACTCGTGCATATGTGTGTGTATAGAAATTCATTTAAAACTTCATGCTTAGATACACTCGTTTATACAACTCATCTTTTGGCTGAATAATAAATTCTTAGTGCATTTTCTTCACTCATTTACGATTTTCGCAAACGACGGTCTTAGTGAAGGACCACGTGCCTGTCAAACGTTTAACCACTCAGTTAGTGAGTGAATGAGCCAGTCAGTCAGCCATAAGCAGCTGCTATTTATTTGGGCACAATCTAGAAAAAAATTCCTTATAATGTATTTTTTACAGACTTGCTCAATCGTAGAAACTTGTTGGTTCGTATACAAATTGTTTTGCGGTTCTCATTTAAGATTTTTCTTTAATGAAATTTGCATGATGGTGTTTTTGGGCGCTTATTACATAAATTTTTTATGTGGCTGCATTCTGTGGCTCTTGCATTCCGTTGATTAAAAATGCAAGTTGAATTTAATATGAAACAAATTAATATTAAATAATTTAAACAGGTAAATCTTTTCAGTGCATGAAATTTCGCTCTACAATCAAGAATTAAAATATTTATTTAATTTAAAATATATTTGTTTTGATGAAACCTAATTTTAAATAGGTAGAAGGAGACCTGCAGGAACTCGCGTTAGTTCTCAGATGTTTCTGATGTACGACCCGGTGACAAATTAAAATCAAATTTGATTACCTGATAACTCCAGGGGCGGGTGTTTGCAGGTCTAATTTTCATAGACCATTTAATTCCATTATAATTAGTATTTCTGAATAATTCTAAAATTCAAGAGAGAGTAACAGGTGATAACAGGTCATTGAGTGACACCAACCGAGAGAATATAATAAGAATAATATTTTTGAATTAAAATTGAATATTAACTAATTTGTATTTGTTTTTAACTTAGCGTTGATAAAAAAATCAGGATTTTTTGCGGGGAGTTGGAATACACTGGAGCCCCGTTAATAAGCACAGCGAAAATGTGATACAAATTGAATCAGTTTCTGCTGTATAAATATATTAATTTTTATTGATTGGCTTAAATGTCAACATTATTTTCTCCCGATTTAAAACCTTTTAATACATTTAAATTCAGTATCATACTAATGATTTTTTATTCACTAATATTTTTTCCTAATTTATTTTATAGACTGAATTTTCAGCACTTCTTGTTGAAAACTAATTTCTTCCTAAGAGCATAAAATATATATTCCACTTGTGGACAAATTTAATAGTTTGTAGCGACGCCAATAGGAAGCAAGACGACGTAAAGCGGACTTAATCAAATTTTCAAAAACGGAGCAAATCGAAGCGACCCATATATGTAATATAATGACGTAAACTAGGCCATGCAACCAAAAATAAGAAAAATTACCAAAAAAAAAATTTAAACTATAGCGTGTAATCATGTATTTTTTTATATTTATTTCAGTTGCACCGAGGATATGGTTACCTAGTATAGATCTTTTTTGAAAATTATGATTTGAGCAAGACTTAGCACCAAATAAACTTAAAATTTACCAAAAGTCGCAACATATAACTTAATATATGTACAACAATTTGCTATTATCATTCCAAGTTCATATCCTCCTCTTATATATCCTTTTTCTTCAAACAGACATTGGAAGTAATCTGAGACAATGAACAAAGTTCATAGCCATCTCTTATATAAATCTTTTTCTACAAATATAATTTGAAAGTATATTGAAACAATGAAAATTAACCGCTTGTGCTTATCTCGACAGGCATGTTCTTGAACTTCTCTATATATTCTTTAAAATACCTATAAGTAATTTTGGAATAATTTTAATATAGTTTAATTCAATAGTTTTAATAAATAGAAATGTAAAATAATTAAAAAAAACTGTCAAAGTACGAGTAACTCATAAAAAATTTGAAGACACAGCTTTATAGTTCTCTAGATGTGTCATGATTATTAACCAATTTGTGTGGGGGAAAGCCGAGCCACCTTCTATACTTCGAGTCTTTTGATTGAAAACGAACTTTATTCTCAGAATACCCTACAGCAAATTATTGTAGTTTCAAAACAAGGGGGTCCTGTCACTTAACTTTCTATAAGTAAGAAGCAAACACACATAGATCCTGTTTCGCGATGCTATGATGTCCACCACAATAATTAACATAAAGGATCATCAAAAATTAAACTTGTTTAAATTTCAGAACTACAAAATAGATCATAGTGTTTTACAAAACAAATGGATTTTGTACAACAAAGCAATGTGATCAGGAATAGCGTTACAGTGGCTTAAAGCTGACGACCATTCGATGTGCTAGAACTCTTCATACCTTATAACTGTCGTAAGTTCGATCTAATTTTAATAACTTTTATAGATTAAAATTTATTCACATAACAAATTAAAGTGCGGTGTTTAATTTTTTTATATGAAACATTAGATATTCAATCTTGGGTATACGCGGTAAATGTTGATTGAGATGCCACACTAAGGTTTAGCCGGTGGAGGCAACAGCGAAACATCCACGCATTAGTTATGTGTTTACTAATGGTAATATATCAAAGAATATCATCAAAATATACGACCCACTTCCACACTTTTGTGAAAACCGATTAAAGTCATCTGTTAGCTTAGCCCTTTAGGTTAGATAGTTTACTCACTTACCTTTTAAATTCTGAGGACATATTTTTGTTTCGCGATTTATGCTGGGCGGTAGTCCTAAGACTATTAAACTTTCTTTTGTTTCACTTTGCTTTTATCTCTTTTCAGGTTAGTAAAATCCGCCTCCTACTCTTGGTCCAAGAAATCGTCCACTTTTTGTGCATGCGTGTTAAATGTATTTTTTTAGATATTAATGTATTTTGTTGTAGGACATATTTTTAACTCTTTTGTTTGTTATTACACTCGCGGAAACATTTTAAATTTATTGTTATACTTATTATTTTAATTCATATTTTCAGTTCGTCACTAATTACTTCTTTTCAGGATAACTTCATGTTAACTTTTCTTCTTCCCTTTTTGCCAAATCATTGGTAATTGACATTCTCGTTTTTCCCGCCTTTTTTTTGACATCAGATTATTTGTTTCTCTTCCGCCATTTTCTCCTAAACAATGGTTGGCAAGGCTGCAATCGAAATATCATGTTTAGTCCAGGTCTTAGGCTATATATGTGCAAAATGTTATCCAATTGAGCTTTTTAATTATTTTGATCACAAAACATGTTTTTATCCTTCAGATTTCTGATCAGATTTTATCTCAATTTCTCTAATAATCATTTAAATAAACACGTTGAGTTCTCGTTGCTTTTAGCGCTTACCAACACTGGCCAGAACTGTTTTAATCGTGAATATTATTATCGCAGTCTAAACAACACTAACCAGATGATGACGAAAGTGTTTAAGAAGAGAAAGAGAAAAACAATTACAATTTGTTTTTAGTATGAAAAAATGTTAAGTAACAACAACAATAAGAGTCGTTAATAAGGAATAAAGATTATTAGCGTAAAAAAATAATAAATTAATATGTTGGGAATTAAACAGAATTTCCAAATAAATTAAAAACCTATTACGTATGCCAAAGTAGCATTGTAAAGACAGTTTGCAGCATATTTTCCCTTGACATTGAAGGAGAATAAGGAATAGGCAAAAAATATTTTCTATAAATATTTCACAGCGCACTGTAGGAAGTTCACAGTAATGGAAACATCATACATCAATAATATAATGGATTACAACGAATGGTCACCCAACTATGGCAATTTGCCCATGGAGGTATGTAAGTCATACAGTTGTAATAATAAAGTAAACCAGTCTCAATACGAGTGCGTTTGTGTGTGATGTTCAAATTTGCATTGAGTAGAATGTATGGGTATGTGTGTCTTTAACAATTAATACTATATGAATACACCATAGAACAAAGAAGTTTTTACTTTTCAGCTCTTACTATCCTCCCTTGATCCATGTCTGAGCGAATCCATTAAAAATTTCTTTAAAAAATACTTTCACGTGATAATGACGTACAAATTTATTATTAATTATAATGTTTTATTCTCATTATTTGTTTAATGATATGAATACCTACAATTAAAAATTATCTTATAACTTTGATTTGTAGTGCAGCAGACAAGAGTAGGAAATAAATACATTTTGCTTATTAAGACATATATTATTATTGTTATTATTTTTCAATAAATTGCTCTTGAAGCATGTTCGGAAAACTCATAGCCATGAAATTGTATTACGAATATGGGTAACAAAGCTAAAGCTAGTGCAAAGCACTAGAAAAGAAATATACGAGAAACTATCTCACTGCCTACATTCATAACACCTTGTTGAAATCCTCCATTATTCAATGTCATTTAATAAGGACTCGGAGTAATGTTGGGAAATACGTAAATGACAAGGCCGATTCTATAGCCAAAGATTTCGAATTATATGAAATCTATTTAGACTAGAAAGAAGAATTCCAACAATTTTTTTTATGGTCAGATTTTGCCCAATGTGTGCAGAAAGCCATGATTCTGTACTGCTGGATAGATAAAATTTCTAAACAGACTTATGACTGGATGCACTTTCGAAAATGCTTTCCTTTACAAGGATTGTAATGATACAGTCAGATGAATATTAAATTTTTTCGGCAGCTGGAACTGTTGATCACCTCATTTTTATTATTTTTGGAAGCAAACACGATGAACAATTAAGAACTCGTTTCCAATTTATATGTGCTTCTGATGATCTTTTGAAGGGAGATATGCCCACATAAAAATCACTTTCATTTTAGATGCTAAAATATAACGATGAGCATTTAGCCAACCCAGTAATAATAAAAAAATATTAAGTCAATTAATAAACTACTATTTATGTAAATTCATTATTTACATGTATAAAAATTAATCGCAGCATTCTCGCATGAGATAATTCAAAAAGTTATCTCTTGTATGTTAAGCTACATACTTACAGCCCCGAATTTCACTGGTTGAATTGTACTGATGAGTAAGTATCAGATTCCATTGACGCTCGCCTTCGTAATACGATATTCTTCTGAAAGGGATATAGAAATTGGTTAATAAAAATCAAAAGTATTTGAAAGGCACATAAAAACAGATATTTTATTCTTGAAAGTATATGATATATTAAAAATTTATTTGTTTCAGATTATTTTACACATTTTTCGTTTTCTTAATCACTCCGACCTGCAAGCTGCCGGTGCGACCTGTTGTCGTTGGCGTGAGGCCGTATTCGTCGGTGAATTCAATCGCAATGTTGTAGTACATTTTGTTAAAGTATGTCTGTCAGATCGTTTGGCACCAGCAAAGTTTTTCCTTAAATGTCAAAGACCATATCGATCGTTTTGCTTGGAGGAGGTAACCTTTGGTCAAGCTCAAGAACTCTTTGCACATATTGGCAAAACTACTACTGAAATAGTATTCGATAATGCCGACATGGGAGATAAGCAATTTTATGCATTTATGAGACAGCTGACACATTTGGAATCGTTGACTGTAACACGTTGTTCTCCGCTTTTCATGTCGGGCACATTTTTGGATGGTAGCGGCGATTTCGCTGGCACATTTTCAAGCATAAAACATTTATCTTTGAAACACAATCAATATTTATCTGATGCCATTTTATTGCGTTTAACATCACTTATTAAGGGCATTGAATCGCTAGATATGTCCGGGTGTCATATTGCCTATCACAATGCCATACATCGACGTTTTTATCCCAACGACAGCTCAGCAGCCCATCCTAGTGAATCAGTATTAACTTCCAAGTTTTTATCGAAAGTGGCAAATTTACATAGAGATTATTTAAAAGATTTAAATTTGAGTCACACTATGATCAGTGGACCAGCGTTACAGTCTTTAACGTCCCAAGAGAATAGTAATGACGGTCTGTCATTGTTAAAGTTACGCTTAACAGGTTGTCGCCAACTAAATACCAGCGGTATCAAATCGTTTCTACTCACTCAATCAAATTTAGTTCTGCTTGATTTGGCCGATACATTATGCGTAAACGACGATTGCTTAACAGCTATAGTGGATGCTCTTCCGAAACTTAAAACTCTAAACGTGGCCGGTTGTGGAGGCATTACAAATGCTGGAGCCACTTTACTTGGAAATCTAAAGCATTTAACAAGTTTAAATATTTCACGCTGCGATGGCATTACCACAGAAGGTTTGACACAGGGTATTGCCCGCTATACTAATTCGGTGCTAAGATATCTTTATATGTCTCACCTCATTGTATGCGAGCAGAGCATCAATTGTATTGCACGCCACTGCCCTGAATTGCGCGTTTTAAATATCGGTAATTGTGTCAATGGTGTAACTGATACTTCCGTCCAATGTATTATAGAGAATTTACGTTGGCTAAGAGAACTTTCACTAGAAGATTGTTTCCGTGTCACCGATGCTGCACTTACTGGTATTAACATTTCTAAGTTGGAAATGAAAAATTCTACGAATTTTCCAACAGGATCTTTGGAAAACTTTCAGCCCACAACACCTTCATCTCCATATGAACTGGAGAATTTAAGATCTTTCAACTCGCCACAATCAATGAGGATTTCTCTGAGTAGTAAAGCCGAAAAGGAAATAGTATGTGACGCAAATCGCAAGCGCGCTCTATTCGCTGTCTATGAACTAAATCAGATTGCTGATCTCATGATTGACGGCTTCAGTATACAACAACTAAAAGGCTTACGATCACTTAATCTTACAGGCTGCAATAAAATAAGTGACGTATCTCTGAAATATGGTCTAAAATTTATGGAATTGCAGCGCCTATATTTATCCAACTGCCAGCAAATTACGTTACTGGGCATGGAAGCATTGGTATTAAACTGTCCGTCCATTGAGGAAATCGATTTATCCGATTGCTATAACATCAATGACAAAACCATACAATTACTTACTGCCAAATTGAGACGCCTACGCGCATTACACATTAGCGGTTGCACTCAATTGACCGATCATAGTTTAGACGCAATTCTCATAAATTGCAAATGTCTACAAGTAAGTTAAAGTCGATTTGCTTAATATACATACATATAATAATATCTATAATAATGATCTATGATTTCTATCCCTCTTTCATACAGACTCTTTCTATTTACCGCTGTCGTCGCATGTACAGAGATATCGAAGATCGTTTGGCTGATCTATCCACATTGCGCCACTTAAATATGGATAATGCGGGCAGTTTGGATAATGTAGAATTCTTTCGACTAAAGAAACGCCTAGATTACTGATACTTTGCTGCAATTTTTGTTGTTTTTATACTTTATTACTTTCAGTTGTACAATTTTCACTAATAGTATCTATTTTTGATCTATTGAGTATATACATAAGTAATTATACCATAAGTTGTGGACAAAATATTAATTTGCATAAGACAAAACGGAAACGTAAATTGAACGAGTCACATTCTCAGCAAACGAAAAGGAGTTCACACATTGGTTCCACTAGTGACGAGATAAATTTACGTGAAAAGCATATTATTTTAACATTTGCATATCATGGGTATTATTAAATAATCCAAATGAATGCTTAAATCAATTCTGTGATCATTATCCATGTGATGAATTATCAGAATTGAGTCCCCAAATTATTATTTTATTGTAATTCTAAATCTATGCAAATTAAATCATGAGAAAATCATTTCTAGTTGAACTCCATCTTTTTCATATTAAATTCTTATACTCAATTTTGTGTTTGGGTAGTGATTTTGATTGAACTCGGTTAAATTAAATGAGCGAGGATCATTGACAAAATGAATATAAGTACATGCTTTTGCCTTATCAAACGTCATGCATAAAAAAGCTATATATTTTAAAATTAATTTGTTGCTTTATTATATAACGTTCAAAGGGCGAAAGAGAGGCGAATTTGAGTCGACAATTAACTAACCTTATTTCATTTGTCTTGATTTTAATTCAAAATCTGTGAAGCTGTAATGCATTTGTAAAAGTAAAACACTATAAATCTAATTTCATCACCAAATTCAATGTCACAAAGATAAAATATCATAAAAATAGTTTGCAATTGATTGTTAACTATATTATTTTATCTCTCCCTAAAAGCTTTAAGATTGAAATTATATTTTAATTGTTGAATTATATATAATTGTTAAAGTTTTATTGTTATTATTTATTATATCATATTTATTGTATTCTATTGTACGAGTATGAATGATTGCACCTAGATCATAGATAAAATATAGAGATAAGAGCGTTCCTTACAAGAACAGGTGAACAACTAAAAAAAAGATGACATTATTAATTGATTTTTGATTGAAATGTTAATGAATGTTTGACAAATGGCGATTTTCAATTTGATTATAGAGTTGCTTTTTTCAAATTCAGCAAAAAATCTTCAAAATGTGATGGAAATTAATCGATGTTGATTGTAATGAATTTCGAGAATAATCCTTCACTCAGTTTCAAATTATTCAGCCCAATCATAAATCTTCTCAGAAATTTATGTAAAAAAAACCTCCAATTATAGTTTAATTTCGTAGGACAAAAAATGGAAGAGAGAAAATCCACTGTTCACATACCTTCCGAGTGCTTGTGGAAAAGATTTCTGTTGTAAAGAGCAACAATTAAGAAATCAATAAATTGCTGGAATTGAGCGACGTGTCTTGATGAGTTCAAACAAATTTTGTGAGTATAAAACATTTTATTTATATAAGAATTTACTTAAAGTGCTTTTAGCGCACTCTCAACCTACATGTCATTTCGGAGTTGTCTTCCATTAAGGCCAACAAGTAGTGCTATTACCATTTATTTTTGCTTTTTGGTATACGAAGAGTTTTGAAACCTTTTGCTACTTGTTTAAAATTTACTTAAAAATAAATACTTATATTTTTTAACATTCTCTTGTAGTGGGGAATTAAAAAGGTTCACCCATTTTGGCATTCATAAAACTTACTTTTTCCCGCCCAATTTGTTGATAAACCAGAGGGGAAAACAAATTTATGATAGAAGAAAAGCGAAGTATAAAAACCAGGCAAGGAATTTTTGTTTATGATTGCGCTGATTGTCTTTCGGAATGCAAACCCGAAGATTTAATTCAGAATATGTATTATAACTTAAAAAGTTGATCAGATATTCACAAAATCGATTAAAACTAATTTGACCTAAAAGATACCAGCAAGAGTTATATGCAGAAATAAAATTTATTACCTTAATAAATATAATTTAAGCAAAATGAAATACGAGTCTTAACATAGTCAAAAGAAGTGTTCAATATCAAATCAATATTTAAAATCAAACACTGAAACTTCCGTGCCCTATTATTTGTCTATAGCCTAGATATTTTGTTCATCAATTAATACAACATTTAACAATCTAACTGTGATTTTACAAGAAAAAAGTATATTATATATGTGTGTATGTTATAAATAGAAAATATATTAAACGAAGTTAAAATTAAGTGCTAAACAGGTGTTCCAAATGTTTATTATTGTAATTATGAAAATATTGTTGGATATTCAGCCTGTTCACAGAATCTAATTTCAATTGGCTGCACCCTTTCAATAAAAGCAATAGATTAGATTATGTTTCTGTAAATGAAAGAAAACAATGATTAATATTAAAATTTTCGAGCAAAACAATTTCCTTACGTTTTCCTTAATCCACTCACAATTGAAAATTCTAAGAATTGGCTGATTATATCCCTAAATAATTAAAAACGTAACTATTTTTAAAGAAACAAGAAAGAACACATTTCACCAACAATTAATTCACTAAACTAAGTAACTTATGGGTTTAAATATGACTTAAATGTAGCATCTAGCCATTAAAAACAAACCAAACTATTATTCACTAAGAGATTTACAAAATATATAAATAGTAACCAAATTAAGTTGATGAAATTTAATTGAAAAGTAGAAAAATAAAAAGTCATCTTAAAAGTTAAAAACGAGTCAAATTAAACTTTTCGAGGGGATTCTTTGAAAACTGTATATATGTATTTGTTTTATTTTTTGTCAAATCAATGACATATTTTGATATTCTGTTTGGCGTCATCAACATCGTAATCAGTTTTTATTCAACAAAGTGGTCTTGAAACTCAAAATTAACAAATTATTTTCATATTCCCGAACAGTCTTAAGATATACATATATTAAAAGATGATTTCTTCCGGTATCGAATTCTAATTCAAATTATAAAGAAATGAAGGAAAAATTGATAGTGCACAAAAGATTACTCTAAAACTGGCTGAAATGGAACAAATAAGTTTCCATATAAAAAGTAATTAGTAAATTCAGAGTTCCCGATATGTAAAAGATATATTTTGTTTTTCCTTGAAAATATTTGAACTTTATTCTCGGCTAAACAAAACAGCATTTAAATATGTGCTCCAAGAATCTTTTCAGCTGAGAGTCGGAAATGTTATCAACTGGGGACTATAACAACCTGTGGTGTCGAAGTTTTTTTTTATATTCTAGATGTCATGGAAAGGACAGTTTGTCCACAATGGATAGTTTCAAATGAAATATGCTTTAGTCGCACATTGGTTTTTCTTAGTCGAGTTTTTTAACCTTTTCGAGTATATCCAAATTTAAATACAAACTCCATTATTTAACAAAGTAATGTTTCTATGTATATCATGGCCATTTCCAAATTGCTAATGTTTTAATCCATTGCACCAATTAATTAGCAATTAAACTTAGAACTAATACATTTATTATATTTAATAATATAATAAGTAACATGTATGTAGTTCACATTTATTAAAAAAACAACAAATCGTTATAAATACAAAAAAGCAGCAGTTTTGTTTAAATAATATTAAATATTTCTCAAATATTAAGACAAAAGTGATATAAACTGTAAGTAAGTTATATTATAGACATTCTACGTTAAAAGTAAATATAGTTTTTATGTCATCATGTGCATTACATTAGGAGTTGCAGGAAAATGGCAATTACATTTACTCTGGTGGTGCTTTGTGAGCACTCCAGCCATGGAAGCACTTTGTAAAACGTTTTGATTCCTTGTTTTTAAGTGTCAAAAATAATTTGCGCGGACGCTCCGGTTGTTTGATCCGCATATGTTGTATATAAACCTATATAAATTTATTATTAAACGAATTGCAAATTTAAATAATATAAGTATTTTTTTGACTAACTTGTGCAGATTTGTATGCCAATTTAATTTCAACCTCACTGCAGCGAGAGCCCAACCAAAGAAATACTTGCTCCCCATTATCCAATATCATTATGTCGTCATCTGCTAAATCATCTTGACAGAAGTCTGTGCACTTTTCGGCAACAGTAAAATAGCCCTTTTCATTGGAGCATCTGAACAAGCGCGTAAAGTTCATGTAATCAGCATTGGTATCGTAAGGTTTACGACCACCCAAAGCCACCCAGAAAAAGTTTTCGGGTTCTTCACCTTCATTTAGAATTTGCAAACTAACCCAGGGACTATTGAACATTTCTTCAGCAATTTCTTGTATGAGTTTCGCCTCTTCAGCACAACTTTTTGAACCCAGCCACACATAAACAATGCCCGATTGGGATTCGTCTTCGGTTTCAAATGGCACGTACAATATATAACTATCGAAAAAAACATTTAGAAACAAAAAAATTTAAACTATATAAAATTTTTTTATACCAAAACGATGAATTTAGATAGGATGCATCTGGTTGTATTTGTATTAATCTGGTGCATAAGGCTCCCCCATTTGAACGCAAGTGGAAAAATTCGACAGCTGCTTTGCCATCGGCTGTTTTGGATTTATCCTTTCGCTTGCCTGTGTGTATGATGAACTTGCGCTTAAAATGTGCTAAAAACTTCAAGTTTTCTTGTTGTTGGTGTATGCGTACAACTTCTAATTCTTCCCCGAACATTGTTTTGAATTTCTTTTGCAAAGTGAAAGTAAATGTCAACCAACCCATATTTCCCGCATTACGACCTTGCCAAAAGTACACAATGCATTGAATTTCATCATCTGGTGGGGGCTTGCTATCATCTAGTTCTGTGCCATCTTCATCATCATCAGCAGGTATACAGTAGCGACACAAAAATACATAACATTCTCCAGTGTAAAAGTGGCCAATTTCTTCCTCCGGCAAACGCACAAACTTTTTTCCCTCTAATACAAATGCTTCCATTGCTTCCAAATCATAATTCCAATCTTCCTCCAACTGTTCAGCTTCGCTGAGAGGCATTGGATTTTGACGCGGCATGAACAGAGCGGCCAAATCAGCTCGGGTTTCCTGCTGTTTAGCCCATTTTGTCAAATCTGCACCGGTCTTTGCCACAGAATTCGCCGTACGTGTGAAATCTACTGCCATCACCTCATCCCAGCCAATAAATTTCGATCTGAAAATTTGGGTTTCTGTGCCCTCTTGCAAGCGAGTAACAAGTGCATACGGAGGCCTAGCAATCATATTAAAAAGTTCACGCGAAAGTTTTATGGCGGCAGCCCTAACTAAACGAGTTGATTTTTTTCCGAACCAAACAAACAGATCAGTAAAACAGTCGAGTATATAAACATTTTTACTGACTAGTAGAGTATTGACAAGCTTTTGCTCAGGTATCTCAACCTGAGGTAACTCCAAATATCCCATACCTAATTGTACTTGGTATAATCTTGGGGTGGCTGGTACAAAACTTTCCTGTACATGCTGAGCAATCTTTAGTTTGGAGGCTTCCTCTGGATCACAGTTCATGCGTTGCCAAAACTCTTCACTTTCATCACCTGAAAAATTAAATAAAAATTTTAATAATAATGGGAATGGAAACAATTAATCTTTGCCATTTAAATGCACTTACCTTGGCTTTCTACGACAATTTCGCATTTATTCTTACGTTCAGTTTTATTTATCTTTTCAGCCATTAAGCGTGTCTTTGAGTTTAAAGTATTTTTTGAACACTTTCCCAGCCAGATAAACATTTTAATGCCGCAGTCTAGCACAAATGAATAACGCGGATCCAGCGATCCAAATTCAACTGCAACAGGTTCCATATGTACCGATGCGCCTGCAGCATGTATTCGGTATAATCGTATAGTGTACAACATATCTTCGACCGTATAGAAACCAGTAGCAGTGCGACCACCTTCAATGTATGTCACCTCAGTGTCAAAAAGATTTAGAAATTCTTCAGATTCGTCATCTAAAATTTAAAAATATTATAATCACAATCGCACTACAAATATAGTTACTTACTCTGCTCCTCACGAATTGTTCGACACCGGGCTCCCAAAAAGTTTCTTAAATTTACCGCGTGTATTGCGGCACAAGCCCTTTTATCCAAAGTTGATTGGTTTCCAATCCAAAAATATATTTCCCAGTTGAGTTGCTCCATATCATCGAAGCATGTCTTCAATACAATATAACAATCCCCCTCATAGAATTTTCCATGAGCCACTTCTTCTATCTTGTTGGGAAGAAAATTTTCAATTTCCCATATTGTGATTCCAGGCAATTGACCATCTTCCTTTTCAAAAAATTTTGAATAGTCTAACTGCGGTTTCTCTAAAGACTCATCCCAACGCTTAGGTTTAAGAGACTCTGGCCGTGACTCATCTGAGTCATTACACCAAGAACGATTCGATTCATTTTCATCTTTTTCTTTAGCAACATCTTTCATTCCCTTCAGTATTTTCGCCGAATCTTGGGCTGAATCATTACGAGGACCGCGACGTAATCGAATCTTGCGAGCTGTGGAATCTTTCGGAGTGGATGTGACAGGTACAGAGGGTGGCACCGCTGCACCAGCCAGGCGAAGTTGTGTTTGCAAGGAAAAATCTATGTTATAAAACTCAATTCCAGAGCCTTTTGTGGCTTCAGTTGGCTTTGGAGGCATGATCAAATCGGGATTATTGCGTAAATCCAACTGATCAAGCCCATCCAAAAGGTGTATAGCATCCGGCAATGTAATTAAACGATTCGATGATAGATTAAGTCTTTTCAATGCACCACAACGACAGAGTCCCTCGGGAATCATTTCTAACAAATTGTTGGATGCCGAAAAAACTTCCAAGCAACACAACTTGCCTATCCCCGATGGAATGCCTTCAAAATCCAAACGATTGTCATTTAAGTACAACCTTCGTAGTTGTGCTAATTTACATATGGCAGCGGGAAGTACGGTTAATTCGTTGCGAGATAAATTAAGAACCTCCAAACGTTGCCAGAACTCGACACTGGAGCTTAGTTCTGTTATGGCATTGTCACTGAGATTCAATCGTTTCAAATTAGGTAAATTATACACACAATCTGGAACTTTAGGCAGATTATTTTGCGATAAATCTAATTCTGCTAAATTAGACAAGCTATCAAGGGTGGTGGGAAAATTTAAAAGGGTTCGCTGTGTGTTGCGCATATTTAAAACTTCTAAGTTTTGCAAAGATGGTAATTGGCGCAACTGAAATAATTCCAATGGATTGTCTGCTAAGACCAAAGTTTGCAGATTAGCCAAACGTCTTGTCTGCGGCGGCAATGTTTCCAATTTATTATGTGATAAATCCAAAAAAAGCAAATCCGTTAAATGTATAAATAATGTTGTTGGAATTGTTTCAATATTGTTATGACTTAAGTTTAACACCAACAGACTTTTTGCTTTCTCCAGGCCTTCGGGTACTTCTTTTAACTTGTTATGAGACAGATCTAATGTTGTTAATTCATCTAATCGAAATAATTCTGGCGGTATGCCACTACTTTTTATTTGATTTTTTCTTAAATTCAATGAGCGCAAGCATGTTAGTTCGGTTAGTTCGCCAAATAATTTTTCTAATTGATTGTGCTTTAAACTTAAATGTTCCAGTTTTAAGAGATTTCCCATTTCCTCGGGAATCTCCCTCAAATTTGTTTTATCCAAATTCAGCCATTGTACGCGGGTCATTAACTTTACCGCTGAAGGAAAATTTTTATCCTAAAAATATATTTACAAATATGTATATTAACAATATCTCGTATAAACATTCCACTATAAACAAAGAAGATAAGAAAATAAGGGAAACAAAAACATTTTGTTTGTAAACAAAATAAAAGGCAGCGCTGCTACAGAACTTCAAGGGTTTAACCGCTGTGACAAGCTCTAATTTGACATTTGTTTTTTTTCGGTCACCAACACAAACATCGATACTCAGCTGAATTTTAAACGGGTTTTTCTCAGGCCATTTTTGTGCTATTAAGGTGAATTTTACGTATATGACATTCTGTGGCCTTTAATTTGTATAATTTTACAGTTTTCATAATAATTTAACTTACGCTAAAGTCATTTTTTGTAAAATCTATTCCCCGTACAAATGGCAACACACCCGTATTGGCCATTTTTTCACTGTGACTAATCCTTAGATGATAATTTAAGTATTAATATATAACTCAGAGCTGTAAAATGTGTAGCATTTTTATAACACAGTCTTTTAGGCATATATTAGCTTAATACCACTCATCAGTATTTGAACTATTTGTTAGTGATTTGCGTTTTCCGAAATTAGTGGACTAAAATAAGTCGTTTTACTTTTAAACTCCGGTAGGAAATATTGAAAAACAATACATCAAATTTTGACGCATTTTCATCTCAGTAGCTTTAGCATCAATAAGGAAGCTCCCATTCAGTCAACTGCGAGCGCCACAGTGCTATGCGACAGAGCAATGATTACAGTTTTCTTACAATCTGAAATGAAAGATGTAAATTTTGGAAATTTTTTTGGTTTCAACAAAATGGCGCACCAAATCATCAGAGCTTATTTAATTTTTTAAAATATAGTTATATATCGATAACGGCTTCTATATACACATGTGTGTTCTTCTTATGTATACCATTTGGTTTTAGTACAATTAGGTGACCGTTATTGTGCGCCACATATAAATTTCAATCAACACTGCAGATGTCACACAGAAACAGCTGATAATACAAAACTTCATCAAACGCCATTTTTATCACTTGTCATCAAATGCAAGAGTAGTTTTTATAAGAATTTACCAATAATTTAATTAAAAAATCTGTTAATTATTTGAATAGTATTACAATTGATTGAAGAAAACCTGAATAACATTGAAAATTGCAAAGGTATGTTGGCGGTTGTTCTGTGTTCCTTGTTATGTGGACTTTTGAATTGCAATGTTGGCAATACATGTGCTTTTTGTTATGTGTGCGAATTGGCTTAGTAAATTGCCGTTCATCGTCCTCTTGAGCGCATTTTGTGCCCTTGGAAAAAGTTAATTTAAACTAAAATAATGTTTGATTTTGTAAAGAATTTTATAGGAAAAAAATTTTGTGGTTGGCCTGGCCGATTTCGATGGAATGGAATCGGTGCGTTGCTATTTATGTGACCATGAGTTCGTAGAGGGAGAAGAGCCATGGCTAATGTTCGAACAACGTTTACGCGAAGATGGAAAAGTGGAATGTTCATTGGCGGATTTGATAGGTGCAATATTGCAGAAACATTTAGAGGAAGCCTTAGCCCATTCAACGGTGTGTAACATATTGAGTCATGCAAAAAACAATTTTTTTTTTTAATTTATAAAATATATTAGTTGCTTTGCGATTCTTGTAATGCGGATGTTTTGGAATATGAAAATCTTGAAAAACGTTTTTCTCAAATACGAGATAGAATTTTAAATTCTTACAAAGAGAATTCTACTGTACGCAACTTAAATAATTTGATACATAGCACTGCCTTTAGCAATCAGGGTGATGAAAGTAAATTATTAATTGCCGACCATGGAGATATTAATAGTTTGTCGAACCCGGAATATGCTGCCATCATGGATATGGACTTGGTAGAAGAAGTTCAGGACGAAGAAGTAGATTTTGAAAGTTCCGAAAATATCAATGTGCTAAGCAGCGAAAAAATTCAGGACCGGGAGCAATCTGAATTTGTTGATAATATTAGTGCAGACGTAATGACTGATAATTTAGATTTTGCTGCTTTCAATGAACACGTTGCTCAAAACTCTTTACCATCCGGTGTGTTGAATTTATCAGACAGCCTTGTAAGTTTAGACGTTTCGGAAAAATCCATAGATGTGTGTGGCATACCCTTAGCAGGACAAGGTACACCATTATATAATTAAGATTTTGTTCCAACGTAATATGTAAAATGTTATTATATTTTAGACATAATTATTTACGATGTCAAATCGGAACATATACAACAAAATGATTTAATTGTACAGCAAGATAGCGGTGCTGACTTACAGAATTACGAGACTACAGAAGGTAAGTTGATGTATATATATATACATGTACATATTAATGTTGCTAACAAAACTAAAAATTAGTTAAAGATAACCAAGTTGTATAACTTTTTTATTTTAATATCACCGTAATTACATATACTACTTTTATTTTATAATTTATACCCTTCATCACTATGGGTAAATATGGCGCGTTACACATTCCGTTTGTAAATTATTATCTGATAAAAGCTCTATATTTTTTGACTTTTAGTAATTCGAATTAAGCAAAAGGTCTTCTTATTAAACGGTTAAAATCAAATACAATTTCCTGAAGATGATATTTAAACACTACATAAAACTACAACTTTTTGACCGTTAAATAAGAATAACTTGTGCTTAAATAATATTTTCATTAGAATTATCAGCTAAAATAAACTATAATCAGTCTATAAATGTGTTGATTAAAACATTTGCATTCGAAATGTACCTGGTATTTAGTTTACCTAAATTAAAAATGCATAAAATACCCAAATATAAAATCTAAAATTTAAAATTATAAAAATATAGATAAACACTAACACTTTTAAACATTCACTAGGTAAAAACCGATAAAATCTAATAAATTTGCTAAATGAAAACTAAATGCTTTCAAATAATGAAAGTAATCACTATAATTTTGAAAGAATTTTCCGAAATATCATTCTTAAAATATGTCTGAATATATACAAGAATATTATATAAACTAAGCGATTTGAAAAATCATAACTTATTGCTATTGATTTAAATTTTATATTTATTAAAAAATGCTTATTTCGATATTTTTTGCGTAACATTTTGCAAGTTTAATACAATTACTGAACAATACCAATAACTACAAGAAATCAAAGTTTTTCCATTACTTAAAATTCTATATCAAAAAATAACGAAATAAAAGAAAAAATCGGGGAAAAACGTTACTAAAGTCCACAGCGGAAAAAAAGTTGTCAAAATGCAAACAATAACCCTTCTTATGTATTCGTATGTATGTCATTCAACGTCGATATTTTTGTACTAGATTAAAGAAACCACAAAATACTTCTTTTGAATCTTCGATAAAAATGTCGAAGTAGAAAATTGACAACGACATATTGAATAAGGGTGATTATTAAATAACGAAACTATAAAATTTTCGAACAATTTGTGAAATATATTCGAGATTCCTAAAAATTGAAAAAAAAATCGAAAATAGCCGTGAATTTATATTTAACTACACCATTAAAAACAATTCATTAAAATTAATTTAAAGTTTGTTTTACAAAAATATTAGAAAAAATCATCGCGTATTTAAAATTATGGTGAAGAGTATAAAATGTCATTATTAACCCACCTTTCATTTTATTGTTTAACAAAGCTTATTTAACGCATATGCATTTTGGCATACATACATAAAAAAATGCAATAAAAGTAAAAAATTTTTCCAGGTGATGATCTTAATTTTATTATTAGCACGGATATTTTTACAAGTGAATCTAACTGTGCTGAATCTCAAGAATCAGCTGTTTCCGAAGTAACATTGACCAATAGTGGGAACCAAGATGCGACAGCCATTTCGAAACCAACAAGAGTTGCTCCAAACCCTGTTTGCAGCAAAGAAGGCGATTCATTCATTTGTCTTCTCTGTGAGATGTCTCCCCATTTTGAGCGTCCTTTATTGATAGAACATTTCCAAACCGTGCACAATACAAAATTTCATATGTGCGAACAGTGTCATCAGGGATTTGGAAAAAGTCAAGAATTGAAAACACATACCGAAATGGGTCATACAATTAATTGTGAATATTGTGAACGAACTTTCACAAATAGTCGCATGTATCGCATACATAAACGTACGCATTATGGTAACTCTAAGCCTTTTGAATGTACCGTGTGCCAGAAAATGTATGTCTCCAAAGCGATTCTGGATGAGCACATGAACACTCATACAGGTGTAAGACCTTTTCAATGTACTGAATGTCCCAAAGACTTTGCTTCGAAATATACACTGCTGACGCATATGAAAATTCATAAAGAACGACCGCGTCCGTACCAGTGCGACCAATGCCACAAACGGTTTTTGAATCAACAAAATCTAAACCAACATAAAAAGTTACATGTCACAGTTAAAGCCTTTAAATGCGACGTGTGCAACAAGGCATTTACTACTCAGCATAGTTTGCAAGTTCATAAGGTTGTACATTCGGGTCAGAGGCCCTTCATTTGTCGTATTTGTGGGAAATCATTTGCACGACGGCCAGAAATTAATGATCATGAACGTATTCACACCGGCGAAAGGCCATTCAAATGCGAGTTTTGTCCAATGGCCTTCGCACAGCGCACCAATTTAGCCACCCACAAGAAATCAACGCACTTGAATGAAAAATTACATAAATGCGACATATGCTTGAGATCTTTTAAACGCAAACGTTTACTAGATTATCATATACAGGCCATCCACACGGGTGAACGTCCACATAAATGTGACGTATGTGGTGCGGGATTCGTCTATCCAGAACACTATAAGAAACACATGCTGATACACAGTGGGAAAAAGCCCTATGCCTGCGAAGTATGCGGTAAACAATTTAATAGTCGTGACAATCGCAATGCCCATCGTTTTGTGCACAGTGATAAGAAACCTTACGAGTGTATGGAATGTGGTGCCGGCTTTATGCGCAAGCCGCTCCTTTTGACACACATGAAGCAAACAAAACATATAAATGATACAATTATAGTCAATCAGCCTCAATTTACTCAACAGCCAGCGATAGAATATGGGAGCAATTCTACCTCAACGTATAACAATTTACAAGAAGAAGAGTCGGAAATAGATGTTGACAACGACCTAAAGTCGCAAGAAGTGTCCGATGACACGATCGAGAAAATTATATTTAAAGCTGAAGAGTTGCTTGCTGAAAATGTTTCTGTTTCACCAATTGCAGATAGAGATATTAACAACGATGAAAGTGTAATAGCGGCTGTGGATGAACACTTAATTAAAGGTGGACTAGATGGCGTAAAATATTTAGAATTTGATGACTTAGAACATGAAGAACATCAAACACTAAAATGGGTGGATATAGGAGACGTTGGTAAAGTTTAAGTTTTTATATTAAATTAAGTATTAATAACAAACAAACGAAATAAATGCTATTTTTATTATGTTATTATGAGACCGAAGACTACTAAATTGTTTATTTTATTTTTATTGTTTTCTTTTTTTTATTCACTACGCTCTGCTGATCATACAAAGTGTAGGGTGATTTTGCTTTTCATTAACATTTTCCAATGAATGCTACATATATGGCAGTTACATAAAGGTATTAGTTTAAATATAATGGAAATATGTTTAAAACATGATATGCCGGTAGGGCATAAAACCGATCGATCTCTAAACGACGACTTTGAAAGATGTAATGAACTTGGATCTATTTTGAGAATTGTTGAAAAGATAAAAAAATCCATGTTACAATCAAAACTGAGCTAATGAACAAGCACATCAAGGCTCATTAATAAGATCTATGCAAGGAGAATTTATTACAACAAAACAGAGAATGCAATTGTCTAACTTTTTATAAAAATTTTTTTTTCGAAAATATTTATATATGAAGTTTGGCTTATCGATTAGCTGGGCTGTAGTATAAATTTTACTTTTAAAATAGATTTTTAAGTAATCAGTAAACTAATTGATCCGAATTTCTCTAAAAAAACTAATGAAACAGAAAAATATATAAAAAGTTAGCAAATTTAATGAAAAAAAAAAAACAAATAATAATAATAATAATAATAATTTTTTTTTTGACGGGCGAGGTAGGGTTGAAAATGCCTTCGCACTTACAGTGACCGTCGTCGACTGCGTTGAGTGGTGTTTTCCACAAAAAACTCCCTCCTCCGTTTCTGGTGGGATGCCTTCCCGGGACTGTTTTCTACATTACTTCAAGAAGGCCCAGAAACTTCATCCTCCTAAGAAGGACTTTGCTCGTAACACCCACGTCTGGGTCCGTCATTTTCATACTGCTGGCTCATTCTTGCTGAGTCTCCGTTGATGGGGACTCATTTTGCCGTGCATCGAGGTCTCTTTTCTTCTTAAGACATACTCGATGTATTTACTCACAGAATTCCATGTGTTTTCGCATTCGAGCATTCTGTCAACTATGTTGGCAGGGGTGAAAACGCCAATCTGCTCTCTTAATGCGATTCGCTCAGTATTCCATCTGATGCAGTTGAAAAAAGTGTGTTCTGCATCGTCATTTGTTGCATCGCAGTAGATGCAACTGGAATTACCTGTTTTGCCCATACGATGTAGATACTTCCGGAAGTATCCATGACCTGAAAGGAACTGGGTCAGGAAGTAGTTAATCTCCCCAAATTTCCTTTGAGTCCACTTTTCTATGTTAGGAATGAGCCTCTATTAATAATAATAATAATAATAATAATGATAATAATAATAATAATAATAATAATAAAAATAAAAGTTCACTGAGGGCAAAACAATGATTTTTAGGACCTGTTTGGTTTTTTGGCGTAGTATTTTATTTTTATTTTTGGGGCCTTATTTCGTAAGAAATAATACCCTAAAAAATTATAATTAAATAACGTCATATAAAATGTTTTGGGGCTTATTTTCAATTTAAAGTAAAAGTTCTATTTTAAATCCTTAATATGGAAAATTTATTCTTTTGGTATATTCTCGCCAATTAATTGTTAAAACAATTAGAGTTTTAAAATAAATGTTTTGTTTGTTGTGCCTTAAGCTGTTCATATGCCGACATTTTATTTTTATTTTTTCACTAACGGTTTGGCTTAGCGACCAATGAAATGTTGGCATATGAACAGCTAAAGCCACAACAAAGAAAACATTTTTGTAAACGTTCTATAGTTTCTGTTGAAAATTCAAATAAAAATGCATTTGTTTGAGACTTTTCAAACTATATTTGAGGATTATTTCATTTCTAGAGTTGTTTCAATTTAATTTCAGTTTCGATAGTTGTTTCGTTGGGGCCTTATTTTATATTAAAAATTTGGATGTTATTGCATATGAAATAAATCTTCAACTTTTGGGGCCTTATTTTATATCGGTTTTCTCTTGTTCTTATGAACCATTTTAGTTTCTGCAATTGTTGAGTTTGTAGGAGAGAGAGGAGAGATGAATAGAACGTAGTACGGAGTTGAGTGTACTGACTGTTACTACGTTTATACGCACGTCTTATTTGCAAATAGAACTATTTGCAAATAACTAATTCACTGTTTATACGGGTAATTGCATACAGAACTTATGTTATTATTAGTGACGCCATGTGACGAAAATATGATTGGTTGGTAAGTAAAACACAAAAAACGTTCATGAAGTGGCAACGTCTTACTTTTTATTTGCAAATAGTGTCGTTATTCACGACTTGTTTAAGTGAGTTAATAAGTTACAATAAAAAAGTTACACGGCAACATTCTTCTTTTTTATTTGCAAATAAAGGTGAATTCACCCATTCGTTTTGAACGTTCCGAACGCTTTTTTTATATGTAGTTTGAAATCTCTATTTTTGAGAGGGAGACAGAAAGAGAGAAAAAACCAATTCAAGCAAAAATTTTTCAGCATTAAATTTACTCTCTCTCTCTAAAAAAATAGAGACTTCAAACTACATATAAAAAAAGCGTTCGGAACGTTCAAAACGAATGGGTGAATTCACCTTAAGACGTGCGTATAAACGTAGTATGTAGTGTCTGCCTCTGAAATTCTTTCTCTTTTGTTATTTTATTAACACTTTAATAACAATGAGATTTCCATATGGTAAAAACTAAAATTTTAAAAGCATAATCTCTTCGTGTGGACGCGAATGCAATTTTTATATTTTTTCTAAACCTCAATTAGAGAAATGTTGAATTTTTGAAATTCTCGTATTGTATTTGTGGGTTTTTGACTAAAGTCTACTGATGATTTGGTGAAATCAGCATATACGAAGAACAGATGTGTGGGTTTTTTAAAATCATTAAAATTTATTCAATAACTTGCACATACATACTACATAGATTTTTTTTAACTATGTGTACAAGGAAATATACAGGTACGTGACGGAAATCGATCTTTTTCAAATCGGTTTGAAGTGAAGTGTGATGAGTTTCAATCGATTTTGAGAATAAATTTGTGATTCAATTTCTAAATATTTTCCAAAATACATACCACTTGTCAAAACGATATTACGTTTATTGTTTAGATCTTGTTTCTATTTTGAAAAAAAGTAATTTGAATTTGGATCAAATATTATTCTTAGAATCGATGGAAATTTTTCACAAGATCGCTGGCTCCTTCTCAAAATTATATTACGTTTATTATTTAAATCTTCTGCTTTCTATTTTGTCAAAAAAATAATATATTATAACAACTAAAAATTGGATCAAATACTATTCTCAAAATCGATTGAAATTTATCACACGATCGCTTTGAAATCGATCGATTTCGATCACATAACTGATACATTTTTGATTTCCACTTCTTATTTCGATTGATTTGTCTAAGTAAAAAAACTTCTTTTCAAAGCGATAACAATTTTACTCTTTTTTTTAAATAAAATTTTACAGTAACGGTAATGAAAAATATTTAATAGATCATGTGTTTTGATTTGTTTTATTTCTTTTTTGTTTTGTTTTTGATTGAAAAATATTTATTAGATCATGTGTTTTGATTTGTTTGAATTCTTTTTTGTTTTGTTTTTGATTGAATAAATTCCTTAATTGGCTTGACTATGATTGATTGTTTTAACAAATTTTAATAATATTGAGTGTGGTAAATAAATAGATGTAAGTTAGTAATTGGTAATAAAAATATAAAACAGCAGTTAAAAATTTTTCTAAAAAACATTGTATAGTTAAATGGTCCATCGACATTATGTGTAAAGGAAGAATATTTAAAACAAATTAACCACCGCCACCACCACCAGATAATTCGTCTTCGTATTGTTTACGGAAGCAATCACCGACTGGGAAGAAGTCCCAGCTACGCTGCTGGTACATATTCCAGACGTACGTCTCCTGACCAGTGTATTCGGTATCCGGTTTGTTGATCAAATGCATAAGGAAGAACATGTAGTTGGCTAAATTGTGTTCTTTCTGGACATGAGTGTCGAATCCGTGCGGAACTATATCAAAGAAATCTTTGCCCATGCCACATATGAAGCAATTTGACTCCATATTCTCTTTGACTGACTCCAATTGATCACGAAGCTCACCAAAGGCATCAATGATCAAACCTTGAATGATGGCTAACAGTATAACAATGACAAAGAAGAAGAAAGTTATATCAAAGATAATACGATAGACTTCGTAGTCGTCGCCATCGGGATCGCCGATTTCATCACCGATACCACCACCAGCTCGCACGCCTTTGTACAGATGGAATACGAAACATGTTAGCATATCGTGACATTTTTTGTCCACTTCCTCATCTTCCTCTTGTATGTAAAACTTACGGAAGAAATTAAAGGCAATAACTGTGTAAATGTATACAACAATAGTTAAAAGCATAACTGTTAGTACGAGCTGTTTGCCATTGTGCGTTACGGATTGCAAAATGGTGCGGAGAGTTTTAAAACCGACAGCAACGTCGAGCAAATGTGCAGCAAAGAAGAAGTTGTTGAAGTTGCCCATCACTGAGAAGGAAAAGTACCACAATGAATAGAGAAAAGCGTTGTCGGTGAATGTTACGCCAGCCTTCCACACTTGGTAACGCCAATCAATATTCATGATGTATTTCAACAAACCACCTTCTTCGCTCTCTTGAGCCATGAATGCACTCTTCTCCATGCCCAGAAGATTGGAGATCGAATCGAAATCGTAGGTTTCACTATACTTTTGGCGTACCTTTTTCTTGACAAACTTGTCCCAGTAGTTTACGGGGAATGATTTGGCCGATATTACCAATTTATCCCAATGCGATTTGAAGTCGTCGTCTTCAGGTTGTTCTGCAATAAAAAGGCCATCAAATTCCAGACGTCTAGCAATTTCCTTTTCACGTTTGAATATAGCTAAAGGAACTTTGAGATGGTAGTATGCAATCAACATAGCCAGAGAAACCAGGCTGTGTAACATAGCAGCTATACGTATAACGTGTTCCATATAGAAGAAATCTTCATCGACATGCACTATTTCCGGAACTTCATCTTCTTCACCTCCGTCATCGCCTGAACCTTCACCTGAGCCAAGACCAGAGCCAGTCATACCCGCACCTGAACCGGATCCTAGAATCAAAACGTCGTCACCAGAAGCCTCTTCGTCTTCAGCAAAGGAAGTAACTTTGTAAAAGAGTAACATAAAATTAATGCTAAAGGCCAAAACCAAGGCCACGTATTTCAAGTTGTAGAAGTTACGAGCCAAAAAACTAACGGCGCGATGAGCGTAAGCAGAAAAGTCGATTTGATTTACAGCAGGAGTTTCTTGAGGTGCTGCTGAAGATTTCTTAGCTTCAGCCTCGATCGAAGCCATTGCAGCTTCTTGTGCTTTTTGTGCTTCCTGACGTTCTTGTGCGGCCTTCTTTGCTGCCTCTCCACCTAACAAATCTACAATAGAAATTGGCTCTGGATGATGACCTTCAGTTTCAGCGGGTACTTCTCCAGTGGGACCTCCATCTTCGGGACTCGATTCGCCAGTTTCTTCAACAGATGTTGAAGGACTACCACCAGACGATTCATGTACCGTAACTTTATATTGTCCGTTTTCTTCCTTGTTTATGTCCAATCCGAATGCTTGTACTGTGCCTGGAGGCTCCTCTATAGGCAGAGGTGGCAAAGACCTACCAAAGGATTCTTCCTCTACCGGCGGTGCTTCTATTTCCTCAGGAGCGGGTCCACGCATCAAATTCATTAATATCCCAAATATATATCGAACAACAGCAAAATGAGCATAACCAGTGTAGTAGAACATGTAGAAAATAATTTTAAAGAATCCTATTATCAATTCCGGTACCGATTTCGTTTGCATAACTCCAATTTGATGTTTGATATTAGCAGGGCTAAGCATAAGAGCAATAAATTTAAAACTATCCTTTACAGCATTTATGGTTCGTGTTACTGGGTGTTTTGCTGCTCTCTCTTCATCTTCTTCGCTCATGTAAGAACTATATGAAGTATCACGTTTGACATTGCTGCCGCCATCATCTGTAGCCATCAGTCCTGATGCATGAGTCATTTCAAAGATGGCATCTTCACAGAAGTTTACAAAAGCTTCTAATTTCTCCTTATCACCGCCTTCAGTTACAATTGAATAGAAGAACGCTCGCTTCGACTCCTTAATTTGGGGTTTCTCCCATTGCTCAATATTTGAATCCTTTATTTCGAAGTAGACACGTTCAATTCTCTTTGAACTACCCAGGATTTCAATGCGTCCTAAGAAAGGCTCGAAATAATTTAATACAGAGCCTGCGGTTTCGAGGAACCGCGCCAAACGTGGTTCATTGGGCATATGTTCACTTAAGTTTGTTAACAGCACTGCCAAATTGAAGCCGATTTCTGTTGAGGGCTCATGGAAGCGATCCACGAAGGCGGCATAATCAATTTTACCCTCATGATTACGTTCGCAACAAGCCAGCAGAAAGTCCATTTCCTCGCTATAATACAAAATTCGTATAACTATAATTAATACTGAAAAAATATAAACAAATAAATGAATGTACTCACGGTGTATAGTTCTTGGATTGTTCCATTTTATCTCTGAAATCTTTAGGTGTAACCCATCCTTCGTTCTTAATGTCGATTTCTTGGAAACTGGGAGATTCAATAAGATCCTTCAATTTCAAGAACATGTCAAAGTATTTTAAAATTAGCTCCACATTGCCTGCCGATTCTACCAGAGTGTCCACCATTTGTTTACCGATTGTACCTACAAAATTATGTTGTTAAGACCACAGAAAGAGAAAGAAACAGTATAAATTGCAATTACCATTAACGACGTTGCCTTCCAGCATAGATAACATCATGGTGATCATGTCCTTTTGTAAATTCAATAGCTCCTTTAATAAATCGACTTGACTGGAGTGCTTAGATAATTTTTCTTGCATATGCGAGAAAAGGAAGAGGAAACCTCCTACCGCATCCCATAATCTGGAATGGGCCAAAGCCTGTTGGTTGAGAGTGCATGGGCCTTGAATTACTTCGGTAAGTGTGTTGAATACTTGACTTGCTACACCAATAGCCTTAAAGAAATTAGACTTTCCGGCTGGATCTATAATTTCCTTGCTGGAATAGTGCCAATAAAAGTCCATAATAGATTCTTGCAGACGCAATAAATAATCGACCGTACAAATGACAACGTTGACTGTTGTTGTATTACCAGCCTGGGTTCGCAAGTAATTCTGCCAGTCTAAAAGCAAATGATTGCAAGTTAGAATTTCTAAATCTAATAACAAAGTATGGCAACTGTATAACTCACCCAAGTTGTGGCCTTCACACGTCAATTGAATGAAACGGAAGAGCGCACAAGTGAATTCGGCATCATGCATATTCTTCTCGCCAGCAGCACCCTCCGAACCGACACCAAGACCTGCACCCGCACTTGGAATGTATTCTTTGTTTGCAAAGTTTACAATATTGTGTGGGGGACAACAGGGTAATTCATGCGGATTGATTTTGTGTAGTGGTAGAGGTGGTGGACGTGGTGGAGTTGGGGTTCAGTGCAAAATTACAACAACAAAATCGGAAAATAGGTGATAGTAATCGAAATTTTGAAAAATAAAAGCATGCAAGGATATTGATGAAGTTTTAAAATGAATACAAAAATAGAAATCCGAATAATATGGGAAAGAAAAAATACAACAAACGCAAAGAAACAATAAGGATAGATGGATGATAGCGGGTTATGGGAAGGATATACTGGAATTGGAAGGAAATGTGGAGGAGATAATGTTTTTCTGAATTGCTAATTAACAATACCTTCTGCTTTTGTGTTCCTCTCGAAGGCATCTAAATCCAAGACACTGCACGAATTCATCAACCCAGCAATTGAAGTAAAGAATCCCACATCCTTTTTCTCCTTGAGGTGATTGAGCATTCCCATCTGAATATCAATATTGCCGCCACGTAATATTGCAATACCCAAATTCAAAGTTGTCATCACCATTTCCGAAGGTATACCCTTGGAGGCAGATATGTGCAGCAACACCATTTCGGCGACACCCCGATTTGACAAACGTGCTTGATGGAAAAGTAATTTCTGCTTTTCCATTTCTTGCTCCTAAATTGAAATACAGAAAGGTCAGTACTGAAAATATTGTTTCATACTGTTTCATCCATGACTGCGAAAACTTAAGTTTACATGATTAAATGAAATTAGTTAGTTACCATTAACTTGGCCATTGTATTCTATAGTTAAGGTTAGCGTGCAAGTGTTAATTGAAAGTTAACAAAACATAATCTTCATTAATGTGCGATAATTGTAACTTACATGAATGCTAGTGCCTTCCCCTTCGGCTTCTTCTCCGCCCTCTCCACCTTCTTCTTCGCCACCTTCCTCCTCTTCTTCACCACATGACTTGGCGGCAATTTGTGCATACGACATATACAGCACATCTTCCTGAAGAGCACCACTTCTCTCTGTCATTGCACCGCGACAGAAGGTCGTCACCAGCTGAGTGAGTGGATCAGGTTTGCCTTCTGATTCGTCTTCTTCCTTCTTTGACTTTTCGAATTCCTCAAATGTCTGAGTTAGATCTTCGATCATAACCTCTTGGCCAACATTTTCCTCTTGTAGCCATTGCTCGTGATATGTGCGAGCAAAGATGTTGCAAGCTCTATGTCTATTTTTGAATATGCGTAGGAAAACAATGTTAATTAGTGTTCAATTTCTTGATTCCCATATAAAACCTGTTGTTTGTAAGAGCTCGTAAAATTCGTCGGGAAACGGTGTATGAAATTCAATTACATTCTAGAGGGAAATTAGTCTTGATCTAGAGTGGTGACAGCAAATAAGTGTACAACTCTTGTTTGTAATGGAGACGCAAGTCCTTTTCATACTCGTTTCCAGATAAATTACTAATTCCTTTAAAAACTACAGGTTTTTAGTACAACAATCCAATAGTTCTATTTTAAAATTGTTGTGGGTAACATTTAGGAAATAAGTGGTCATTATAAGTAATTTAATTTTTTATTTCTTTGCCAAATTTTAAACAAAACTAAAACTGAAACTATACATGCAAAATAGTGCGCATTAGGGCTTATCTACCACTATTTAACCAAGATTTTCGTGAAGTATCCTTATTTAGTTTTTATGAATCATATTTTCCAGTGGAACAGAAACTAAGTGTCTAATTTTGGATTGTTTTTCTATATTGTTAAGAAAAACAATTTTTATTAAAATAACGCAACGACGCTTCATACAGGTGAAATACAAAACTTAGGACCAAAGTGACGAAATACTCATGTGGCTATTATTTTAACTTAAAGGTATCCCAGGTATCTTATTTTTAATCCTGGAAGGGGAGCATTAGGCTCAATGTTTGATTTCACTTTAGTCAATCGGTGGCAGCCACGAATGCTGCGAAATGAACATGAGCAACATGTTCAATAATGATCATTGCCCACTGTTTCACGGTAACGCCGGCACAGAGTGTCTTGTTTATTGCCATTATTACAGGAGATAATGTGGGGGATGAAACTGAGAAATCTAAATTAAATAAATATATATAAGTGCATATTGGTGCAATTACAACCATACCCCCATTCATCCTTAATTTCAAAAGTTTAATTTGAGTTGCAAATTGCGATGTTCAGCTGTGTATCTAGTTTCATATCATTCGGTCCTTATCTTCAAAATTAAATTAAATTCTCAGCAAATTTGTGATCAGAATGCAGCAAAAAAGTGTTTCAAACTGTTTGTTTCGGTACCAGAGAATGACTACTTTCTTCTATATATCCTTAATTTCAAACTCTAAGGACTTAATTTTCAATTTCACTGAGTCGAGGCTTTGAGTTGCTCTGTAAGTTGTTTTTTATTTCAATACAAAACAACTACATTTATTTTAAAATAACGCTACCCTTCACCTAAATTTTTGCATCTTGATTAAAATGCAGAAGGAATTGGCAAATGCTTCCAATGTTATCAACTGTGTTCTAGAAATCGCATTCGCATGAAATTGGCGATTACTAATCCATATTGCATTGGCAATATCTTGCAATTTGTTATTTCTAGAATATGGATGTATGTCTCTTTAATCCTTTTTGCAAATTTTGCTTAAATGGTGCAGGGATATGCCTGCTTTTCATATTTTGTTTAGAAATTATATTTATACAACATTTGTGATCAGAAATTTGGGAAAAATTGGTAAATATCTCTGACATTATGCTGCTGTGCTCCGTGCAGCTAGTGCACTAGACTGGTAGTCCTTAGATCGGAGGTTCGATTCCTGTCGAAGACCCTTCACTTTTATAAGCTGGATCATCATTTTTAGCACAGACATAACATTTTAGGGAACTGGCTACCGAATTGAAGTTCCATAATCGCCCCGAAAATTGTCCAAGTAACCGATAGTAGTCATATTAAATATTTGATCCGCCGTCATCTTCTGTTCCTCAGTTACTACAACAGTCTGTGTGTCTAAGATGTCACATTATTATCACTTTAGATGTCTCACTATCTTTAGTTACTAAGATCCTAGAACAGACGCTATTTAAATCGGTGCCGGCCGACTTACTATCAACAAATATCAACATTGATTCTATTCTATAATTTTAAACATTTGACTTATTTGGCTTTTCATGTCCTGGAGCAGGAAATAGTTGTAGCTAAAATAGTTGAGAAAACCCTAATGCGTATGTAACATAAACTAAAAGCCAATCTCAAGTGCGCTAACATAGAAAGAAGCTAACAAACCAAACATGCCCCACCTGCTAACGCGATAGAGATGAATGGAACGTAAGCTGGACATGACCGCATGCCGGCGGGCCAAAGTGATTTTAGATGATCGACTTTTTGATTTTGGCTTAGAGCGCGACGCCTAAAGGAATAGGAAAAGGACACAAGAACATACACAAATCAGCACAGCCATAAGCTTTTCAGTTAGTTAATTGCTATTAGATTAATTGTTTTTGTTATGTTATTTTTTTTGGTGAAAGAGGTTTGAAGGAGGAGTAAGGATATTGTAAAATCAGACAGTAAAATTAAAGAGCAAAGGAATAGTAGTGGATGATGTTTTTAAATAAACATAGAGGTATGCTGGTGAATGAAAGTATTTACAAGAGCCGGAAACGAGTGCATTTGCGCGCGCCTTATAAAAGTAAATTTGGAACAAAAACTTAAACAAAAACAAAGGTGGACATTCGAATAAAACAAAACTATTAATATAACATTTAAACACAAAAATGCATTCCTTTACAGCTCTGTTGTTCAGAGTGTGACTGACGGAGAATGACCACAAGATGCCATTTGTTAGTTAAATTATTATTTTAGTTTTTTTTCAAGTTCTGAGAATTGTTTTTAAAAACCTTGGCAAAGAATGTAAAGATGTCTGACGGAAGCACGCAATAACAGCACGCTTCCTTTGTATGGAAACAACACTCCTGTAGACATTTTTGCTTTGCTGTTGAGGATGATCGATCTGTCATTGTTGGTGTAACGCAATGGAAAAAATGTGAAAAATCAGGTAAAATCAAAGAAAACATAATTAATTGAATTGATTGTGGTAAAAAAAGATAAAACTTAAAAGTAATAGTAATTAATGTTTAATAAGAATGAATTATGTCAAGGTCATGGAAGTGATTGGGAAAGAAATTTAGAAAGAAAAAGCTTTACCTCAAACGGTAAAACAGTTGATACGACGATAGAAAGAAATACAATGAACTGTTTTTTTTTATTTGTGATTGAAAATTCTATTGAAAATGCAATATTTCTTTTTCTTTCGCCGCAGATTCCATTGACTAAAAGTTTACCTTTCCCTTTTATAGATCTGAAAACTTACCATATGCAAGCCATATAACACTTTGGCCATAGCAACAATCCGGTCCACTGTTTCTTGAGTCTTGTCTTTGCCTTTCTCATTTTGATTGGGTACTTTTTCCAAGGCCTGTTCTTCAGAAACTTCCTCCTTTTTACCTAATTTAGAATACAAATAGTGCTGCCATGACATTTCGTCCGAAGGATCTAATTTGTCCGGCAAAGTCAACTGGTTGTGGGCGAATTCTATAACATCATATTCAGGCATCTTTTTCAGATAACGATCTTTGCAGTGTTGTACCAACTCCTGCTCCCGCCCGGCAAAGAGATTAAGGCCGACCGGCAGTAGACGTTTAAGACAGGCAACCATTAAACTGGCTTGTATCTCCTTGTCTTTGTCACGCTTCTTATCACGATTCTTTTTCTTCTTCTTAACCTTGCCTCCTGTAACGGGAACGCCTTCGGTAATAGCAGATCGTCTGGTGGCTGTCGGCATTATCAAGGCCATATTATCGATTTCGTTGGCAGAAATAAAATTTTGTTCCTCTTTTAGAAAATATTGACTCTTTGACCAAATGTTGAAAATTTCAGCTACATGATTATACAGCTCCTCAGCTTCGGGTATATTATCTTTAAGCCAATGATTACGTTGGAGATCAACATACTTGATGAGCAGAGGATAAAAGGAATAAATATCGCGAACCAGCAAGTTCCAGTCCTCTTGCAGCTGAGTTTCGACTTGTGAGGTGTCATCCGTTGCAGATTTGATAAAACCGCGCATGCTCTCTTCCTTGTGGAACATATTTTCCGTACGCTTTTTAACTCTTTCAGCTAATGGCAAGAATGGATCTTTTAGTAGCTCCTCCGAGGTATTAATAATGATCTGCTGAGTATAGGCAGCGATCCTCGTCATCCAAGGAGCATTATCATTGCCGATATTTTTCTTTATCATTTTTAAAACATTGCGCAGCAAGGAATTCATATGATCTGCCGTGACCATAGTAACATGGTTACCACTAGTGGGACTTACATTATCAGGACCTTGTGACCACCAAAATGGCAAATAGGAACACAATAATGGCAAAATGACGTCAATAATGTGAGGTGCATCGTTATATGTACTATCGGACTCCACGAACTGATCAACTTCACTCAGAATTGTTTCCAAATTTGGCATGCAACTCTCCATTTTCACCATTATATCTTGAGCCTCAAGCGAATGATCGGCTATACGATTAAGCAAGGAAAATTGATTATGTTTATTAAGATGTGGCTCCAAATACGCTACAGGGAAACAGGAACTAAATGCTCCCAGACAAGAACCCAAAGCTGGGCGATGTCTTTCAATTTCGGTTTTCAAATATTTGCGTTCATGAGTCAAAGTGCCATCTGTCCCCAAATGATACAATGCTGCCAGTATTTTGTAAGATGCTACTTGAATTTCGTCTAATAATAAGTCACTACCATAATCACACGCTGCCAAATGATCAAACATGGCCGTTAAGACTGGCATAACCACTTGATTAATATAACCCAAGGAGGTTGATGTTTTTAGATGAGTTCCTCTCAAGTGGCTGTACTTGCCATCTTGCAAATTAAGAATGGTGTTTCCTAAATCATCGGCAGTTTGATTGAAGAATGTTAACATAGATGTTCTAATGAACTCTGGACAATTTTTAACTAAAGTCCTGGCATCGATACCCTTTACTAGTACTTGGAGACAACGAACCGTAATACGCACATCTGGGCCAAAAGCGCTCAATCTGTTACGTAGCAGAGACGCTAACTTGCAGAAAATTGAAGCAACCATTTCTTTTTCCTTTAGCGATGCGGCTCCCACATTATTTGTCGCAGTGGCAACAGCAATAAAGTAGTTACGGTGAGTAGAGAAGTATTTTTCCATTAAAGGCAACACGACTTTGGAAAAGAACTTAATATCCCTAGATGCAGTCTTAAATGAAGAACGTCGACTAAATGTAGTCGAAGGTTTCAATAATTTCATGTTGATGGTAGCGCGGTCCAAATATTGAATTAACTTTTCCAATAACGAATATGAGAATCTCAATTCCACAGCTGTGACAGCAGCGCCACCTTCACCTTCGACAACTCCTCCCTTAGATGGTCTAAAATAGATAAAAGTTTTCCCTTTAATTTAATTGACATATATTTATAAAGGATACCTACTTATGAAGTTTGTATCCTTGATACTGCATGTACTTAAGGAATTCTTGAGATCTCTCGCGATCCTTACGCTTTTCTTTGTCAGTTAACAAATCATATGGCACAAGTTGGGCATGAATAATGCCGCCGCAGGAATCAAGTTCCTCTTTCTTTTTCTTGGCCCATATGTCATGCGAGTTTTCTGCCAAACGCTCTGCCATGTTTTGCATTTCTCTGCTCAGGGTGAGATTTGTCATATCAACAGGATGTGGGTGGTAATTGAAGGCGCTTCCTTCGTTCTGAAAATCGACTTTCTGTTAAAAAAGATTAATACAAAAATGGCATTCGCCAAGGGGTGGAAAGACGATATACATTTGGGGTGAAGCATACATATAAGGGAAAAATTACAAAAGGAAATTTTGTTATATTGCCAATTCATAGATCTATCATAATTTCTATACATACAATTTGAGGCTTTGATTGGCGTCTGGTCGAACCACGATGATTTTGAGGTACTTCGATTTCCGAGTGTTCAATAGTCCATCCAATAGCTAAAAGAGCTTTTAAGCATTCCCTTACCGGATCTCTGTACCTTTCACGTTCCTTTAATGGCAAAAATATTTGTTAAATGTCATTGACATATTGTTTAAAATAGAAGAAAACAATTTCTAAATTTGCTCAACTTTACGGAACTAGTGCAAACTTTTTTTTTTAATTTTAAGTGAGTTAGAGCATTAAAATAAACATACATATTCGGATAACATATTATAGGGTTTAAGCCTGGGATGTTTACGATCGCTATCAGAGCGTATATCTCCATAAGTCCATCCACTTTCTAAACGACGGCTGGCCCAAGCATCATGATAATGTTCGCTAAACTTTTCCACTAACGAATTATAATCGTTAGTCAAATTAACAGCAAGTGTATCGATCGGATTGGGATCATATTGTGGTTGGTCGGGTGCGCCGGATTGGCGGCCATAAGAGTCTTCGTCGGTGTTTTTAGATAAACTATAATCTGGTGGCAAAGCACAACCAATTGCAATCAAACATGGCAACGCTTTACCAAACAATTCAGGATCATAATCCATGTTGCTGAGTGAGTCAAATATGTTAGAGAACAGGAGCATAGTGAGGCGTTTTTCTTCATCAGACGATGCTCCGTATGATCCTTGACCTTGACTGGAGCCATAGTATTTGGCACAACGATCGAAGTGTAATGTAAGGAGCTGCAAATAAGGATCATATAGATATAACTATCCGTACAAATAATTTTAAATAACTCACTCTCAAAGCCACAGTCGTGTATTCCGACAATTTGGAAACATCAACGGTCAACTTGCGTAATAGTTTCAACAACATTGCAGGTTGCATTTGTGATGTCAAAGCCACTAAAAAGTCGGAGACAGCTTCTCTTTGGCCCTTGGTAAGCATACGGTTCTTAGATAATCTATATACCGTATGAAGTGTTGCATCTAATAAGCTGGCATAATTTTCAGCCTCATTGTAGAACTTTGAATGTTTTATTAAAAGTGGTAATATTGAATTGCCGATGTAGCGATTCATTGAAAGAGCCATATCACTTTCAGAGCCATCACTTTTATCCAACATAGTGGCTGTTCTCAAATCAGGCAGGAACGCATCTTCGAGTAGACGATAGAAGAGTTCCTGCGTTTCTATGCCATAAACACGTTCCAAGAAAAGAACGATACTTTGCTTGTTATTGGGCAATAGGCCCGATGGCATGTCAGACTTTGGCCTTTCCTCTCCGGGTGCAGTTTGAGTGAGTGTGAACTTCAAGCTGAGGACACCCTGAAGATCCTCCAGTGGCACAAGAGATCTCAAAATAGCTCTAGCTCTTAATGATTCGTTTTTACCTTGTTCTATAACAGATACGTCCGGTGCACATCTACCAAGAAGATCCACTAGCGTGCAATAGAAGTTCAAGATAGAGGCACCAGTGTCAATGTAATCTTCGTCCTCCTCGCCCTCGGGTAGGGGATGAGAAAAGTTAAGACCAGCAATAGTGCCTTCAGCTTCGTCTTGCATTTTGCAGCGATCAGAAATACGCTCAGACATACGATTGGCCTCAACTATAGCACGGAACAGACCTTCTCCTTCTCCTCTTAGAGCCGGCCCTAAACATTCTGGACGTCGGATAAGAAGACGAATGACAAGGTTGGCATTTTCTTCAACACTTTCACCATTTACCCAGACACAATAGCGTAAAAAGTCCAAATATCGTTCACCCTCTACCGGATCCCAACCCAGGTCGGGATAACCCTTTTCAACGAGTTCAGAATTGCTTTGTAAGCCGCAGCGCGAGAGATAAACAGCAATTTTTTCCAAATAATGTTCACGCAAAGCCAGAGCTAGTTCTGTGTTCTCCATTAAACTTGAGTATGCCACATCTAGAGGAGTAGAACCGCGTAAGCTTGGTCTAGCGAGTAAAATGTTCGCGTTGTCTAACAAAAAGTCAAAATGATCAAACATAGCTTTTTGATTTTGTCTTCCAGTCCTGCAGAAATAACAGAGGAAACGACAACATGCCACCACCATTTCGTGGGATGTATCTTTTTCTTTAGCTGGCGCTCCTTCCGCTCCCTCCGATTGAGCTGGGGCATCACTTTGGGCTTGAGCTCGTCTCCCAAGAGTATTCATCATAACAGCCATTACATTCTCATGAATTCTGAGAATACGAATCAAATCGGGATGTTGGAAGAAAGTAGCATTGTTAACTAATTTCCACAATCGCTTCCGCATTAGCTCCTCCTCTTCTTGACTCATTTGTACAGGAAGCAAAGCGCGGATTTGGCTTAAACCAACCCACATTTCGGCCACATCTTCTCTGGCTTTATTGTTGATGACATATGTTTTTTCCAGAGCTCTTACCAATTCCCCAACCGTATCGTATTGCCTTACAAGAAGGCTGAACATTTCTCGCACTAGTTTAGGGGTTTCGATTTGTGATTCCTCAGCCCAACTAACAATTGTCTTAATTAGGACTTTGCGGAACACTTCTTCGGGAGTTTTCTTCTCAGGTTCCTCAACTTCTTTAGGACCTTCTTCAAGTTCCTTCACAGTATTAATAAAATTGTAAATCTTTGTAATTGGACCCGTTTTGGCGTCTTCGATCGCATTGCTTTCTGGCTCGTCTGGCTCCTGCAAGGCATTAAGTGACACTTTTTTCATAAGAGAATCATGGAAATCGCATAAACGTCCACGCAATTCCAAGCCGCAGGTACAATTTTCATGATCATCCGGCTCCAGGTTCTTAAAACAAAGAATCTGGTTCATTTGTTCTCTGGGTGGACAGCGGAATTCTTTTGTTTTTTTGGCTGCGACAGCACTTGGAAGATCGGATTGTTTGATTTCAATATAGCGGCGCAATTGATCTGATTGTAGATCACCCACAAAGTCATGTGAGAATGCAATAATGCTTTCCACACGATGCCTAAGTTGAATATCATATAAATGATGCAACAAGTAGCACATTTGTAGTTTGGCACCTTCCGCCATTTTCATTGTTAAAAGACCTTTGCGATGCTCGTCCTTGCCATCTTAAATCAATCATATTAAAATGTTTAGATCATCATCATTTTAAATTAGATGTGATATATTTTAAAATTACCTTTCTCAAAGCTGGGGTCCCAAGTTTCTGGATCAATCATGACCAATAATTTTTGAACATCTTCATCGGTCATAACGCCCACCAGTAGCAGGCGATCAGTAAGTTTCAAAAGGGGCCTAAAAACCATGCAGATATTTTAGTCATCTTACCTTTAGGATCTCTAATAGAATCTGCGACAATAAACTTACAAAAATAGGTTTTCATTCGTCCAACCAATTGGATCTCTATTATGCACCTGGTTGATTTCTACAGCCTCCTGCAATGCTTCCATAACAAATTCACGCACTACTTCTAAGGGGAACTTCGGGGAGTACAGATGATCGATATCTGGTATTGGTTCACTGGAAACATTCGGTATGCTAATGGCATGGGTACTTATAGTTGCGCTACTACAGTAATGTGCACGGAAGGTGGGCGAATACATTGTGCATTTGTATTTATGTTTTGTTCGATCATTTCATTAATTGTAAGAAGTGCAATATGTGGATGAATGTGGATAGAGATATCATGCAGAAATGACAAAGAATATATAGAAGAAAATATGAACATTTTTATAGAAGTGAAAGTGATAAATGTCAGCTGTTTTTTAGTATTCATATGTGCATGTCTGGAGAACTACAATTGTCTACTATTTATTTTACAGAGATGTAATGTTGCGGACACAAGTGCAGATCAAGCCGGGTCTTGACATGAACACATAACACTAACTAACTAGTGGAGCACATAATCATAAACTAATTTATGAAGGTTAATAACAGTTCGGATACGTTTCAATGAAGTTCAAGATTTCTTGGAAGCAAAAATAATATACATTAAAAATGTCCGTATATATGTATGTATGTATCTCTTAAACGATTTAAAGAAAGTCTATAAATAGTGCTCCACTGTTTACAATAAATAACACTAGGAAAATATTAAAAAAAATTTGTGACAATACTCACGTTATTTCTGTCATGCGTAAGTGAGGCTGAACTGATTCGGTAACTAATGACCTCAAGGAATGACACATTTCCTCATCTTCGTAGAGGAATTTAAGTTCGGGGCCCAAAGGAATGATATATTCCATCTTGCAAACCTCCATTGTGGTGGCATGCGATTCCAAATGCAAAGCAATTAAAAGATCATAGAAGCCTTGACGTAGCGGCCCACTCATATATTCGGAACGTATAGCATACAACAGTTGCTTCTGATCAACATGTTGGCATAGAGCGTGAGCTGCTCTATAGTTCGACTGATAGCAAAGGGCGGCATATAATGTCAGTGTATGGGCGTGGAAAGAAAGCAATTTGTCCATTTCTATTAATTCTAAAATGTCAATGCACCGATCTTCTTCGGGGATGTGTAGCGCCAACATCGAGACTGGATCTTCACAAAGCATTGACCAGCCTCGTATGTCGGATAATTTGAGAGCATGCACTTGGAGTGCAGTATTAGGGACGCGTGCCCATTGATGAGGACGTAGACATTGTACCTTTAAGCGAGGTGGGGACTGAGGATTGATATGTTTATCACTCGTTGGCAGAACAGCGGCTGAAAGAGGCAGTGTTGTTGCTGTACGTCCCAATTCAATTTGCAAGATTTCTTTGCTTGTGGCCTCAACGAAAATCGCTGGGAAAAGTTTTGTACCCGGTTCCATTTTCCATCTGTGCGATGTCTCTTTCCCCTCGCAGGTGAAACTTATCATGCCCGTGGCAGTGTCAACGAAGCATCCAACGAACATGCCTTGCGAAGCTCCCTTACCCGAAGCATCTTGAGTCACTTCGTTGAACAGTTCATCGGCACGCACGACATAACAACTTTGGCGATTGATGCGATCAATAGGCACTTCGTATTCATCTTCAATAACCACGGATCCTCTTCGCACCTTTTCCTTGTTAAACTCTTTGCTGTGTAAATGATATTGTGTAGTAACCCAGCCTACGTAAACGTGTGTGGGATCTTGACCGGGGAATATGCGAACACCGTAAAAATATTCGTTGATCAGTTTCAAGCATTCGATATCAAACATTTCATTGCCGGAAGATTCGACTGCAGGCTGTCCTAGAGCACCGCCACTGAGAGCCTTTGGTCCCTGTTGTACAGGAGTTTGAGGCATTTCGGTCTAAGAAAGCAGTAAATTATAGGATTAAAATTAAATTATAGAATTAATTGCAAACACTTACATTGTTCAGACGCAAAGTTGGAGTTTTTGTAGTCGTTTGAGCACTAATCACATTACGACCATGGGCAACTGTGTTACGTCTTTCCATGCTTACTTCAGGAGCTCGGCCAGATATTTTTTCTTTGCTTTGATCACGTGATTTCTTTGAGAAGAACTTGAACGGACTACGACCACGCTTCTTTTTATCGTCTGCCATGCCTTCGTCTAAACCATTAATATCAAGCGCAGACGTGGAGCGTTGTAGTTCCTCTTGCATTCCCAAGTCAGACTCAAAGGTAATATTGCGTGTAACTGAACTTCTGCGAGGTGGGCGGGAAGGATTGCGCATCTCATCAGCTTCAGCTGTATCATCAAAGTTACGATTAAGACCTTTTATGTCACTTATTGTAAAGCCACCCTTTAACATATGATCCATATGAGCTGAAGGCTGTTGCTGCTGTTCTTGAGCATCGCGCATTAGACGATATTGTCTTATTTTGATCTCTTCCCAACGTCTGGCCTTCTCCATTTCAGTAATAAATTCACTCATACAAGTGACTGGCAGGGAAAGACGTAAAAACTCCCAGTTGGCTTTTTCCATAGTCTCGAATGTATTGTGCGATATTTTCAAATGTGGTGGTGTATCTGCCCCACCCGGAATACGTGTCACATCGATGCGACAATCAGGCATCTCTTCTGTATTTTCGAAAATGGGTTGATCTTTGGTATACCAGTGAGTAACTGGGCGTCTCATATTACTGTCATATATGTATTTCAAAAATTTAAAATTTTTTGTTAGAGGCAGTGCTAAATGAAACTTACACGCAGAAAGGCTCGTAGCCCTCTTGCAAACCACAGGTAGTGAAAAATTTTAGAGAATCTACATCTTGTCCATAAATCAGGCGAGCCTTCTGACCCACACCCAATGTACATGCAGGAACGAAACCCACTCCTTCGGCGGTAACTTCTGCAAAAGTCGTTTCACCACCCAGGGCATCCATCAACAGTTCACCGTTTAGAGAGAAACCTGCATACAAAATTTATTAGTTCGATTTTCGCTTTGTTACTTCGTGAATGAATGCGAGTACAATAAACGAAGCTGTGGATGCTTTTTTAGTTTCGGAAACATGCTCATGTTAGATGGCCGTTTTTAATTGTCTGAAGTATTTCAAAAGTACTAAGTGAGTAATTAATTAATTAATTAATGCACGCTCTAGTATGTGTTTAGCATTTAGTTATTTTTTATTTCAAATTTGTGGTAAATATTAGCAGTTTTGTCTATTAAGCAACTAAATTAATTGAATCATGCGCTGAAAACAGAAAAAAATAATATTAAAATTGTAATGCGATTAAAATGTGTCTTTTGTGTATGTTTTTTGTTGGTTCTGTGAAGAAATATTTAGTTCCAAGCAAGGTCTTCCTTCCATTGGGTTCCAGATTATAATTTGGAAGTCTACATAAATTTAGGTTACACATAAATGCTTTCCTGCAAACGTCAACTACTTAATGCTTACACGCATAAGAATTTGAATATGGGAATTATATTAAATATACAGTTTGTACATATTGAGGAATGTTTTATTGTGGCGCGACCTTTAACCGCTAAAGAGACGTAATATTATTTTTTGTTTAATAAGGACCGAACTGAGCAACGCGACACGACATAGCACGACAAAATATTACTAGTATTAATTCTTATGGAGCATATCGCACTAAGCGGCAATTGAACTACGCGACAAAGCTGACTAATAAGGCAAAAATGTCGCATCGTATTGTGTCGCGTAGGTACGCTATCGTTTAGCCGCACGATGCCATGTGTTAAAATATATTTGAATACTAAGTTTAAGTAATTTTTTAAAAATGTCGTTTGACGACAAAAAAAAATGAAATGGTTTAGTATGTGAAAAATATATGACCAAACAAAACAAAATTGCAGAAATATTACAAAGAAAAATAACATATGGGCCGAAATCGCAAAGAACATTTACATACGAAAAAGGTAAATAAATTTTGTATTTCTATTAACAAGAATTTGTACAAAATGTCAACTTGTTGCTTTTTTTTAATAGTTTGTGCTTGAACATTTTATTATAAATCACTTATTTTGATAACCCTGTATTGCAACGACATTCTGATCAATCACACTTCCTTGAGGTGATTTCAAATAGTCCTTGAACCTGTTCCAAATGTGTAATGTCATGCCTCTTTTTTTTGTTCCAATTTTTCCTTTTTCTCGCATAAATTTCACTTACATCCATCTTGTTTGATGACTTAAACATAAGTAATATACAAATTTTCTAACAGTGTCGCATCGCTGCATTTCCGATTTCAAGAGGTCGGTAATAAAAGTTTGCTCTTGTAAATCTAGTATCGCCCTTACGTCTTTTTTATCGGTAAAGTCACGATATACTCGTACTATATGCAAGTCTAATATCTAAATCATGCTTGTGATATTTAGTTATGGATAATTGTTTAAGTTTGAACCGTATTGTAGCAAGTTATTAGTCCAGATCAGTTGCATTGCTTTTATATTGAGCATTTGATTCAACCAAACGATGACAATAATGTCCAGTAAAATGGAAGAAAATCTAATTGCTTTCAAAGTACTATTTAGTGCATATTTCAATATCTTACAAAGAAATGTTGACAAAAGCATCGGTTATCATTTTAGAAAATAATAATTAAAAAAAAAAACACAACGAAGTCCATTGTAACAGGAGTAAATATTTTTTCTTTCAATAAAATAAGAAGTGGTGTGAAGTAAACTATATCAAGTCACAGTTTGAAGATTTAATAGAGCACCGCAGAAAAGTTTCCATTTCAGTACAAACGACTTTTTAGAGCATTCTGCAGCAAGGAATTCATGATTTGCCGTGACCATAGTAACGTGATTACCAGTAGTGGGACTTATATTAGGAGGACCTTGTGGTTACCAAAATGGCGAATAGAAACACAATGATGGCAAAATGCCATCAGTAATGTGAGGTGCATCATTATATGTACTATCGGACTCCAGAAACTGATCATTTTCACTCAGAATTGTTTCCAAATTTGCCATTCAACTCTCCATTTTCACCATTATATCTTGAGCCTCAAGCGATTGATCGACAAGATCTCATTATTTTCTTTGCATTATGAAAATCCTTTAACACAAATGATTAGGACTCAAAAAAGAGACTATCTTGCAAATGACAAATCTCATTTAAGATGATTAGAAATTATCAGATTCCCTCTACTTCCACATCATAAAGACCTTTTTTTATTTCTTATTTACTGCACATATTTTAATAGGAATATTTAGACGGAGTTAAAAAAAAATTTTTTATCCCTATAAACTTTAAAAATGAAACTCTAATAAATTTATGATTTCAAAACTTGCTTCCTGACTTAACTCTCTAGAGAGTAGCTGCTTTATTTATTTTTATTTTTTTTTTTTTTGCTTTATACTTAGCAGAAAGTTAGCATGAAGTTAGCATACAGTTTATTCACAATACCTCTGCTAAACTCTGACTAACAAATTGTTAAACTCTTCCCAAATATTTGCATTTTGTATAAAACAATTGTTCAGTGCAGAAAATTTTTTTATATCATTAAAAAAGTTTAAAACACTGGCCGAACAAATTTCAGCAAATTTCATTAAACAAAAACGCAAAGTGTTAATACAGTCAAGGGCGCTTGACTTCAATTATGAAACATCTTCTTTATATAAAAAAAATATGAGTTTGTCTTGTACTAGCCCCTCAGGGGCAATGAATCATATACTAAACTTAATTCCGATTCAACTACATGTAATTCCTATACTATACACTCAAGTAGTGCAGTGAGATTGTTTGCATTTGGTTAGTGGAGATCTTAGATCGCCTTGCTCCCGACTTGAGGAAACCTTCTGATTACTTGACACCTCAAATGGACTTTGATAGCGCATTTAAGGCCCTAATTCCATCCAAGCGGGAAAGGAATTTAGGTCAATTGAAGAGGAATACTATTAGTTCAGATGATTCTTTATACCTCATTGTTTGCATTCATAAGAAATGTGGAAATATTAGTAACAAATAAATGAAGCCTGAGACATTGAAATCCAAATAACACACATTCCATCGAATAATTCCGGGTATATGTGCACATTTTTTGATTTTGAAGTGGGGAAAAAAAGATGGAGGAAAATCCTCAACGATGTAGTAAAATAGGGAACTTTTCAAGTAAAGTAATTGTTTAAAAATCGGTGGAGTTTACTTGTTGAAAATTATTATTATTATTATTATTTTTTGGGAAATATTTATTTAGTATTAAAATATCTAAAGCAGGAGAGGAGGTGTGATATAAAAATAATATGTACGATATTTGTTTAGGTATAGGAAAAGTAGAATATTATTAAGGTATATATTTATTTATATGTATGTATAAGTGATTTACGGATTTGCTACACTGTGTAGGCATACAATAGAAAACTTTCTTACTGATTGTATGATCGGCGAGATCTAAGAAAACTCCAACAATATCGCCTGGACCGCATTGTTTACCAAACGATTCGCTAACGCCGCCAAATACTTTTTCTTCCTAAATGTTTTTTTCCCCAATAATATTGTTTGTTGTTGTTGTCATTTTATATACATGATGATCATTAACAGATAAATTATTAAAGAAATGAAAAAGTAAGTGAATTGAAAATAAAGAGTTTTTTTTAAGATATGCTTAAAATTAAGAAGCTCTTTAAGTATAATAGTTTTAAAAATGCGCACAAAAAAGACACAGTTTAAAATTACTATCAATGAAACAATATAACAATTAGTCAAACGAAGATTGTGATTTGTTTTGTTTTTTTTTTTTTTTTTTGAACTAGATAAAGTATATATATTTTTTAATAAAAACAATTAAGAAACGCTGGCAGCTGTAACAATATTTTTGTTTGTTTGTTTGGCTATAAGATTCTTACTGATAGTTTGTTCCTTGACATCGATAAAACAACCAATAACATCGCCAGCTTCATACCGTACGCCAAAATGTTCGACACTTCCAGCATGCAATTTTGTAACCTAGATTTTCCACATCAAAATAATATGTTCAACATTTTCTTTTTTTTTCTTTGCGCAAATGAAGGGATAATTAGTAATTAAAAATCTTTAGTTTTGAATTATTATTATAATAATAATTTGCAAAAATTAAATGATTCTTAGTATAAAACGTAAAAATATATAACGTTTGTCAGCGCATAACATTCTGACTCGATATAAGTACGTCAAGTGGTCTAATTAGTGATTTATATTGCTAAAAATAGTCCATATATATTATCACTAAAATTGAGTCGTCCCAAAATTTTTAAAAGAAACTACTATTCCAAAATTTAATGCATACACTTTAAGAAAAGACATGATTTTAAACAGAAAAAAACTCTATACACCGCTTAATCTAGAGACAAACAAATATTCAAACTGCATTTTCGTTTTCTTATCTCATTAGAAGAAATTTTTGAAAGTTTTTTCTCCCAAACTAAAATTGCCAAATAAAATTAAAGAAAGGCTCTGTAGAATTTTATAAAAATATTTCCTCCAATTAGCCTGAACAAAAAAATCTTTTTAAAATATATCCTTCTATATCCTTAAAATTTAACATCAAAAAGTTATACGACATCGAAATTTCATGACTTACCACTTTTAGTTTAATGGTTATTTATTACTGCTATTTTTGTGCCACAAAATTTATTTCTATAAAAATTTTTATGTAGAAATATAATTCATAAAAATAAGCATAAATTTTGAACCACTAGCAATAAAATCGTAAAATGTATGTATTTTATAGAATTTAAAAATTTTGAATAAATAAATCGTATATTTAATTCTATCGTCTATTATGCGAAATTCAGCACTCATTGCATGTGAAAAGGGGAAACTTATAAATTGTGAACGGCGGAAACTGGACGTATCACGTGTTTGTTTTATTGTTTAAAACTTAAAAAAAATAATCAGTTTTCTGTAATTGAGGCTTCTGTTATACATAGTAACTATAAACTGGAGAAGCACTTAAATGCCACAACTGCCATCTAGTATGGAATATTTATGGAGTGTGAATGACTTTTTCCAATAATACCGCCATATTAAAGTAAAAATATCTTCCCATATTTCATAACAACAAATAACGAATAAGTTTGTTTTAATTCTTATGTCACGCGGTTGGTTACCAGCAATAAAAAACGATCACTTTTGTTTCTTTTTCTAATGCATATTACACTACTGTTTTAATCGGATAGATGAATTAAAATTGAAGGACCTATTGTTTTTTGCCTTAATTAAAACTGAAATATTATTTGTCACCAAAGTTAAATTCACCTTTCTTTTCTTATTATCATTCGTTAATAGTAAGCGTATGTTATAAATCTATTGCATTTTCTTAAAAATTACAACTCAATGCGACCATTAGCTTACTGGACACGATCTCTACCTTGTGGAAACAACTCACTTGATTCACTTTGTGTCAGATCTCTTTTCTTTAATATATAAAAGTGGCATTGTATATTTTTTTTTATAAATTAAATAATTATTTTTCTCCTAATGATGATACTCAAAGCGAATTGAAATAATGGGAAATGGATTAAACATTTTTAAAATAAAATTGGCTTATTTAGAAATAATAAAAAAAATAATATTGAAATTCATTATTGGGGATATTCTCCCGAAAAGAAAAATAAAATAGACTCACGTTGAGTATAATTGTTTGTTGTGTTGTTTCTATAAAAGCATTCTAAGCCTACTATGATTATGTATTTTGCTATGATTTATATACAATATTGAATTCTCATGTTGTATTTGATTCGTATGGCATAAACATTCGAGGTTGAATGTTTTCAAACTGCTTAAACCTCACTGACAATTTGGTTTAGCGACCAATGAAATGTCGGCATATGAAGAGCCAAAGCCAAAACAAACAATACATTTTGCAAAAAAAAAAAAATAAAATAATTTTATATTTTTATATTCTTAGGAAGACAAAATCTATTAAATTTATATGGAGCAAATAACATTAGTTATGTAAGTTCAGACATCAATTTGCAATTGTTTATTGCATAAATTTGGTAAATTTCCCTTAGGTTTTATTGCTGCAAAATGATTTACGTAGACTTTTAAAGCACGTGGATACGTGTACACAGAAAGGATTTCCTAGTTTTTCAGTAAATAGAAATTTCTTTTTAAAATTTGGATTTTGGCACCGTTACCTGATATTTCTATATTTTCATAATCCCTATATATGTATTATATGGATTAAAGCGACCAACAAAAAATAGTTGAAAACAAATTAATATCCTTAAAGATAAATTCATATCAGGTAGAATTGAACGTGCAGCTGATAACTTTATTCAAAATTCCTTCATTGCTGAAAATCAAAATTTGTTTATTTGTTTTTTTTATTACTTTGAATATTTTATTACCCTTATGCTCATGTTTTCGACACTGAATAAATTTGTATTTGTTGTACTCTTATGGATTTACCTTCAAATGCACTTTGGGGAAAATTTTTAAAATTTCGGTTTTCCCACCTTTACCTGACAGTAAAGGTGGTAAATCCCTTACCCCTCTTACGTTAGAGGATAATGATGAATTAATTTATCTTATGATGCAATAATTTCAAGGCTTATATTTGTACGACCGGGTAATAAAATTTGTGTAATATGAAAATATTTATACCTGATCCCGCTGCACGAGTACAAACAGGTACCTGAATTTCATGACTTGTGGCAGGGGAAGCAAAAATAAATGGGTTTCCTTAATGCCAAAATATTTGTAAATGAGCAGACTATGCAAACAGGTACCTCAGTTGTACATGTATAAAAAGCTAGAAATTTGGCAAATAAAATCATTCTCAAAAAATACATCACCCCAATAAGAACAACTGAAGTTAAACTGAACTGAATAATGGATTCAAGAAGCAGTATTGGCTATATTCTCTTTGTATACCGCACGGAACTCGAGCGTGCCAAACCCAGAACAAAGTACTTAAACCGTGCAAAAATTTTCCTTACGGATAAGTTAATCACGGAAGGAGTGCATAATTTAAAAAAATGTACTATAGACGATTTGCGTACCATCAGCCGAGAATTAGATTATAAAAAGAAACTGGAGCGTGCAATAAACAGAATGAAGAAAATGGAGAAGACCTAAAATATTGAGATGAAAATAATTCAACGGATCCTTACGAAGAGGCATTGGATAATTGGCTTAAAATGTGGCAATCCTGACAAACTCGTTATGCTAATCCTTATTTTTAGTATATATAATTAAGAGAATTTAAGTGTAGATAAGATTTTAAATAATAATTAAATAAAATGTTTTGCTATTGCATTCCTGCAATGCACTCTCTTTATATATATTTATTTTAATTATCCCTTCATACTGTTAAATGTTGAATAACTTAGGGTCCTTACATTTGAAAACTCCAATTTTTATACACGTAACTTCAAAATAATTTTTTTAATATAATTCATCCTGGTAATAACAAAGGAACATATACTTACATTATGGCCATCAAAAGCCCAACTGGTGTCTTCACTACCCAACATGGCACCTGGATTACAGTCTGCTCTTGCCCAACCAACGCGCATTGGTCCAGAAGTAAGTACCTCGAACTCAAAATACCATTTACCCGAGGTAACAGCATAGTTACGTTCCACGCGATAAGTGCGGAAAGCAGCAAACTTAAGTCTTAGTGCCTCCGCTAATAAAGCTTCATTGCCCTCGCCTGTGGGTGGATCCAGAACGTAACCGTAAACAAGTAACGTCCGTACAGTTTCTGAAGCTGTATCACGATTGGCTTTTTTAATAGCTTCATCGACCTTCGAATATGGTACCAAGTGAGGACTGCGTAGATTTTCAGAATCTTCGTTGAGACCATATGTCCAGCCCTGCTGGATGCGTTCTCTGGCCCAAAGGTTATGAGTATTCTCAGCCAACTGGTCAACAAGTTCTTCCAATTTTGGCGTTAAAGTAACAGCACTTAAATCTAAAGGAGCTGGCTTGTAGCCATTTCCTTGCATGAATATCTCGTTGGGCAGACGTATAGGACGTATACGAGCTGGAGGCTTATCCATGGTTATATAATAACCCAATGCAAGAATTGTCCTTAAACGAAAAGTCCTTAATAAAAATTCATGTTCATTTAAGATACTTACTTTAGTGTTTGTACAGCCAATTGATTGTCGTAACGCTTTTCGGCTGGAGGCAACTTTTCAAATTGTGTTAAACAAGGATGTATGCGATGATAATCATCGCGATGTTCGCCCCAAGACCAACCAGCCTCTATTTTATTTAAAGCCCACATCTCATGAATATTTTCTGCTAATTTCTCTTTTATTTGATCAACCGAAGAGGGCAAAAAAACTCCAGAAGTATCAACAGGTTTCGGCACAAATGCATTATCATCTTCTATCATCCAAGGGCCAGCCAAGACATTTTTACTTAAGTTGCCAAAATAGAAACAAGGATCCAAACTTAGTATTTGTTGAGGCATTAGGCACTGCACCAAAGGCGAAAAGCCAAGAGGAGGATTGAATTTCAAACGGCCATGGTCGCCACCAAACAAGAAGCGACAACTACATGTAGAGAAATCGGTAAAAATATTTACAAAATTGAACTAGTCAACTGTTTCGTTCTTCTTAATTTACCTTAATTTGGAAGAACAACTCATAACGGGGAAGAACATGCCATCTAGATTAAAATCGCGAAAGCAACCTTTTACTCTGAGGCCATTAAATGCAAATGTCATGACTGGAACTGACAAGTCAATGGTAACGCCAATGACATCACCCTTACGAATGAAAGGTTCTTGCGGCAAATTATCAGCAACCAAGGTCTTATGGCCACCTGTCCATAAGTAGGCACCATCAAAACCGAATGAATACAAGTCATCACCAACACCATTACCACCCCATTTCTTGCCACCACCCGGATACGGTACATAGCTAAAAGGAACGCAAATACAAATTAACACTCATCAAAATTTGCAGAGAACCTTAATTAACTAACCCCGAAGTGTTGGCCCAACCAATGCGCAAGTGAGGCATCATATGTGTGGTTTGTTCAATATGGTCCATTGTGACTTCGAAATACCACTTCTGGTACATGGATGAGCCCTCTACGCGACCCACAAAAATATTCGGCCTTATGCTGGCCACATGATCTACCAACTGCGTTTGCAGTAGCAGATTTTTTCCAGGCAAGAGGAAATCACAAATATTATTTTGGGAAGAACGTACAGCAACACCGTTACCCACACACAGTGAACATAAAACATCCAAGACTTTTGGATCTCGCCCATGTTTTTCCAATAAAGAAATAATAACTTTAATGTGTTCGTCACGCATCATATTCAAAGCTTCCGGGGAGTCAATCAATACACAATGCAGCACATCCAACATACCGGATCCCTCGCTGGACGCCTGCGAACCCAAGCGGGAAAACAACCAATTCAAACGATTGCTATTGGCAAATTGGGCACAGTTAGTATGATTGCCCTGAATAATAGCGGCCAATAGTTGGTACAGGTATGTGGATATCAAGTCCCAACTTTGGCCCATTTCATCGCCAGCCAAAAAGCTGGCTAGAAATCCTTGTGAAGTTATTATGTTAATTTTATCAATGGCTTCCAAGATTAAATTCAGTACACCTTCTTCCTGAAACAGATCCTGGCGATTACGCAAGGCACGAAAGCGATTTTGTTTCTCCTCATGTTCTGTGCAAATAAACAGGATTTTCAGATTGAATGATTCGGAGAAAAATGTTCAAGTCTATTACACGCCGTCCACACTTGCAATTTTGTTGCAGCAATTCTTGGTTATTATAGGAGAGAGAGGTAAGAAGCTTGGGGAAGGGTACAGAGTTTCATGTTCTCTGCAATTCTCTTTTGCTTTGAAATTCTCACTATTCAACTTGATGTTTGGTGTTGTATTTGACGTTTTATATATGTTTTATACAAGAATTGCAATACCAGATTTTTTCTAATGTGGACACTAAAGCAATTCCAAAGCAGAATTTTAAAGAATTGCATGTAACAAAATTCCTAATGTGGACGGGGTGTTACATACCCATATCATCTGGTGGCTGGGAGAAATAATTTATCAAATCTTCGAGGCACATGACCATTTCGTTGAGGTTGACTTTTTGAAAAAATATCGAATGACGACGATTTGATTGTAGGGTCTCCAGAGCACTAAAATTTAAACGATCGATAACAAATTAAACAATTTATTGCGGTTCTGTATAACGAAGAGTTTCATATAATAAAAAAGTCCACAACTGTTTTACAAACATAATTGTAATTTTATTTGTAAGGTGTAAATTTACTATACCAAATCATTGAGAAAAAGAAAGCATAACCTCGTGGTCACTGGCACACGGGGTTTTTGCTGTCGATCAAAATTAGATGTAATGTAATGGGGGTTTGGCCCAGGGTGGCCTTTTGCACTGCGACCATTGTTGATCTATTGTGCTTCTCCTGTCCCTAACCGTCCAGTACGTCGAAAACACAAGGCAGCAGCATAATTTTCGTGTTTTTTCGTCAAAATGTCTATTGCAAATGAACTATAGTTAATTTTATAGTATAAATTGCGATTTTCTTTTAATTTTCCATCACAAATAAAAGCGTTTTTTTTTTGGTTTTCAAGTTTGATCGTAAAAATTTTGAATTCCATAAACAAAATAAGAAATAGAACACAGTTCGCCCAAGACCTGCTACTCTCTTATCATTTGCTTTATTATTTTGAAAACCAAGCGAAATGAATAAAAGCTATTAATTGCTTCAAATATGACTTAACAATACGAGGGCGGTCCCAAAATCAGCCCACACAACAAAGAAAACGATATACCTGAGATTTTTTTATATCTCAACGTAATCTGCTTTTAGCTCTTTTTCTAGAGATATTTGAATCGGTAACCTATTTATGGTTACCGAACTGCCTGGATCCTTTAAGTAGCCATTAACCGCAGTCTTCATTATTGGCAAAACTTTTACTACTGAGACATTTGTTCAAGTTCTGAGGCAAATATGATGAGTGATGAAGCAATTTAAAGTTTAATTCCACTATTGCATCCATCGCAATAGTGGGTGTGTGAGCTGCTGCATTGTATTGATAAAACATCACAGTCTTTTCTGCCTAATGCAACACATTTTCTTTAATTTCATCGCTTAAACGCTGCAATAAATTACCAAAAGAACCGCCTTTGATTGTATTTCATTTTTGAAGTTAATCAATCAAAACTATACCACCCGCATCCCAAACAACAGACATCATGACCTTGCCTGCAAGTGAAACTGTCTTTGCTTTCTTTCGACACGATTATCCCATTCCAGTCCACTGCCTTGACTGTTTCTTTGTCTCAGATGTGAAGTGGTGGATCCATGTCCCCTCCATGGTTACGAATCGGGGCCAAAACTCGGCATTATTATGGTGAAACATCGCCAAACACTCTTTTGAAACATCTTCACGATGTGTGTTTTTGTTCTATTGTGAGCAAACGCGGTACCCATCTTGCGCACAATTTTCCCATCCTAAATTTTTCGATCAATATGTGATGAATATCACTTTTAGAATTGCCTATCAGCTAGTTCACGCACCTTCAGCCGAAGATCATCTAATACCATTTTATGGATTTTCTTAACCGTTTCTGGTGTGGACATCTCATTAGGTTGACCATCACGATGTTCATTTTGGCAGCCAATATTTTATAGTCGTTAACGAAGGAGCAGACTCCCCCAGAGTATAATCTAGCTCAGCTTTAGTGTTGATTGAAGTGAGACTTTTCAAGTAAAAGTACATAACGGTGGTCATTTTTTTGAAGCTTAGAAATTGGCGGAGATCTTTTATTTTTGATGGCTCGAAAAATGTGTTTAAAAAGGTCGTTTAGTTTCCAATAAAGTAATTTTTTTCAAACTACTGACGCTATCCATATGTCAAGTCGGTTAATTGTGGGACCGCCCCCGTAATAGCTGAGTCTTATAAGTTTGTTTATTCAAATAAATTAATCACATTTTTCACTGAAAATCTATTTTGCAATTGTGACAAGTTCGTAAGTATTTTCGAATAATTATTAAATCAGTTGACTACTAAAAAGTAAATCAGCTGACTACTATCAATATCAGAAAGGTGAATAATATTTATTACAGTAAAAAACGCCTCTAGTATTTGTCCAATTTATTGTATATTTTTGAATGCGAAATTTTACCCGAAAGAATAAGCAAGTGAATTTAAATCGATTGTGACTTTATGATTGACCGGTTTGAAATTATAAAAAGCAAAAAATTTTTGTGTGAAGTGAAATGTGTCTCCAGAAAGAGCCTGAAGAATAGCATAAAAAGTTATACTCATATATTCATAACATTATTTTATGATCGATTTTGTCTCTCACTATATTTTGAGTATGTTGGAGTGATAAAAAAATCTCGCATGTTTTTTTTTCGTTAATAAATAAGATAGAATTTAATGGCTTTCGAAAAAACTATGTGATATTGTACCGTGTAGGTTGGCATTAAATTTAAAAAACTTCCCCCATTTTCGTTAGAACATTATGTCATGTTCAATACTTTCTTAATTGAGAATATATTACGACCGTAATGATAATAAATCAATTGGCTTGGACTGAGAATATTCCAAGAGAAGATTGTTGAGATAATCTTTATTATTTTTCCATTGAAATCACATTTTATGCAAATTTCGTCGCTTATGGCTGTTACTGTTGAGATAATCTTTATTATTTTTCCATTGAAATCACATTTTATGCAAATTTCGTCGCTTATGGCTGTTACTGTTAATTTTCGTATTCACATTTTTGTTTGATATGATATTTAAATTATCTGCATCTGTAATATTTTGATCAACGTACTTAATAAATTGGGTGAAAAGACTGCTACATTTGCGTATAACTCGAGCAGTTTTCGATTCTTCCTCTTGAGAGCGTGAAAAGTCCAGACAATCATCCATTTTGCCTTCCTCGTGCAGAATGGCTTGTTTCTCTTCAACTTTGCCGACACCTTTCTTTTTCGTTTCATAACTTTTATAACTGAGCCAAAGGCCGCTCTCGCAATGCTGAACGATGACGGTGGTGTCACCATACTTGATGATTGGTGAACCAATCACTTCTAAATCTTTATCTTCGAGAACTTTTTTCTCGTCGTCCTTTTCGACCCGAAGGCAGAAAGTCGTTGTAGCAATTGATGCTTCTTCCTTTTTCACCTGTAAATTTGTGAAAAGAAAATTATAAAATTATAAAATTTTAATAATATATAATCAATATCACATCACCAATGTGAAATTTGTTAAAAACAAAATTTTAAAAATTAGTTTTATTTCTTAAAAATTCGAAAACTTCAGATAGGCCAAGGTACATTAACTTACGAGGTATTAGAGCAACTGCTACAGGGACAACAATACAAAAAGAACAAGGAATTGTATTGTTGTTTTCTACCTCGGAATATCAAGCAAATTTTGGGTTGTTTGGAAAGTACAAGGTGGTGCAAACCAATGTCACTATGTGAGCTGGTTGCCATTCTATTATGAATGGAGAAAGAGCTCCGTTGTCATAAAAAGATTATTTGAAAGTGTGAAATTTGTGACATTTATTGGAAAATATTATATCGCTTAGTTGGGCACCTCCCGAGTTGGAGGATAATCGTGCTCGTTTTACGGAATTTTTATTTGTTGCTCGCAAAACATCTGGCTCCAAATTGGCGACTTTTTCTTTAATGTTATTTTTCCAGATAAACAAGGTTCGTGGTTTGTTGTTTTAAACGAGAGATTTAAGAAAATTTTTGAAGGGAGAAGTTGTAGGGATGTTGCTAGATCCGACGATCTGGACGGCCAGTTCAAATTTCCAAAGCAGGCAATCGTTTGACCCCGAAATTGGTGTCTCAAAACCTTCATCGTTGCTGGTATTTGAGCGGTCGCTCCCTTCTGTTAAAAGTAACACTGATCGATACCCAATGCAGCAACTTGCGGCAAAAAAAAAAACTCATTTAGCATCTGCCTGTAACGCTCACCATTTACGGCAATGGCTGTCTCTTGATGTTTGAGGATTCTCTCTGTCGTCGTTGGCTGCAGCAGAGAAGTTCTCGGTATTATGGGCCGACCACTTCTTGTGACATCTGTAGGGGATATATCCAAACGCTTAATTCTTCGAGCATATGGGAAATGACGACGAGCAAAACAACGAAATTCATGCTGCGTTAACACAGCAAAATTTTGTAGTAAAATACCTTGTGTATCGCTTCGAGACTTGTTGCAACTAACTCTGCATCATAAATGTCAAAGCACATTTGCAAAAATGACAGCCAATTCTAATTATGACATTACTTTTGCGCCATATTGTTTTAATACATCTGGCTTACAAAAATTTTTAAACTTTTGATACGCTAAGCAACGCCTGAATCTCTATACGTTTGATCAGGAATAAATTTTTATGAGAAACAAGAACACATTTTTAAAATTTTATGTTGGTGACGTGATTAACAAAATTAGGCCCTATGGTTTTACGATTTAAATCGATGATGAGGATCATAATGAAATGTTAAAGTTACCAAAATCAGTTCATTGTTTTCGTTAACGCCCAAATAGCGTCCCGTTGTAATATGTCGAATTCGCATGGGATGAAACCAATTAATAAAACCACCAGTCCACTTGGTACGTGCCAATTCAAGCCGCCACAAGGATCGTGCCTGCGACATCACAGAACCACCTTCGTAGACAACAATGCTGGAAACGTAACAAGTTTAATGCAATTGAATATTTTATTAGTATATGAATACGGTTGTATTATTTAATGTGTTAGTAACACTTGGCTATAGTTTTATTATCTTAAAAAAATTTGAGTGTGTTTGCTTAGGACTTGAGTATCCTGTTGTTTGATTCCTTAAATATATGTTGGCATTTAATATTTGAAAAGAGCTTCAGCAGTGCCATTCTTGAATTTATGATAACAATTATTAATAAGTTCTTAGTAAAATAGTTGGTGTCACTGGAATTTCCTTGAAAAAAGTTCATGATTATTTGTTTTAAATCTTAAATAATTATTATTTAATTTGTGTAGATGACACAACCATATATAGTTAGAGTTTGAGGCAACAAAGTTGATCATACGATTAAGTGTTTAATACTTCATAGTCGCTAGATCGAATTTCAAAACTTAATAATTTCCTACTCATAGTCCTTAATTCTACTCTTGGTAAAAATAATGTACATATACACGTATCATATTCTTTTCATTTTGCTATAAACACTTACTTCTGTCCAGACTCTCGACCCCAAGTACTTGGTATAGTAAGACATTCATCACCTCCATGGAAAAAGCGCAAAACATCGCCTCCAAATACATAACCTACATACTTCATGCGTGAAATACCCGTGCCATATGGTTGTACTGACCAGTGAGTCACATGAAAACTGGCATTGACAATTGACTGTTCATTTTCCTTGGTTGTGTGCTGTAAGAGTTTTTTATTTTATTTTGTTAATCGTAAAAAAAAATATTTGTTCATTAAATATTATGAATTGTTACTCACCAAATAACGTTCTGTTGCAACTGAAACTAAAATTAAATCATCTCCCACACGGACTTTTTCACCCTCCGAACGTTGTTTACTGGCTGGATGTACAGTCCACCAGCAAGCCTCACCGTGGCTGTGTTCTTGCAGACCCACGTCAAACGACAATTTGTCGTTGGAAGATGAGGTGGACAAGCAAGCCAAATACTATATCAGCAATATCATTATAGTTGTTGTTGCATCAACAATTGAAATGAAAATTATGTAATGGAACAGAAATTTAAAAAATAGACGACAAAATATAGAGAGAGATAGTGAAATAGATAAGGATATCAATTCAAATGTCAAGGATTATTTTCTAAAAATTACAAGTCACATTTGATATGTAAACATATAAATAGTATAGAGATACGTATACATCTTTATAATATTGTGAGATCTTACCATGTCACTGTTGTTATGGCGCAGTAATATGGCATTACCATAGAGTAAAGTTCTATGACCGGATCCAGTACCTTTGCCCTGTGTAAATAAATTTAAAATGTAAAGAAATGATAAGAAAAATAAGGAGATAAAAACAGTAAAGGATGAACAAGACTTAATGTTATTAGATTTGTTTCGATATAAACCATGTCAGAGCTTTAAAAGAATTATATTGTTAAAAGGAATTATTGAAATATATTCTTGTATATAATTGTTAAACTATATTTATTATTTGTTATTGGTTTCGCGCTTCCAGCTTATATCAATATATGCCCTTGACTGCTGCACAAAAACGTTAGAATTTTGCATGTTTATACAATAATTCTTAACAACTAAACGAGAATCATTAACAGTAAAACTTAACAAAAAGAATTCCTGGCCGGTGAATAATTTTGACGGTTTTTTTCAAACTAAAATTTGACAATTTTATACCAAATTTATCTCGCAGGTAGTATGCACTCCACATGCATTTTGGGGAGTATATGAAAATGTGCTTGTGAGTTGTTTTAGTTCATACTTTAATTCAAAATTCGAAGAATATTGTATTTTTTGAAAACAATAATAATTTAATAGACAAATGTAAATATGATCCTTTTATCCTGACACCATTTACGTTTGAGATATATTAAAATAACTATAATTTAATTTCTATTTTTTTATTAGACAATCAACGTTTGTAACATTTTCAATTAAGAAAGAACTAGGCATAAGTCAATGTTTGAAAGGAACAAGGAACCTAAATTTAGTTGCAACTACACAGCAACTTCAATTTGTTGGTCACAACAATATAATGTTACAGAGATCATGTTTCGCTGATATGCCCTTCCTCTAAGTGTACTCGTACTTATAAGTCAGTCTATCTGGTATATTTTTAATTCCCTTGGATTCAATTTCACATCTCTACGAAATTTTCTTATAACGCTTCGATGTTTATGAGGTCCGTTGCATTTTGCATTTTAGTATTGCAACTTAGGCTTGAATTTGATATGGAATAGAAACAAAATACTTCCATGAGTAGTGCAAACAGTATGTGACTCCAACTGTACTAATTAAACTTTATGATCTCGCTCTCGCTAGTCTGTGGATAGTTCTTATTCTTCTGTATACCATCAACATTCGAGAATTTTCTTTTTCTACGAAGAATTAATTCTTTAAAGCTCTGACAGTTGTAGTTTTAAGTTTTGTTTGTTTGATAAAGTTTATATTCATGTGTAACATTTTCAACACAAAATATAAAATAGAAAAAAAATCTACTCATAAGAGACACAGTAAATATGTATGTATGTATGTCTGTCCGTAAATGCGTGATAATGTCAGTGTTTTTGTTAATGTTATTGTTCGAGCAGTAGCATTTTTCCAAACTAAGTGGCTTATTTACATTAATGATGTTGGTTAAGTCTAATGCAAATCGGGTTAACAAGCAGGCCAGTTCATAATATTTCTCAATTCCATCTGATTTTCTGTTTTACACGAACAACCGCGTATGTCTTAAGACTATAGTTTATTTTTTTATAATTGAACACAACCGTTTATATCAACTTGAAAATTTTATAAGTAAATAAAAAGTGAAATTTTATACCCTTGCAAAGAGTAGTTTTAAAAGCTTCTCTTACACGGATATAAAAAATTAAGTTGAGAAAAAAATAAAAACTGAACATACGCTGTTGTTCATGAAAACCACAAAGCTCAACTTAATATCATATGTTAAACATTTGAAGGTAAAAAATTTTTAAACATTGAACAAGTTTATAAATACAAATGATTGAACCGATTTTATAGAAAGCTTCTTATTTGCTTCAAATAACAATTTAACAGAACCAATAATAAATAAAAATTTTTATAATTGATACTCTGAAATTATTTTTGGAATAATTTTTTTTTGAAATACTGCTCACAACATGTTGTAGGTGGTAAGTTGTAGCATATACAACATTCAGTTGCAAAGTTTTTCGTGTTAAAGTAAGGGCGAAAAACTTGAAAAGAAAAATTCAATTCAAACAAAAGTAAACAGGGAACTTAATTTCAAAATGTTAATGCTTCTAAAAAGTTATAGACATTTTGATCACCTTTTCGCGATATGTTACACTGTGCGCCGCTTATTATTTTAATAAATGTAGTATGTACATTTGTATGTATGTATGTAAATGTAATTAATACGTGAAATATAATATAAAACTGGTGTAAAAAAGTACTTGTATAAAAATAACTTTAAAAAACAAAAAAATGTATTAAAAAATATACAGAAAGTTATAAAAAACTGAACAATTACGATTGAAATAAATTTTTTATTAATATTTTTTAATAAATTTTGTATTTTTTAATTCAAGAAATTGCCTTAAAATGTATTTATTTTAAATCACGTGTCAATATTAAGCAGAGTAAAATGAATTCTAGTAATTGTTTAAAAATTATAAAAATAAAAGAAAATTATATATGTATATAAATGAAGACGATATTCAATAGACTTATTTAAATAGTTAACGTAGTAGTTAGCCAAGAGCACAATTTAAGCGGCAACTGCAGTGCGATCGATTCTTTAGAACTTTTCTGTATACTTACAAATTGAGAGTCCTGTATATGACGAAACGACACGTTTGAGGCACGTTTATGTATGTTTGGGGTTTTTTTTTAATATTGTTGGTGGATTATGGTAAAATGGCATTTTATTTTATAAAGTTTATAAAGATTCATAATTTTTTTTCATTTGGTTTGAAATGTTTTCAATATTATTTTGTTTTATATAAATATAGTTTAATTTTTTGGCAATATTTCAAATAAATAAAAGAAACGGGAAATATTGGTAAAAAAAAGAACAGGTTTACAATTCAATACGACACAATTAAAAAAATATATATAAATAATTTTTTAATAAAATAAGAAAAAAAGTTAGTATGGGTTAAAAAGCAGACGGCGGCAGCATAAGGATCGCATGTAAAGATGAAAGGATTATTGAGATAAATTTTAATGCAGTTCATACAATAAAACATTTTGTTAAATATACATATATTTGTTCAACATTTATTTGTTGTATTTTGTACCAATTTCCACAAATTTAATTCCAAAGTATGTTAATGTACTCGTAGATGAAAATTTTATTGTAGCTGTGCGAATACACATGCAGCGATGTGATATCAGTTTAAAAGCGAATTGAATTTTATTTTAAGTTTTTTTTTTTAAATATATTTTTTTAATGAATGTGTATTCGTTAGGACTCACAATGTATATGGACAAGAAAATGGAGAAAGGAGAAGATGTAAAATATGTTAAACTGAGTAAAAGTGTAGAAAAAATTACAATAACTGCATACAAAAGCGATAAACACTAAGAAGAGAAAAGAAACAGTTAAAATGGATTAAATTTAATTGTGTGGCGTAAAAGGATTGTTTTTAATTTTTCCTTATATATTTTATATATTTTGTTTGTTTTATTCATTTTTGTTATTTCACTGTCGAAGAAACTCCAAAGTGCTAGGATAGAGTCGAATAGTGGTACGGTAAAATATGTTGACTGGTTTAATATTTTAATACGATTTAAAATTAAAAAGAAATACACTCACACATAGGCACACATAATCCACAAGTTGCACTGATGGCATAATTGAGATAATTAATGGAAATGGATATAAATAAGCATAAAGAGCAAAAAGCTCATGAATATGGTTTGTGCTACAAACGTTGCTCATAATTTTTACAAATCGTAGTCGACTTGTCAATACTACACCAACGGCAATTTTCATATTAGATAATAGACTATCACTAAAAAGAAAATTAAAATTAAACACTATCACCAGTAAATTAGCTGAGTAGATTCAGAACTCCTCAAGCTTTGAAAACATATTGCATTAAACAGACAATTTAAAAATATACCTTCATATCTTCTTGCCTGTTGAAGATATAGATATTTTTTCATAACTTTTTTAGTATAATTTTGCACAATTTTCACTTAGAAAAAAAAAACTCTTTGAAATTTGCATTGAGTGCTCCATGAATTTCAAAAGTATAATAATTTTTTACGCAAAAGATTTGTAATTTTTGGAATTATTTAAAGTTTAAAATTTAAGCTTTTCGTACGCATAAACAATATTAAAATTTTACAATACGATATTTTTGATGCTAAGATTATTTTTAAAGAGATATTAAATAAAATATGGGCCAATAATCCAGAATTTAATATTTTAACCCATTCAGGTTGTATATTATGCGTCTTGTACTTTTTACCAGAACCCAAAATGCATATGAACGTCGAAATTTTGAGTTTAAGAAATGTTACCTAAACTCTATAGTTGATTGTGTACTCAACTTCAATGGAAGTAATAAATTGTAATTTTCTATATAAGCGTTGCGACAGGTCCACAACCTCTGAAAATTTTTCTCTGGGCGTCTACAGCCTCTTTATGTGGAAGGAAATTGTGCAAATCGTTAGAAACTTCATAAGTATTTCTGATTTCACAAAGTTTATAAAACATATAAAACTAACATTTAAGATTAAACTCAAATAATTTTATTTCGAGAAAATTTTGTTTATACATTCATAACATTTTTTTCGATTTAGAAATTATTTCATTTATACCGTTGATTGTTTTGCGTATACTTTATATGGAATTTTGCAAAGAGGCATATAAAGTATACGCACATTTGCACATGGACTATAATACATATCAAAAATTTGCAATAAATATGAAATCAGACATTTGTGTTGTGACTATATTCTCAATACGTGAAACATTATAATAAATGATTATCATTTTTTTACTATTTATTGGAGTAAATGAATTAGTTTTTCATATATGAATTATAATTTCTTTCTATTTTTTATTCATTTAATGCAAAAGAACCTAGATATATTAATAAATCGAATTAGTTTTATAAGGTGCTGATTATATTTTGTTCTGATTTATATGTAAGCAAGCTGTCAAAAAGTATATAAGTTCTACTTGTATCATGGTTTATGTATGTAGGAAAGCTGTCAGAAACAATTCACTTTTTATGACGGTTATTTGCGCTGTTAAAATTATTGGTATGGCTCATCCAACCTGTAATATAAATTCGCCTTGTTTTTTATATGATAACGTAATAGTTGAAATTAACATAATAAATTTTAATGTATATTTATTTAAACAAACAATGCTTCTTATAACCTCATATTTGAAAAAAGTCGATCTTTTTCAAAAATTTTAAATAATTGTGAACACTGAAGAGGGAATTTAGTAGCCAACGAAAAGAATTTGATACAAAACATAAATTTCTTAACGAAAAGGTTTATTTTATTTCCAAAAAAATTATATTGAATAATTTTTAAGTTTAAATGATAAATTAATATATTGTTTAAGCAAAAATTTAATTATTTATTGTTTGTTGCGGCTTTAGCTGTCCATATGCCGACATTTCGTTGGTCTCTAAACCTAATAGCAGTTGGGAAACATGCAAATTCATGTATTTTCGCCAAAGAAATCAAATAAATTTTGAGAATTCTCTAGCGCATATAAATATTAAAAAGTACTTGATCATAGTACGATTAAAATATTCGTATACAAACAGCATAATAAACAATTCTGTATGAGTCTATTTTATTTTTCTTGCCACATGTATACATTTAGACGCCCTTTGGGTGTTAATGATTGTATTCATCAGACAAAATGAAATCTCTTTTCCAATATTATATATAAGTTCCCGTCATTTCTTTCAGGAGTGTAGGTTCTCAATATTAAATATTTAAAAATAAATTATGTATTTTACGGGTATATTGAAAAATTAAGTCATTAAGTACAAGGAGTAATACGAGTACTTTAGGAACAGACTACCCTACAATACTTTTTGAGGACGTTAGTTTGATTTTTGGGTGTAGTGTGGTATTAAGGTCCGTAAGGGTATTTCTATTGTTGGGTAAGGGTCGCGCAGAGAAGAGTCAATTGCCACCGCTGCAGGGCATTACCTTATTAAATTCAACTGGTAAGAACATTTCAAGTAGATTCTTACGTACTTCTTTAAAACCTAAATAATATAAACACCATCCTAAACCACTGTGGACAGTGCTTGTATGCGAGTGTGTATATGTATGTGATTAAAAATTATTTTAAAATTATCTTAAATTTATACATTGAACGAAAAAACTTATGTATTTTGAAAATCAAGTATTATCCGGTATTATGAATAGCTTGGGCTAATTACGTTCAAGAGCTTTTAGTTAAAAGTGAAACTTGATTGTATATTTATCGTAATCAGGACACAGTGAACTGTCCTACATTTAAATATAACATTTTTGCAGCTGTGTTAGTTTAAGTAAGCGAAAATATTTGGAATAGTTAAATACTCACTAAAATTAATTGCTTGATATGAGAAAAGCCAGTCCAAATTTATAATTTTAAAAATCTTCTTCTGTCTCTCTTAAAACGCAAAACTAATCAATGAATGGAACGGTCGCCAATCATATATGACGCAGGATATTCAAGGATATTATGCGTATGATATTTTTGAGGGTTCACTTTCACTATTATTATGCGTGTCAATATGCTGAAGCGTCAAGTGACTAAAATAATGGGAAAAGTCTGCTATTACTTACAGTTTCGGAACCAGCAGCTGTTACCAACTCCTGCAAAGCACGAACTGATAAGGCCTGCTCGATGACAAATACACATTGCGATAGATCTGGTGGTACATTTTTGTCGGCAATATTTTCCAGGAAACAGTGACGATTGCCAAAACCTTCGGCTGCAAGACAGACACGCTCTCCGGTCGCTGTACATGACAAGCAGACCATATCTTCCTGTTAAATAAAAGTTGCAAAAATAAAAGAAAAATTGTATTAATTTTTGTTTTAAAGAAATAATTTTTTATAAGTTCAAATAATAATTAGTAACTAAATCAACACTAATTAATCATTTATTTTTCGTTGCTACAATATATTGATTAATGCTGCTAAAATTGCGTGTAACTCGTCTTTATCCTTGTATAAAATTTTAAGGCTGCATTGCAATTGTACGAGTTTGTTGATACAATGGCAAGTAACATTTGTGGCATTGGTTTGATTGATCGATTGATTTAACACGGTTTTGTTATTTGGCCATCCACCTTTCTGAGCATCGCTTGGTCTAATGTTATAATTTCATTGTTGGCATTGTTGCCCGTTTCATCCACACTCTCTTGACGAGTAACGAAACAAACAAAAATGTAATTGGGTGGGATGATGTGGTTGGGTTTTGGCCAGTTGTATTTTGTAACAATGTCATGTTTAACAGTGTCACTGGTCATTTGTAATTTTAAAGAGTGCATATGACACAAAGGGAAATAAGTTTTTTTTTGGTAACATATTCAAATTGAATTGCATTAAATAAATAAAATGGAAACATTTCCTGCAACAGCAGCAAGAGTATATTGCATAAATTTATGTGTATGCCATTGTACATAAGAATCCAATGGAAGCTTCGAATGGGTTTTAAACCCTACAATTTTTTTTTAATACATTATTTCGTTTCTATCAGAAAAAAAACGAATATATAAAAATGTATACGACTGGACTTATGTTACGCATTTTCTCATGAAATTTGTTGCATTCAACTTTTTTTTATTCACTGATAGGATTCATATTAAAGCGAATGCCAGTATATGATATTTCATAATATTTCTCGCAGCATTTTGCATCCCCACTGTTTTACTTTACCTCAAATTGGCAAATAGAAAAAGTTTCATGCTCCAAATTTCATGAAAAAACTCTTGGTGTAAATCAATGCCGTTGTACATGATTGGTCCTCCAATAGAGACTTTTAAACTTTGACAGTCGATAGTGGTTGTCAAATTGACTACCGTTTATTTAGTCTGTTTTGCTTAATCAAAATGGATGCAAATATCGTTCAACAATACGTGCAACTGATAAAATAGTTTTATCAAAATTGATTTTCTATTCCGGCAATGTTCCAAGCAATTTACGATTACCATAATGGTCCTACCGGGAGCACTATTCGCAACGTGTTGCAGCATACCTCCAGAATTGGTAGAAATAAAAATTAATTTTTTTTCATGTTTTGCATTTTGCGAAATCGAAGCGGTTTGCTGTTCATAGCGTATGGCAGTGCATGTTGAAATAATGCATGAGTGCAGTCCCTTTTTTCCCCAAATTATGTCTGTATCTACTTTAAAGATGATAAAGGTGAACTATAATTTTTAATAGCAAATTAAAATGCGCCCGTACGCATGAAAGCATATACTTCTTGTTACTAAATATATATAAACTTAATTTACTGTCAATGTATGGATGAATAGTTTCTTTTACTCTAGAGTCAAGTTACATTTGCTGGACCAACAGCAATTGCAAACTGAGCACAACATCGCAGTACACAGTGGAATTTATGTTGTTATACCATCATGTTGTGGTTTTTTAGGCTGTGATTGTAAATGAAAACATTGGTGGAAGTGGTGGCGGCATTGACGCCGCAATTTCAGCTGTGGTCACAGACACGCAAGTGATTCGGTCAGTCGTTTACTACTTGTATTAAATATTTTACTATTTTTAGTCCTGCTTCCGGTTGTTTGTATTTCAGTTTTGTTTATTTTAAAAGTGACTACGTAATTTTCTGATTCGTTGCTATTACAATATGGAAAAGTTGTTACAATTTCTCCTAGAATTCATTGTTGTAAATTTTGTGCAATTCACAGCAAAACCGCATAGAACGCATTTTTGGCCGTATGTACTATGTTTGTTTTTAATTTTTTTTTGGAGTATTTGGCAGCTCATCGATTTTGCAGATTTAGTGCAAATGTGAATCTATTATTCAATTTATGTAAAAAGTATTCACGAAACAAAAACAAATTTATTTTAAAATCAATACTATTCTAAGGCTTTGTCGGAACCCTTGTAGGCTAGTAGTTAGTGCACTAGTAGTCTGAAGATCGTATGAGGAAAGCCTAAGGGCTTCGCAGCTTGTGTTTGTTTCTATATGTGTAGAAAAAAAGTTTAAAATAATTAAAATTTTTAATGAAACAGCGGCTTTTAGCAAAATTTTTATAATTAGAAATGGGTTGTTGTTGTTAGTTTGTAGCTATGATATATCGCGAACTTGTATAAAAAATCGGAAACCTCAGCATATGGCCATTTTTATCACTATTTCACACTCCTATATGGAAATGTTGAAAACCCTGCTTCAGAACCTTTTTTTTTTGATTCAATGACTTTTTAAATTGTTTACGAAATTTGACTAGGAAACAATAATGGTAACAATAATTAAACTGTATTATAGTTAAACAGCCCTCGTTTAATCGCAGCAGAGAGCAAAAGTTTTTGAGAGTAGGAAAGAGATTCGTAAAAAGTCATGAAAGTTTAAAGATTTTGAAGTCGGAAAAAATGCATGTTAAACTTTTTTTCAAATGAATTTGACATAAACTTGTCAATACAAAATTCTCTTCTTAATGGCCAACATTATAAGAGGAAGAAGTCATTCTCAAGGAACGACAAATCCTTTAGCGCTTATTTTTATCATACTAAGAAGTCAAATTGCCACAACTTTTACTTCCACAAATCTGGTTATTGAAAATACTTCAAATAAAAAATTACTGATTCTCTTAAATCAATATCAAACTATTAATCCTCCTTGATTCATAATTGAGACAATTTCTTTCACATAAAGAAAAGTAGAACATGGCTATTGAAAAATTTGTGCCCTTAACTTATGCAAAGTCTATACCCAGTAATCTGTGAAATTATTAACTAAAAACTGAAAATTTATAAAAGCACAAAAGAATCTAATTTGACGTTACTATAACATTTTAGGATTTATGACAAATTTTCAATAGTCTTTGTGCAAGGAGTATTTTTGAAAACCTTTTAACCCTTGTACTGTAGCTGGCAAATTACTTTGCCTTGACATCCTTCTCAGCATGGAGTTGTAACCAAAATGATTTATTGCAATACTTTGTTCCAATTAAAAGCTTTCGATATTGTAAAAAAAAACAAAAACAAAAAATATTAAGGTAGAAGATAACAAGTGATTTGACAGGCTTTTAATTTTCTCCTATACTGACTGAATGATTAAGATCGATAATGGAATGAAAATCATACACAGTAATTGCGACTTGACCATGAATACAGTTGGCCATTTGTAATACATTTTAAAGGTATTTTTCTCAAGCAGCCTGTGTTTGCACTTTCATTATGGCCGCTTTCAGGGGCCATAAATTTAAACCACGAAATCGTTTTCATGACTCATAATTCATAATACATGGAAGCATTTGTCCTTATTGTACATTTAGAGTTGAAATGAATTGATGGTAGAGTAGGTGTGAAATTGTAGCAGTAAAATTATTTAGAATGAAACGAGAGTTGATTTAAAAATAATGGTTTCAAAGTGTTGGGGAAGAAGTCATTCCAATGAAATTCTTGTGCAAGGTATTTATTTAAAATTAATGACATCGGCAAAAATAGAATCAATTACAAGAAAATTCCTTAAATCATAAAATAGTTAAGGTGATGTTTTGAATACGAATTTTTAAAACTGAAAGTGTTTGTTAACTAATGTGAGCTTTAAAGCTAAAGTGAAATAGTATTTTGAACAAAGACGCCAATGTTCATAATTTTTTTTCATTTCAGGGTGGCCCAAATACAAGAGTCTTTTTAAATCATATGTTATTTTGACACTGATAGATTTTGATATCTATTGTCTATACCGACTGGTAGTGAATACTTTCGCTAACCATAATGAGCCGCTTTACGCTTGAACAACGTTAGAACATGTTGGATTTAGTCCAATTGGACGTCGAATTTGTTCGAAAATTCTGAGAAGGCATATTTGCACCTCGGCGGCAACATCAATAAACCAAATTGCCGCATTTGGGGATTTGAAAATCCATACGTCATTGTCGAAAAGCCAATGCATCCACAGAAAGTTACAGTTTTGTTTGGACCTTGTAGTGGTGAAAATTCCCGATATGACATCTTAGTCTTAATAGCATACTTCAGTCACCCCATATTATTGCAACAGCTGATAAAAAACCTAACAAAATGTCAAACTTAAACGTGATAATTATAAAGTGATACACTTGGTTTAATTTTCTTAAAAAGTTGCTAAAACATGTTCATCTTAGTAACGCGAATTCGGTATATGTTTTTTGAAATCACATTGGAAATATTCAGTATTGTAGTATATTTGCCACAGCTATTTATTGTTGTTGAGAACATATTATTGCTTTTGTAACTGTGTGAAAGCTGCAAATTAAAAAAAATGAGATCATCCCTCGTTAGTGGAGTTCGCTTGAGTATATATGCAGAGTGTGACTTCTTCATGGTCAATTTGAAATATATATATATGTATATATATATATATATATATATATATATATATATATATATATATATATATATATATATATGTATATATATATGTATGTATATGTATATATATATATATATATATATATATATATATATATATATATATATATATATATATATATATATATATATATATATAAGTAGTGCACCTGAATTTATGGTTCTAGATGCTGATGACATTAATAATAAATTCTGGTTTGCCTCGTTATACTCTTCCTTTCACAATGATGTTGCCTTAATAGAAATGTGATTGCTTGGGTGGGTGTGTGTATGTGCGTGTCATGTATTTGGTGAAAGGTCCCCTAAGGAACTTTTTTTTAATTTCTTATATTGTTGTTGTCATTGCTCTTCGTGCTCTTGATGCTGATATTGGTGCTGCTGTTTTCGGTTTTTAGTTTCTTGAGGATGTGCCATGCTGTTGCTTTTCTTTCGGTCATCTCATCTCGCATTAGTCAGTTGTTGTTTTTATTATTATTGTAATTTTATTACTGCTCTATAATAAACCCTAACTGATGTCGATAATGCCTCTGCTTCCTTCCTTTGTTGCTGTTATAGTAACTTTTTATTTACTACCACTCTTGTTGGACATTGGGCAGAGACAGCAGTTAGTCCTTTTGCTTATAAATGCTTCTGCTGTTGCTGTTACACAAATTGTTTTTTTTTCCCCGACAAGAGTTTCAATAAAATTGTTATAAAATAATTGGCACGTTAAGCAGTCAATGGTCGGTTGGTTGTATGTTCATGTTGCCTTATTTTCATGAGACTGTGTGTCTGCGTACAAAACTTTATTAATGTTTTTGTTTATTTGTGTGAGATCCCTTGTTTCTTATTTTAGTTGCATAAAAAAACTTTTTTTAATTTGTTTTTACCTTGAGATACTGGGAAGAACTGTATATTTAAAAGAAGCAGCATGGGGACAACAACAACAAAAACAATTACCCTTAATAGGACAAGTACAAATTTTACGTGCAACATTTTATACAACAAAAGTTTTAAAAGAGACAAGGTACACTTTAAATGAATGCTGCTGATATTTGAGAGGAATTGTTAATAAGACGATGGCCATCCCAAGGATGTTTAAAACGACCTTTTGGAGTGTTAAATGAATAAGAAAAATAACCTTAAGATATTCTAAGAAATCTCTTTAAAAGATAAGTGTTTAATATTGCCAAATTATCCAATTTAAAACAATATGCAGATAATAAATCAATAAGTAAAATTGTGTCACATTTACGCAATTTATCAACTAGAGAGTTTTATTTCATTTTGTAAAGTCGATATTGAAAAAAAACGTTTTTGGTGTACGAGTATTTTAGTGATTTACTTAAATTTCTTATAGGCAGCTCTTAAATTATATAATGATTTATTAGCCCAGACCTTTTTGGAGATGAGAAAAAATATATAAAATATCTTCCAAATGACCCCGAATGGCTTTAGGGGTTGTGTTAATCCCTGGTGTTTTTTCTTGCCACTATGAATTATGATTTTTGAGAAAATATACGTGTACGTGTAATTATTAGATAAATAATTTATATATGAGAAGAGATTAAGAAATCATTATGGAAACAGTGCAATATGTTAACTTGATGACACTTGGTGTGATAACAACATAAAACAAAACAAAAAAAAAATTAGTAATAAAAAAAAAGAAATACAATAACAAAAAAAGTTGTACAATGTGTACAATAACTTTTACACTTTAATTTGCTAGTGCACAATGGGCCCAATTGCAACAATAATTGTAGCAAAAATCGATCTTGGAAACAAGATCTAAATAAAAAAATATATCCTTTCCACTTCTAGAGGGGGCATAGGGCTTCTACAAAGCATATCCATATTTACACGAGTTGTTGTTACAGTTGTTTTCGCATTGTTATTATTTGTTGTTTGCCTTGTATCAGTTTCGGTAATCGGTTCTTGTTCCAGCTAAGTAGATGATTGGTCTGCTGTAGCAGATCTAGGATAAAGGGGCTGCCATCTGTCGTTGCCTAGAAACAACGCCCCCTCTGTATTTTTGTGTAGTGGTGAGGAACCTCGCTAATATTTGATTCGAATATTCTCTTTTTCCAGAAGGTGGTGGCTCTGTCATGATGTTATCCTCTTTTCCAGGGAGAGGAGGTGGTCAGAGGCTAATTGGATGAATTTTTGGGAGGAGGTTGAAGCCTTTCACTTTTAAAACTTGAAAAACCATGGTAAAAATGTTTGTTCTCTGCTAGGGAGCGTACCTGGGGTACTCGGTTTTGTAGGCAAGCACTTTAACCACTACAACACGCCATCACCGAAACAAGATCTAAGCTCTAGGAAAATTAAATTTTAAATATGTGATAATGCACAGTAGGCTACACAGTAATTTTTTCGTATACGAAAATAAATGAGAAAATATTTCATAATTTCTTTTGTAATAAATTTATTTTGCCATCACAAGAGGCCGCACAGTCGCTCAGGAATTGAATTCGTTGCCCAAACTCTAAATTTTTTGTAGTCATGGATTTCCAAAACTTTAACGCAAATCAGAGCATAACAAAATTAAGGCAGCGTAAAAATTAGGTCGATATGTTTTTAATTGTGTCCGCGGCATGTTGTTAAAAGTAAATATATATTATTTTAGAAAATGGAGATTTTTATATTTATTTGAACGGTAAGAAATTATCATTACTCTCAAATAATCATTGACAATGGGCTGTGGTCTTCTTTCTGTTAATTTGGTTGCAGTTTTTAAAAAATGGTATGCGTGTGTACTGACCGTTTATGTATGGGGTGCTATAAAACATTTTTAAACTGCTATTGCGACTAAGGGGAATAGAACCTTGAAAATTAAAATGGATCAAAAAAATTAAGCCACCCAAAGAGAAAGGCAAAAGTGTGTTCTTTAATCCTTTATCTATTTTAGAGCCTGTTTGGACCCGTCCGTAGAACACTTTTTAGTTTATATAATAAGGTAGATTGATGTCCCCGGGCTATGTCTGGACGATGTTAAGAGGGAAACATACACTCGTATACAATCACTTAGGACTACAGGTGAACACAAATTACTAAAAGAGAGGCCACCGGTAACAAGGTGCAATAGTCAATAGCCTTAAATCCCAAAATTTGAGAGCGAATGCTCCGCCAGAATAAGAAACTCAGCACCAGCTGTTATACTAAAAGATTTATTTTAAAGTAGATTCGAAAAAGAGCCCTTTTAACGGAAGTGATACGTTTGGTATAGATGTCATATATAACATCTTTATATAGACCCTAAGATTATTGTATTGAGCTCGTGTAATAGAGTTATGGGACACAGCATATTACCGCAAAGTTGGTCTTATTCACAATGCTTTACAAAAAATTCTAGGACTATTCCTGTAGCTTTATGATGCTTCAAAATAAATAAAAAAATAATATGACAGAATACTGCTTTATAACTTCACAACAGCATACATATTTGATAGCGTCCCTATTTAATGTATCCAAACTTGGTGCCAATTCAGCATATTATCTTGGACATGCAAACAAAGCAATAAATTTATTCAAAGTATACGATTTGTAAAGCGACAATTTGATAATTTATGAATGAATTTTATGTTCATCCTCTGAATTAAGCATGAATAAGTTCTTACTTGAATATTTGTATTATTTGTTGCTCCACCTAAGGAAGCAAGTTTAATATAATCTTTAAAATTTACTTAAATATTCCAAACAGTAATCCAATTCGTAGAGGGATTCATATGTGTGGGTCCTAATGAGTGCATAGTAAATAATTGACCACTGAACTAAGTCACACAAGAGTTTTGTTACTATTAAAAAGCATTAAGGACATTTCAAAATTTGTAGTTAAGTGTTCACTTGCATTACAATTTTCTTATACACTTGCAAACCTGCACGTACATGCATGTGCACACGCTTACCGGTATGCATTCAAACAGTTGTTGTGCATCTACACATGTTTTTATATCCTTTTAGGCATGTAAATTGCAAGAATACTATTAATGTTCGCAATTGTGTAACTTCTTTGTTTCGCCCAAAAACACGGAGCCATATAAACTGCACATGCACATGCACATGAATTTGATTTACTAAACAATATACATACACGTATGTATATGAGCGTGTATGTGTGCGTTTTAATGTAGGGTAGAGAAAGTGTCCTTTTGGTATGCGACATATGCTATAATTGCACATGTCGGTGTATGAATTGTTAATGCAATTGAAGGTATGAAGTTAAAATCCGGTGCATTTCCAAGGGGCGTTTACTTCAAATTTACTGTACAGTTTTGTTTTTGATTTTTGTTTGTTGCTTTCGTATGCTAAATAATTTGAAAAGGCTTTTTGAATGTTAACCAAATTGAATTTAGCCGGCATTGTCTTTCATGTAGAGGCTTTTAGAATTTTAATAAGCTTTAAGCTAGAGCATGCACACAACCGCTGACCGTACAGTTTGTCCTAAAACTGGTACATAGGCACCATGATAACTATAGAAGTGTTGATAACTTTTACGAGGGTGGGTCAATAAGTTTGCATTTGACAGCCATTGATTCAAGGAGAAAATGGAGAAAATTTGCGCATTAAACATATTTTTGCGGAAAAAAAACATTACTCAAACCAAAGGTAAACTTAATAAATACTATGAGATTTCTGCACCATCAATTTCAATGGTATAAAAGTGGTTTGCTGAATTTTGAAAAAATTCACTATACGGTGTTGGCCGATCGAGGATTGAAAATGCGAAAGATTGTGAAAGTCACACATGGCTTAGCGGTTTCAATTTGGCATGATTTCTTGAGTATGAGAAAGCTTTATGGAAGATGGATGCGAAGAGTGTTTGGCGTTGTGCAACCGCAATGTAGACGAATCTTTGTACCGTTTAGTAATTGTGGATTCACTACAATACACCAGAGATGAAACAGCAGTCAAAACAGTGGGTTTCTCGAGGTGAATTGGCACCAAAGCAGGCCAAAGTGTGCTTATCAGCCAATAAAGTCATGGCAACCGTTTTTTTTACTACCTTCAAATGGGTAAAACAACCAATGGCGGATATTGTGTCAACTTATTGGGTTGATTTAATGTAGATTTGAAAAGAAAACGGCCGCGTTTGGCCTAGAAAAAATTTCTCTTCCAACAGGACAATGCAAGGGTGCACACATGTGCACGTGAATTATGTTCGGGGTTTAGTCCCGAGTGACTATTTCTTATTTGGGAATCTCAAGAAATGGCTTGTCAGAAAGAGATTTGATACCAACGATGAAATCATCTTACAAACAAATGATGTCCTCGACTAATTTATTTTTTGGATATTTAGCATACCCATTCATCCTTAAATGGATGACTATTATGGCGAACGTGAAATGAGCGAAGAACGTGGAATGTTGCCCGAATAGAACATCCATTTTGAAAAAACTATGTTATCAATTACACGTATTATTGAACTCTAGATCCGTGTATGATAACTTGGAAAGTTGACAATTCCACACACAATATGGCTTCAACGATCTGGCCGATATCAAATATCAAAGTTCAGAAGTCCCCTTTGGAAGACGCATAATATTTATTGATTTAGCCTGAACCGATAAGGCTTGAATATGTCCTTTGAATGTCTGCCATATTGTCCCTTTAATGCAATGTAGATGTATTTCAAAAAGACAACAAGCTTTTCAAAGTCTTTAAAGTTTCAGCTTACACATCCAAGCTTTAAAAACAACTAAAAGGAATTTCTTAAAAATTAATATGTTTAAGAACTTTGCACATTAGAAATTTTCTTTAAAATCACTACAGATCCAAACACATAAAAACTTCGATGACTTTCAGATAAATCGACAGCAATAGGATGGTCGCAATATGATACTTATTTATGGTTTTTTATAATAGATGTTTAAATGTGTGCTACATCTGCTAAATACTGCCATTATGAAACAAGTTCGTTTTTTGCCGGAGTTTTTTATTCGCTTGCATCCTTTACTGCAAGGATTCTTTAAACAAAGTTTCATAAACATCGATAGGAGGAAACATATGCTAGTGAAAATGTATATGGAAAGTATATGAAAATGGGGGGTAGCAAAGCCAGAGACAGAAAAATCAAGGCCATAATAGCCCCAGGACAATAAATAAATGAATATATGTTCATTCAATATGGTCTTGTGTAACACACGTACACACGTACGTATATCCATATATACGAGCGTGTATGTTTTATGCTGAGGCAACGATTTGGTCTTAAGAGTGGAAAGTTATTATTTCGCTTGCGGTTAAATGTGTATGCGAGTGAGTGTGGAAGGATGTTTAGATATCAATACAATATCCGTTGTAAAGTCTGTTCGACATAAATTCAATTTCAAAATAATAATAAAACGAATCAGAACATTGTTTCGGAATATATACTTGTAATCATCAGAACTGAAAAAAAACTAATTACACACAAAGATAATATATGATTAATATACGATCCTTACGGATGATGAAATGATTCCTCCAAAAATGGTATTTGAAAATTTTCATCCACATGCAAATCAAATATTTTATTTAGGCTTTAAATTTTAAATTATTTTACTAACATTCTAAGGTCTACGTTCGCAGTCCTTAGTTGGTTAACTAAAACAGTTTAACCAGCTGTCTGCCAGGTAGAAAAAGTTATTGATAGATAGATATACTCGCGGAAAGAGTGACATCTCGCTACGTGTCTTGGGTTTTGGTTACCCAATGTAAGGAAGTGTTCCCCTTTATTTGGACCTCTGGAAATGAACAGATGGAGGAACTAGTTAGGGCTGGCTCCGCCCTGGATTTGCTGATCGCAATACCGTTCGGATCTATTGCGAACGGTATCTTCGGGTTATATCGCCAGAGGGCTGGAGATAGATGGTGCAAACTTGACACATGTAAGGTCTTAAGGTGGATCTGGCCTTGCTATAACGTCGGGCTCATGATTCAGCTTATCGCAAGGATATATCCAGACCCATCGCAATGCGTACAGACCGCTGGGAGTTAGGCAGACACATTATGTGGCTGGAGCCCCATTATAAATCGTTCTGTCGTAGCTGTGGTGGAGCAGATGGGAAAGAGAAGGTTTTCTATCTTCTATGCGAATGCTTGCTAGGGTATTCTTCTAGACATGGTATTTTCGGTGAACACTTACTGGACTTTTCAGAGATCTCATCAAATTTCTTAATACTACAGGGTGGATCTAGCATGAATCGCGGGACTTGGCTTTAAGTCCTGATATTGAATGATTGACTCGGACTAGTAGTGGTTTTTATTAAAATGGGATCTTTTGGTTTTACCTAATTGCCTTCTGTAATGGAAGCATCCACGTATACCAACCAATCAATCATAAGTTTCTTATAAAATACTTTTTTATGCGAATGTTATTTTATAATGAATTCATAAGCTTTTGCTAATATTTTTTAATGAAGCTAAAGTTACATGTAAAGGAGAAAAGTGAAGACTAGATGTTACTGAAAATATCTTTAATTTTATTAAAAGTTATATAGATTTTATTTTATTATAAATTATTACGCATAAAATAAATGATTTGAATGGAATTTTCATTTCCCTATATTTCACAGACGTCTAAAAAATAATTAAATTGCTTACAAAAATTTAAACGAAAACCAATAACAATATTTGGAAAACATAAATCAATCAGTCAATGAATCAATTAAGAACTTCCCGGTAAATAAAGAGTTTTCAAAAAGTCATGAAAATTTTAAAATTATGATCCGGAAGTAGTGTCAAATCAGAAATTTTTTTCAATTAATATAATACAGGCTTGTTGCTGCGGGATGTTTTTTTTTTTTGACTCCTATTCACAGATTCGAATGATATCTTCATCGTTTTAAAAAAATTTAAATTAATATGTACCTTTTTTCAAAATAATAATAATGAAATTTTACGTTCGGAAGGTGTTCACATCTGCCAGTATTCACAATTTCATTTACTTTATGTGAAAGATATTTTACCACTTGTTGATTTAAAAAATTATGTTTTCGTTAGATTTAAGGAAATAATTTTTAAATTTTATTGTAAATTTCACAGATTTGTATCATACAGAGTTTTTATCAAAATTTTTTCTACTTTATTTCCTACGAAGATTTTTGGTTACTTGGAATCAATGAAAATGCTTTTCCTTGAGAATGACTCTAATTTTTTTACACAGACTTATTTTTAAAATATCATTTGCATCATATTTGAGAAATAAAGGAATATTTAACAAGACCAATTAAAATGTTTGTTGAATTGTTGAAGAGAATTAAACTATTAATTGAAGGAGGCCTGCTCATAATTATTTCTGTCTATGTAATCGTACTATGAATTTTATTGGAATAAATATATTTTTCATCAAGGGTGATTTTTTAGCAACTTTCTTTTTGGCAACACGATTTTTGGCATCTCAGCTGTTTTCGTGTAACATTTTTCTGTTAAACATGTTACGTTTGGTCTATAATTTAACCATGAATCGACTTACAAACGAACAACGCTTGCAGATTATTGAATTTTATTATCAAAATTCATGCTCGGTTAAGAAAATGCATCGGTCACTTTTTTATCGGAAAATTGTTCCAGCCTAGAAGCTCATTCAAATATCCATATTTGGTGTGAAGATTAGCCAGAAGTATTACATCCCGAAAAATGCACTGTTTGGTGTGGACTATGGCCCGGTGTCATTATTGGACCATAATTTCTCAAAGATGACGAAAGCAGGAACGGTACTGTAAATGGTAACTTCTACCGTGCGATGATTACAATTTTTTTGCCCAAAATGGAAGAGCTTGGACTTGGCTGACATGTGGTTTCAACGAGATGGTCCACATGCCACACATCAAGCGAATCAATGGCCAAATTGAGAGGCGAGTTCATTTAAAAGTTTATTTCACGTTTGGGGCCGGTCAATTGGCCGCCTAGATCGTGCGATTTAATGCCTTTAGACAATTTTTGTTCATGTCTATAGGGGCACGTCTGTATTGAAGCCAATATTGAAGAATTTATTCGTAAAATACTGGCCGATATGTTGTCAAAATTGGAACCAGCTCATGAATCATTTGACTGCGTAGCCGCGGTCAATATTTATATGAAATCATCCTTAATTATTAAATTATATGGATTGTTCTATCGACTCAAATAAAGAGTTCATAAATTTCTCTAAATTTTTTGTTTCCGAAAGCTCACAGGAAAATATTTCAAAGCTTTAAGTCCATATTTAAAGAAATTGGTGAAAGACTAAAAATACCACTGCCACTGTAAATATATATTGTAGATTCAACTGTAAATATTCTATATTAATTATTAATTCTAAAAAAATCTTAATAGTATAATTTCTGGAAAAATGTTTGTCATCAAAAGCTGTATTTCTTACCGATCAGCCAGAGCTGGGATGTCTTATTTGCGAAAGCTTAAATACCTCCTGAATTCTGCACTTTGTAATATTGAAAAATCCTAGTGGTCACACTTATTGGGCATAAGAGTTACACCCCCTTCATAAATCTTTGTTATTTTTCCTTAAAATTTTTTCCTCAATTTGGATTACCATTTTGATCAGGTTATCGTACAAGTAATCGTACATGACATTTCATATTTTCATATCTTAATAATGATTTGTAGTCCGTAGTCACGTCAACACAATTTATGTACATATTTCTACACGTGTGGATAAGCTGACACACGAACATATGCTGATACATAAAAAAAATAAAAGAATTGATGTCATATGAAAATATTTATTTATAATCAAATCTATTTCATATGAAATATAAATTTTAATTGTCCTCTAGTGACATATTTATAAGTGAATAGGAATTAGAAAGAGCTCATTCAGAGCAACAATATAAAAATATGCTTTGACTACTACTTTCTATATATGTATTAGTTTATTTATGTGTGTATGTATTAATGTGAAAAGGAAAATGATATTTTTCCTTCTTAAATAGGTCGCATCATTTATTCATTCGGGGTGCCATTCTATTTGGTTATTTTCATTATGCCTTTTTGGCGCTGATGCTCTTCTAGTTTTCGTTGCTGTTTTGTGGCTTTTGCTATTGTTGTTTGTGTTATACTTGTAATAATTTCAATTTGAAGGTGATAGGCAGCTAGTCATTCAATCAGTCAGTTGCTAACCCTTATCTATGGACTGAGAGTCAACATATTTGTTTGTAAATTCAAAACGTTGTCAGTTGATTGAAATCTGTTGGAAATGTATAGTAGGAGGATGTGAAATAAAAGGAAATGAAAAAATAAAGTAAAATCAAATCAATAGCTATTTCTGCTTTATCGCATTTTCGATACAAATAAATCAATTCTTTTTTTTATCATTTTGAATTATAGTACATTTATACACTTCATCCTTGTGGAACATAGATAAATGTTAAGTGTTATTTTTGATGAGGTAATCCATAAGTTACTTTTGTAAGAATATATAAATATAAATACGGCAAATTAATGAGAGAAGAGATGGCGAGGTACTTGAATTTTTTTTTATAAGGACTTCAATTAATTACATTCCAGTGCAAAAAGAGCTTCTGACGAGGTCATAAAAATGGTGAAGTTATAGCCAGGAAATAGTGGTAATTTCGACTATTTTCTATGATTTCAGCATAAACTAGTCGGTAGAAGGTGTTCTATTTTTTGATGCCCATGCGGCAATTTGAAAGAAAAACTAATTTTTGTTTGTCTGTAAAGAAATTATTTCAGATCAAATTTCAATTTGTTATTTACCACTCGGAGTATATTTTTTATCTAGATATTTTACCATATTCCCAATAGTGGAGTCATTTTTTATGTGAAAGTAATTGTGTAAAATTTTTTAACTGGAGAATAAGAATAATTTGATGTAGATTTAAGGAATTTGGTGGTAGTTTTGTGCTCGAAATTCGATCGTTATAACACAAGGAAATGTTTTTATAAAATGGTTTTATTTATTGTATTCATGATCAATTATCAAACATATTTTTTACGTGCTGGCAATGGCTTCCACATGTTATCGAAATTATCCTTTTTTTGTTGGCTGCTATAGATTTGAATTCAAATCTCTTTATTAGATATACGAGTACATGTGTGTTTATAGACTTAAACAAAGTTATTGCGGTTGAGTCTTACCATTTCAATTTGTTCGAGTTATTGTGCTGTCTAAAATAAAATTTGCTTGGACATAAAATGCATATCGATAACAAGATATTTGAAAAATGTTAGTTCTTTTTTGCTGTTGCTTTCATCAACAAATCAAATTCATATGTTTTAGTGTGAAATCTGACTACTGTTGATGAAGGCATTCGGACGTGAATCAATATTTCCACATAAATAAACAATTTTAGTTAAAAAAAAATACCAGTAAAAAACGCACACATGTTATTAAATTTCAATGGAAGTGGCGTTGAAATACTATATGCTTTTAAAAATGCATGTATATATGTGCCATACAATTGATAGTGATAAACAAAAATATATTTTTCTTTGTACAAAAATATTTGTCTTTTTTTAAGCTTCTTGTACTAAACTATAGCCAGTTATCATATATTTTTTGTCAGATCTAATTAAATTTAGCATCGCATATAGAGGAAAGCACTCATTTGTAGTAAGACTCAATGATCTGGAAAGGATATGGCTCTCGGTTGCTCTTGTTACAAGCTAAAAAGCCTTTTTTAAATTGCTTGCAGGAAGATTTCAATCCTCCAGACTGAAAATTTACTGCATTGAGTTCAAGTGGCGGCGAAGAATAAAACCTCCGGAATTTTCATAAATTAAAATATATTTTGTTGGAATAGATTGGAGGCAATTTTTTAAAAAGCTAATCTTTGGTGTTGTACAATACTTTGTGATACATTATCAATCCGAGGGAAGATACGGCATTCGATAACGAACGAAATTTCAATACATTTCAAGATTTTTTTTAATTTCGTCATTCACCATGAGTTAAGGGTATGTGCCCCCACATTGTCTTATAGATAAAAACTACACTAATAAACAAAGTCTATTTATATGTTGATAACAATGTTGGTGATTTTAATCCTAAATTTATTTTGAAAAGTTAAATGCCCATAAGTTTACACAAAATTATTACCCAAATGTATAGTGAATTTACGAATCTTGCACTGGCCGGACTTTGATTAACTCACCAAAGATATAAAAGTGTACTGTCTCATGAAAAATATAAAAATATATTGTCTTTGAACCATCATTCAGGGCTGTCAATCTTGCTATTTTCTGGCTAAGCCTGGATATTTATCATCCAGTTCAGCCAGAAGGAAAGTTAATTTTGCTATGAGACATTTTTTAAAATTTACTTTCAGTTTAATTTAGCTCTTTTGAAGCCATTTTCTTTTTGAAGATTTTTCCAAGATTTGATTTGATTTTAATATTAGTAGTTTTGACATAGAGCCAACGTGGCGGTTGCCAATATTTATTTTAATTTAATAATTTTACCAATTTTTCAACCTATTTCGATTAAATTGAGAATTTAGTTAATCTCACTCTAACTAAGAATTTGTATTACAACATTGAAAGGCAAAAATAAAATTAGCTTTTCTTACTTGAGCCATCTGTATTGCAAAGTCTGTTTTTAAATTTTTTTGTTTACAATCAAATAACTTTTATCAAAGAGCCTTATCGCTTGGTCATTCCATGATTAAACCATATTGTTAAAAATAACATTTAGAATTTTCTTATCAGAAATTAGTTCTTGCTAAAACTTTTGCTTCCAGCTTCCAGCTTCAACTTAAAAATAAAATCCATAAAAACGAAAATTGAATCGTAATGCAAAATGTATGTATATTGTTGCATGGTCCTTGCTCATAGTCCATAGGTAATCCCAGAACAACAAAAAGTAGAACAGAACACATTATTAAGCTTCATGTTTAGTTGTGTAATCGATTTCAATATAAAAGAAAATCTCAAACATACGTACACGAGCATGACAAAGTAAACAGGTCCATTTTTATAAAATTTTGTGCAAATTTACACAAATGGCAATGTGTATGTGTTTACCATATGAGTGCACATGCATACATAAGTACGTACTATTTTATATTCACATCCAGGTGGACTTGCATGTCCACAAGAATATTTATAAATGCCAAATTACATATTTACATACGTATATACACACATGTACAGATGAATATACACACAAATGTATTTATGCATGTTTCCAAATGTACTCTCATGTATGTATGTACGTATGTATGTATATATGTTTATATGTACAACTCTATTTTTGTACGTAAACAAAACAATATATGTATGTCAAATACATAAGTATGTATGTATGCATGCTTGTATGTTTGTGTGTGTGTGTAAGTAATTTGTATTTTTAAAATCACTACATGACATATAGATGTACAACAATTCGTTCATGTGGCAGTGCCCAGCTGTCATTCTATGGATTTTTTGGTCGTACTCGAATGCCTTTTAAATCATTTATGCAATGAAAATAATAAGAAATGCCATTATTTTTTGTTCATAAAATATACTTTCGCCGGTGGAAAAGTGTACCCTACACACGACTCCCTAATTGGAGTCTTTTATTACCTCTTTTTCAAATCAGTTTTAGTTCACTTTCGAGTTATTTTTAGGCCATATTTGCAATCTAAAGTTTAATATTTCATAATATACCACCCAACTGTCACTTTCTAAACAATTTTAAGCGGAGGATTAGTTATTACTGGGCATATATTCAAAATTAAGCAGGCTTTTCTTAGAATTAATCACGAGAATAATATTTTCCTAAAATCAAATCAAATTTGAATGTTCTGCTGACATCAGTGAATTCTAAACAGTTTGAAAACGTTCAACCTCTTATTTTTATGCAAATCAAATACAATATGAGAATTCTTTAAAGGAAATGAATATCACAAAATACATAGTCATAAGAGGATTAGAATGTCTTTATAGAAACAGCAAAACAAACAATTTATACTCAATATCAGTCCATTTTAATTTTCTTGGAACGTGCATACAATTAAAAGCACAGGTTTCTGGATAAACAATAATTTTATTTTTCAATATACTCTCCTTAGGGCTCTATACTTTCCTGCAATTTTATTTATTCCTTCCACAAAGTAAGATTTGTCCAGGTCATCAACAGCATATATGTGTACGCTTTCATTGTCCTGGTGGACAAAAGCTAGGATATTTCAGAGAAAGACTAACAACCTCTTCAGCATCACACATAAAAAACATGATTGCAGGTTTTTCAGGACTAGTATTTAGCCCATTTATACTAGACCTGCTACAGTAGACTAATCACATTCTTGGCAGGAGCCAACAATCCATTAACGAAACTAATACAAAGTAGAAAAAAAAACAATGCGAAAACAACTGCAAACAACTCGTGTAAGATGAAGATGCTTTGTGGAAGCCAAATCAGACTATTATCATCCATCCGATGGGTTACCTGGCATAAGAAAAGATTGACATTATTCCGCAAGAAATCTAAGTACTGCGATGAAAATACAATTCAAATTGTCGTCTGCATATATACAAGGCTCACCATATCAATGAAATCATTTAAAAATTCCATAAAGAGCATTGAATGGTCCAATTATCGAACTCTGCGTGAATTCCCACTAACAATTTTCACTTCATTCATTAACCTAAGCTGAACAAATAGTAAAAGTAAAGTAATTTTTTCATGTCCTTGAAGGTGTTAAAAACCTCACATTCCGAGCATTTGCATGCTCAACACATTGCACACACTTTCAATAGTTTCTATTTAAAATAAGTCGCTCTCTAAGCATTTTCGAGTCTATTTTTAGCCACCCAAAGTAGTCTTAAAGGACTCAACAAAAATATTCCAAATGCTGACTGGTTACGGATATAATTATATATGTTTTTATGTGCTTCCGTTTATGTAAGCTCATATGTGATATATGATTTTTATTTTCATTTGTTTATATGCACTTAAACAAACACCTGTTTAAAAAAGGCATTCATATGCGATTATGTGTAGGTGTGTATGTGTGTACTTGTGAGAATGTGTGAGATTTTAAGTCTTTGATTTTAAAATGCTAATATGAACGCATTATATGGGATTATGCAATTTACTTTAGATTTATTTTCATTTATAAATTTCACACAATTCATAAAGGATTTGTTATTGTATGTGCTATAGTTCTTTTGCGTGTATGTGTGAATGTGTGTGTGTATCTGGTTGGATTTTAGCATATATACATGTTTGTGTGTGTGTGTGTTTCTATACGTGTTAGCATTATATTTATATTATTTTTCTACTATGTTATAAAAACATAATGTGTCAATATTTATTAATAAAATGTTATTCAATAAAAACTGTAATTACATAATAAATATTGTTGAATATATATTCCAACTCTCATGATTTCATTCACGTTAAGTATTTATATATTTAATCTGGCTACTAAACTGTAACTAAAGCATTAGAAACAGCAGCCACATAGAATTGATAATTAAATTTGCCATATATGAATATGTATGCAGACCAGTATGGTGTGCGTATGTATGTGTATGTATGAAAATACTTATAAAATTTGATTTAAATATACATTCATATTAGTATGTGATGTACTTACTTGTTAAGATTTATGTTTATATTAATATTTAGTTTATTTTTCTTTAACTTTTTGTGATATCAATCACAAGATTAGGCAACATATCAAATTATTGATTGGTCTTATTTAAAATTATTACTTGTCATCCAATTAGAATTGTGTGAAATAATACATAATCATTCTTGTAAAAACTAGATGATTTCCATATGAATATAATAACAGCAAATAACATTTCACAATATTATGCCAGTCTTTAGATTTTCATTAAATTTTGTTAGGAAAAAATTAAAAAGATGAAACCAATTACATTAAATTGAATCGATTTGGTCCTTTTGTACCTCGCCTAATGCCATTTGAAAATAGAAATTAGAAGCTAGAAATACACCTTCTACTACTATATAATATAATACATTTATAGAAAATGTATACAGGGAAAAGTTTATTTGAAAAGTATTCACAACTATTACATATTTTGAGAGTTGTGTTTTTCTTTTGAAGATGTTTCCTTGAATTTGGAATGATTTTCTGTCATGCCACATCAAATTTGGTTTGTGAACATACCGGTTGCTGCTATGTGTCGAATAAATTTTTATCTCTTATGAACCGATAAATAAAATATATATATTTTTTAATTTTATTTCAACTAAAATTTTCTCGCCTTTTGCAAAAACACATGGAGTTGTGCAGTTGACATGTTCGATCAACAATCACTTTTCTAGCAGTTTTTTTCTTTCATTTATGTAAAAAAAAAAAAATAAAATAAAAAACAAAATAAATAAATCACATGTGGCTATAAAAATCAATAAAATTTTGCTATGAATAATGTTGAATGCAACAAAATAATCGAAAAGAGAAAACAAGATAATAAAATTTTATTAGAAATGGATAAAATAGATTTTTTAATATTTCACACATGAGAAAATATGGACTAAACGGGAGGCGTAGCATATAAAATAATGCAAAATTATAAAAAATAAAATAAAAAGGACTCACAGTCTTTTTATTTTATTTTTTAATGTTAAAAATATTAAAACATAAAATAAAAATGCAGCCATAAAAAAATTTAAGGAATCTTTTTATTACTCCTTTCGCAGAATTTGCCAAGGTAAGGATGCTGCTCATGTTTATGAATAATATACTGTTAGAAAAAAGCTTTAAAGACGAGAGAAAATAACATACAACCAGCAGCTGTAGGAGCAGAGGTTGTACTTTGTAATAAAATTAGACACAATATCAAATAAGTTGCAGCATGTATACAATTTGGAGATAAGCACCTCTCACGTGTTTAAATTGAGTCACAGATGAAGGAAATAAGTTTGGAATCAAAGACAAGGAACATCAAGAAAAATGTAAAATAACTTTGTACCTGCCGACCATGGGTGGTAACTGCAAGATTTCAAGGTGAAGCCTATTAGTGCGTCAAAAAGCGAAATTTATTATACATAAACTTCTTGCTAAGAAGCTTAAGCTTATACTAACTTATAAGGATGTTAAGTTAATAGCAACGGTATCTATAGGAATTTATTGTTAGGACAAAATTTACAACAATATAACGAATATAAATTTTCTCTTGTTGTGATTTGAACATAAAGAACAATCGAAATATGACAACCGAAAGGCGCTACTGTTTAGAAAAGGTCTTGGGAGTTTGATGGTTTCATTCATACTCGATGATAATCTTATTGGTCATTAGTACACTTGTTCTGTCATGGCATTATCTGAGCTAGATAACTTTCCAAGAGTTCTACAATACCTTTAATCTTTTCTTGGGTAGGAGCTAAAACACTGCAACGAACAGAAAACTTATGTCATTTGCTAGAAATTTCATAAAAACGAAGAATTTCATAAGAATAATAAGAATTTCATAAGAACGAAGACACATGTGGGTTGAATAACACGGGGTTACGTACCACACAGATCATGCCACATTTGATATGAAAGCATATTTATCACAGGTGGAGATGATGTAAAGTTGCCTTCAAGATATTTGAATTTGACTTCGTTAAACTTTTTCTCGTGCGATTTACTTAAGTGCAAATAAGCCACAGCAACCCTCAAAGCCAACACAACCTATGTTATCAGTCAAATTCATTCCGATTTATAGGCCACAGTCATGGAATGTTTGACATTTTAAAAGGTTTTATTTTGATTTAAAGATGAAAAATGATCAATGAAAGAATTTTGATATGGGCCTCACCTAAAACTTCATCGCAATTATACGATGAAGGTTGTTTTTTTTTCAATAATGTTTGAATAACTGGATATTAAACCGTTTAATATCATTATTATTTTTCCAAATGTGTTCCCAAATATCTCGCATATGTTTCTAAATCAGATTCCTATAATATAATTATCCTTATCGCTTACAAAAGGGAAACATATTTTTGACATGAACTATATTCCATGATAAAATAATTAAAAAAATGGTGCACAAACACGACAACACTGAATAATTGTCGATCTAATTTTCAGGAAAAGCAACAGATTGCACATCGTTCACCATAAAAATGTAACAGTTTTTTAAATATAATTCCATCATGTAATTTTTATATGGGAATATATTTTTGACATAGACCGTTAAGGTATTTATAGTATTCGCTCATGTCCTTTATATTTGCTTTTTAAGATTTACTCATAGTAAGGATGTAAAATAAAATTTTATTGCAAAATAAGTTTTCCACTTCACAAATACACAGAATTAAGTGGCCATAAAAAACTGAATATTATAAAATATAAAGTATTAATATTGAAAATATTAAAGTCATGCGTGAGAATATAAATTATTTTTTACAGCAAAATATCATGTTTGATATGCCTGCCAATTGCAAATGCTGTGAGTACTTACTCCTAAAAATTAAATGCACTATTTAGAGGTTTCATGATAATATCCTTTAAATAAATTCATTTTGAAGATGAAATTTTTTCATATTTGTAGTTGCATATCAAGTTTTTGCAGTGTTAACGCAGCTTTTTTTTTTTTTTTTTTTTGCTAAAACTGATATATATTAAACAGCAAAACAAAAAAATTACATTCGATAGGAATCATTTTTATTTTTCATGCAACGTAATACTATATGTCAAATTTTGTATTTCCCCTTTGCTTTATTTTAATATAACAATTTACATTAATGCTTCACCTGGTTCCAGTACAAAATTAGGCCGTATATTTTTTAAAATTGCTAACTGAAAACAGGAAATATGGAGCATTTTAGCTTATAGTTTGTATTGAATTACACTACCTTGATAATATAATTTTTAGCCTTGCAGTTTCATACCTACTCGCATTGTTGGTATGGTATAGGAAACTGTAATATATATCTTAGTCTGATTAGATATATAAGATCTGCAAGGGCAATTTAAATAATGATTTCTTTATTTTGGTATACAAAACCAAGTAAAATTTATTTTCCTTCAGTACTACAATTCATTTATAATGTATTAATAACAATAATTTTCAATCCAAACGTTTTCATTACTCATACGCGCCAAACAACTATTAACTCACCAAAATTTTCACAAAAGTATGCTTTTATTTTTGCTCCCATTAGTATCATATTTGAGTGCATTAAAAATTACTCATTGTTAGCCCCTTTGAAAAAGTATGCAATACTTTTTGACCGTATCGTTACGTATGAGTAATATTTCATGAGGTGGGACTGCATATTGCCCATACGATATGGGTGGAAAAACAGAAGATGAATCAGAGATTTTTTATAAAAACATTATTTAGGAAATTTTTTTAATACATTAAACTGTTCGGTGTATTGTTAGTTGAATTGCGTTGGCAATACCAAATAAACATATATTTCCTGGGTTCGAGTTTAAATGTCACCGGAGAAAGGTGTTAGTTTATTAAGGGTTTTCATTGATTAAGATTTATTTTTTAAATTAATTTTTAATAATATTTCTATATTTTTTGACCTTTTTGTAACAATGTAGACTAAAATGTTAATTAAGCTCAAGGTCATATTTAATATTCCAACAATTTTATTTGTAATTATCGATATTTCAATACTCATGTAGTATCATCTTCAGGAAAACATATTAAAGATTACAAAGTACCGAAATATCAATAATTATAAACAAAATTGTATAACCGTTAAATAAGACTTTGCGATTAAATAATATTTTGATCAAAATTCATTATTTCTTCTACAGAAAAAGAAACAATTATTTGATTAAAATTTTTCATTAGCCTACAATTTATTGGTGATAATAGGAGCTCATTAATTGACTTGAACTATAACGTTTGAAAAGAATTCAATCTAGTATGCTTATATAAAATGGCCCAAAAAATAAATAAAAGAAAAAAATGTAATCGTAGTAGTCCTTGAACGTTTTTCTACAAACATAAGAAATAACTAATATTTGATTTGCATTTTTTGATTCTCCTTTCTATTTCTGTAGAATATGTCTCCCTTATTAAATGCAAGCAGCAAATAAAACACTTTATTTTTTTGTAGGAGAAATTACTAAAATTAATCGGGAAGTTCTAAACCTAATTGTTAAATTAGTTTTACTTATTCTTAGTAAGGACGACCATATGTTCATTAGGGTGACGTCCGGTTTTTTTTCGGTCGTAACCCCCATAAAGGAATGGGGTTTATGTCTGAAAATAAAGCGGTCGCAATCCCCATAAAGTAATGGACATAACCCCCTAAAAATTGGGATTATGTCCAATACGATTACGGACATAAGCCCCATTATGGGGATTATGGCTATTTCCAATGAGGTCATAATCCCCACAATCATCGGTTTAGGTTAGGTTAGGTTAGGTTAGGTTGATTGGAGGGGTATGATAGCCCATGTCATACGACATACACCTAAGTCAGTGAAGGCTTGTTGTGCGCTCCATCGGTTTCGCTTACAAACTTTTTCTGTATAGCCGGCCTTCGGCCGGGCTGAAAGATTTTCTCCTCTATGGTACTTCGAACACCGGCTTCGCTAACAAAATATTTTCCTCCTTCAACCTTCAGGTGTGGTGTAGAAGTTATTTCATTTTAATTAATTAAAGAGCTATTATTAGGAGTCACCTAATGGAAGCTATTTAATTAGGTCTTATTCCATTATTCTGGCTACAGAGAAAACTTTTAGTCAGCGAAACCGGTTTTTGTTATACCAGGCCGGGATGGCTCAATGATCTCTCTATGGTATAATAAGTTAATAAGTTAAACTAAGAATTTTGTTTTTTGTAAAGAATTTCGACTTATTGTCGTTGGACATAATCTCTATAGCAAACGGTCGTAATCCGCATGGAGATTATGTCCGCTTCGGAAGTAGACATAATCCCCACTTTATTATGGGGGTTATGACCGGAAAAAACAGGCCATAATCCCCATTTCTGGAAAGGGGATTATGTCCGTGGGGATAATGTCCGGGCACCGTTCATTAGTTGTAGCAATGCAAATTAATGATGAGCTGGTATTGCCGAATAGTGCTTTGTAAAAAATTAAACAATAATTTGGGTCGGGAACAATAATTTACAAGAACAAAAACATCTGTAAAGAAGATTGTAGGGAACAATAAATCCAACAAGTCACTGTGAAATGCCACACAAACCATGGAATAGTTCTAAATGCTGCATTAAACATTTTCCGGATTTAAATTCTAACAAGAATTATTACAGTTCACTGAAGGACTTCACATAATTGTATATAATCTAATAAGATTACATGAAATCAAAAGCCTTTATTGCCAAGCTCACATCCACACAAGTGATATTTATAAATAATGATCAGAAAAATGCGTAAATACTGTATGAGTTACATCATTACACATCCTTGCTCATATTCGATGTATTTTTAATCTATTCCAGTTTATTTCTTAAACTACTTTTTCAGCAAAAAAATTCTTAATATTTATAAACGTTGTTCTGTGTTATCCACATATCTCAAATTAATGCAGGATGTTTTTATATTTATGTACATAAATTTATATAAATAGGTATAATTTTTTTCCTACTCACTCATATTAAATCTAGAGATTGCAAAACTGATTGCCAAAGGCACAACAGAAACTGTTTATTTGTATTTTATTTATACAGCAATATGTTATAAATGTTATATTTTTTACACGTATTGTATGCACAAGGATAAAATCTACACAAATACTTGTTTCACAATACGATAGAATGGTCACATGGTGAAGAGAAATGTTTAAATACACACACTATGGTCCCATCGAACATCGACACTCTAGGCCAAAACATATTGAATTGATTTACAGGTTCATTTATTTCATTTAAGTACACATGTTTTGCAGTTCACGAATGTCTGCATTCAAATAAACTGCAACAAGAACAGAATTTGTTGCAAAAAACAGCTGAATTTGATTAATGAATTGCAGTGCATATTAGAGTTTGCACCAAAGAAAGAAAAAAATTATATGCAAATTTTATATTCAATTTGAACAGTTTTTTTTTTATAAAAAATGTAATTTAAACTTGTATATTAAATGAAAAATATTAATTTTTTTTTTAAATTTGCTATAAGGCCTACACTAAAATGATAAGATTATGATGAGTTAGTGGCATTTGTGGTACCGTAAATAACTTACGAAATAGTTTAATTTAAATATTTTTCGATGCTTTTGATTTGTAACCTTAAAGATCTGACAAGGCTGGGATGGTGGCAGCCATCATTAAAAATGTAAGCGCTAGCTTTTAAATAAAATAATATTTAAATAAATGCAATTAGAATAACAAAAATTTTGATTTTAAATCAGCAGCCAATATTTAAATCAATTTACTAAAAAAATTATTTAAGAAGCGGAAGTTCCGTGGCTGCTTCTTTGTTCAATTATTGACTATGGCTCTAACTGGATCAACATTATACTAAGCGGTAAAGAATATATTTTTCAATTTCATACAAAAGCCTAATAGTATATGTGTTATAATTTAAAGTATTATTTCAACAGTTGTTGAATGAACAACTGTTTAACCACTCGAGGCAATTTTGTTCTGTTCAGCAACAATTTAAATCTGAAACTAAAATAATAGTTTGTGAAGAAAGATCGAACTCGACAATAATTTTTAATAAGCAATCTGAACTCTGACTCCCATATTGTAAATTTTAAACTTGTTTTAGAATACAATAAATCTCTGAGGCTGCTTCAGCAGAGGGCTACTGTAAGGGAGGCATGATTTCAGTCGTATTATATAGTAGGATATCCTGGACTTGTTTAAAAGAAAGTCGCATGACCTCCTTATTGATATCAACAGGAAAAACGTCATGCGGTTAAAAAAATAAGTACTGCTTGGGGATTGTGACTGGTTGCAAAAAAAAAATTAACTTTTAAGAATTATATACACATATTATTGTTACCTGCAATCTACATGTAAAATCCGTTTAAATTTTCACATTGCTTTCTTAAACTAGCTCTACACTCATGAAGGAAATCATTCCTTAATCAGTTCTTCTTAGGCAGAGCGTACCACCCTTGGGGAACAACTTTTGAAACTTTCTTTTGTAAAGCCGGTCTATAGTGACTTCCTAGATCGAGTATACAATCTCGTTGCAAATATGCTCTTGCGACTATTCGTCGAAATTTATAACGGATGTATTCCTTCATGATTCGAAAAGACTTTCACACAATTGTTGTCGTGTGAAATGACGCATTCACTGTCATTATTCATATCATATCTGTAGCCTAAAGTGCCTCGAGTATGCCATTTATATTCACAGCTCGAATTTACAGGACGGTTATTAAGGCGATTGAACTTTCAAAGATAACAGGGTCATTTATAACATTTTTTATTTCGGTTGGCGTGTAAAATTTTTTATCCATGAAAAGATAGACACAATATTGACTTCAAAATCGATTCCCCCGTCAACGACGTGCACTTGTCTTCCAATTCATTAAAAAGCTCAAATTAGGATGTGTTTGCAGTCACATTTCTAATAATTTTTTTTTTTGCTAAAATAGTGTAAAATTGTCTGCCCTTCCAGTTCGAAGGAAAGGATTTGAGTGTATATTGGCAAGTACAACTTTAACAAAGAAATAACTTTCTATATTATAAGAGATTACTTTCTAAAGGATAACGCTTGACTAATATATTCTGCCAATTGAAGATATTCGTGTTGCATTCTTCTCAGAAAAGAAAACGGCATAAAATCAAACCATTTGCTTTAATTGATTAGATCTACCGGGTGTTAATTGATATTTTGTAAATTTTCTTATATTAAACAGTAGTTTGTTTATGAAGATGTTGATTTAAAATTAATAGTATTAATTACTTGGTAGAATAAAGTTTTTATTTGCAAAAACTTTTGACATTGTGGAAATATCCGCCGTATATTCTTACTATAGTACAAATCTTTATGATACACATTTTAATATTAGTTTTACTTATATATTCAGCTAAATTTTCGTCGTTATGTTGTATTGGCACATGGCAGATTAAATCCTTTCTAAAGGAGCCTTTTTACATCATCGCTACTATAATGAATCAAATTTTGTTTCTCACTGTAGTTTCATTTGTACGACTGTTTAAATATATTGGCAAAATTATTTTCTCGATATGAACATAAATGCGATTATAACTATTTTGAAATAAAGTCTTCGAATATATAATTTAGTGTGTTCTATTGAAAGTTTTAATGAAAAATATGGGTGTCATAATTTAAATTAAAAGTGTACGCATACATAAATTTTCAATCATATAATTATATTCAATACTCAGCCACTTATGCTTGACAGGAAATGTGGTATATTTTTATGAAAGGAAATAATACAAAATAACGAGATTGTTAATTCCGAAATTTATGATGTTGCATTGCCCCAAGTGTTAAGTAGACGTATTAACTTTCTAAAGTTGCATATCATTTTATAATTGTTTTATTTCGCCAAATTATTCTGCTAACATTACTGACATTAGCTTAGAAGAGTATCAATCTCTGTCGGTGCTGTTCAGTGACCAGTGCTATGCCTTCATTACTTAAATAGTAAAACAACAAATAATACAATGTCACACTAATTTACATCCGAAAAATTTATAATGTTAATGACTTGTCCTGAACAAGGATCCAACTAATTTTCTTAGTCATAAATTGCTTTGTAGTCAAGGCTTTGACTACTTAAACCAACAGCACCCTCCATTTTATTTAATGAAATGTTGCTTTAAAAGTGATTTTCTTACTGCCAGTTTTATAATTTTTATAAATGCAGTACAAAACGTCTTATAAATTGTGTCCCTTTCTACCAAAAAATTGGATTTTTAAAAAAAAATGCAAGATTTCTGTATTTTATGACAATTTAAAGGCGATAAAGTGTCCTCGATACGTTTTTAAACTTATGTCTGACTTTCATTCTAATAGGAGCCTAAGTTTCCTCTTTTGTAAATTTCTAGTCGGTTGAGGAAATCTTGTAAGCTTTACATTTTTGTTATAAAGTGTGCTGAGATTTTTAATGTACAACATTACGAGGAATATTATTTGTAGAGATCTTTGTATGGGTCTGGGTCTGGGTCTGTTTTGTGTCCTTTCTTGATGAGTGATAAAAGCCTTCATTTAAACAGCAATAAAGTGGGCCTCATATGATCCATAAATATTATTATCATAAAATTCTACTGTTAGTTTTAAAATTCATAAAATCTAAAAGCTTAAAACGAATAAAATCAAGTCCCTAAATCTGATTATCCCCTTGCTAGTCGCAGTCAATTTGAAACGAGATTAAACGCGATGTAAAATATAGATATTATCAAAAAATGATAAAATAAAGATTCTGTTTAAAAGTAAATCTGATACTTTCAAAGTTCAAAGTTTCTAAAAAATTTAAAAAAATAAAATAACAAGAAAAAAACGTCTAATTATCAATAAAATAGACTTGTATACTGACTGATGGCTTGCAATTGTTATAATTATCGCACATTTTCTAATAGAAATAAGCAATAAAATTTCATTTATTCATGTTCTTAAATCAGTCTATTTATAAAAGTTTTTAAATGCAAAGAGAACGGTTATAATATGTGTAAAATTTAACAAACTATGAAAAAAATCATACTGGTATCAAATAAATCAGTTGCGACTAGCGGAGGGTTAAGGGTTAATTGCATACTTATTGATATTTGCGTGCTTACAAAAGAAGGAAAGCTTTCAAAGCGTTTATGTTTCTTTCGTCCCTTCCACTAGGATCAGTCGTTAGAAACTTGGTGCTTTGATAAAAGTTTAATTTTGTTTAAAAGTGTTATAACCCTATAGTTTGATTTTGTAAATACTACCATTTTTGAAATATTTAATAATGACGCAGGAAGATGTAATATATACATAATGTGTATACATGTGTATCTATATATATAAAATTGGATGTGTGTATGTATGTATGTATGTATGTATGTATGTATGTATGTATGTATGTATGTATGTATGTATGTATGTATGTATGTATGTAACGTAATGGCTCCAAAACGGTTCGGCCGATTTTAACGAAATTTTCAGGGAACCTTCAGAATACTCGGGCGGGTGACACTGTGAGGTCCGATTTTTTATTTTCGGTCTGTGGGCGGAGGGGCGTGGCAAAATCCAATTTTCATATTGCACCACCAATGACATATACATATATTTATTTTTTGTGCTTTTTTTATTTTATTTTACTTTTTTTTGGAAAGCCGTTGTCATGTTCTTCAAAACGAGATATCAAACTCTTAAATCTGTTATGTAGTTCCGAAGATATTTTGAGCTGACGATGTCAGCTATATATGTACATAAAAATTACGTGTATGTTCGTGATCGCTAAACTCAAAAACTACTGGACCAATTTTGACCAAATTTTATATGCATGCTCTACGGGCTGTGAGGAGTGTTTCTGTGTAGTTTGAAGTTCGTCCGACAGATGGCCCAATATTTTGTTTTTTGTGTTTTGCCCAATAGAGATTAGCGCGATAAGCTTATGCTGCGTTTTGCTGAAGGCGTTGGGTCCTTAATCAGCGTGTAGTGGGGTTAATTAGCCCGATACCTTTATTTGAACAATAATTGCTATGTCGGTTTAGTGCAAATTTGAAGGCAAAACAAGATTTGCCCGGGTCAGCTAGTACTATATATTGTTCCTTTAATGAAACAACATCATAACTAAAAAAACTAGTCCTGCGGAAAATGAGTTCAAAATGTTTAAATTACCCACAACCTGATGGAAAAAATTTGACAAAATATTTGCCTGAAATATTTAAACAATAAAAATAAACAATTCTGCATATTTTACATAAAATTTGATTTGTTCGCGTTCTGACATTAAGAGGGAAGTAATTATACAGTTGATGGAAAAATTAGACGAGATATTTGTGCAATAGAAAGAACAATATGGCATATAATTCTGAAGTTTTAATCCAAAAATTCTTGATATTGAAGTTGCTGCAGTAAATGAGCGATAAGTGCACTCCTTTAATGTAAATTGCAATTTTTTTGCATGCATTATTATTTATTGAGTCTTCAATATAAATTAAACTAAGTAAAGGTATTCAAACCTTAACTCTACGATATATAACTCTTTAAGTCCATACAATGCTATAGCGGCCCTCTGCTTCCCAGAGGAGTAAGAGGAACATATACAAAAAATAAATGCATATTCTTATATATATGGCTTCTGCCATATGGTCATATTTCAAAAAAGTCACAGGTTGCGAAGTTTTAGCCTACATATTGAAAATTTTTGTTATGATTTCAGCTTAGATTCACAGATTTTTTACGATATTAGGAAGTACTTTTTTGTTAGTAGTTTAAATAAAAAAATTATATATATTAAAACAAAAAAGGTCGAAAAAATAGTGTTAATTAAAAAAATTTAAATTTTATATTTTTGTAGATATGACTATATTGCATTTAAGAATAACTTAATGCAAGGATCATATCGGCACTTTTCCGTATAACTTATGTTAAGCTTTAGATATGATTTTAAATTTTCTCCACATTTAAAAAGGATATTGAGAAATACTTTTTCTTCAATAACTAAAATATTTTTAATTTTTGACTTGTGACTATGTTACACTAAAGGAGCAATATGTAAATATTAAAATCATTAAAGAGTTGAAAGAATGCTAATGGAGTTTTGTTAGTTAAGTCATAAAAAAATTTTATGAAACATTGTTATGGCTAAATAAACAATGCACTGTTAATTAAAAAAATTAAATTGTTTTTTCCCTTTTTTTACAACCAACTCATGTTCGAATGAATACTTGTGGAGGAAAACTTTTTAAATTGTAATGGTTTATAGTTAGAAGAACCTTTGAACCATTTTTTTTCAGACAAAACTTATTATTATATTTAACAAGTTAAAGAGTTTCTAAAATTTGTTATATGAACAAATTGTGCTTGAATAAAAGGTTTGGCTACAATTAATTTTTAATTGCTGACCTCAAAAGTTTTATCAAAGGAAGATAATAAAAATTATATTAAAATTTTAAGTAATAAAATTTGAAATTATATGAACTTTTCAAATTTATATGTTACGGCATTAGCTGTCCCTATGTCGTCATGTAATTGGTCGCTAAATCAAATCGTCATTGAACTTTAAATAGTCTGAAAACAAATACCATGTGGGAATATTTTATTATTCTCCATTTACCAGCTAACAAATTGGAAAAGTTCGAATATTTAATGGGTACAATCCCGATATTTTTTTAATATTAATAATTTAAAAGAGTTTATTTTTCGTTTTGCTTGATTAATACAACTAATGACGTCCAAAAGGCGTCTGTCTAGTTGTATAAATGTTGCATTGAAGATAAGAAAGACTAATAAATAGTTGAGTATAATTGTTTGTTGTGTAGTTTGTATAAAAGTATTCGAGAGAATTCTCATATTGTATTTGATTTGTTTAGCATAAGAGACTGTATGCTTTCAAACTGCTTAAAGTTCACTGATGATTTGTTTTAGCGACCAATTGAATATTGGCATATGAACAGCTAAAACCTAAACAAACAAATTTTGAAAAATTCAAGTACTCACAAAATTTTACTACCATTTTCATTATTTTCTTTTACTACAACTTTTAATGTCAACATATAAACTATAATTTTATATATTTTCCTTATTTTGAAGGATAAAAGGCAGTTAATTAAAGCTTCCCAATCATATATAAAAGTCAGAATTACTATTGATCTATCGGAATATTCTCTTAATTAAAATAGTTGTAAAATTTCATATGTTGATCAAATCGCAATCATAGTGACATTTCCATCCATGTCTACATAAAACACTTGAAAAAATGGGGGGAAAGAAATGCAACTGTTGCAGCAAATGCTTACATAGAAGACACCAACAACATTTGTACAACTATTGTAGCATTTGATGAATTTACAACTCATACAATAACATGTGAGTTGAACAAATTATTATTGATAATAAAAGTATTCAAATTCAAAGAGTAAGTCGGTAGGCAATTTTTGCGAGAGCTTTTTTGTTTAGTTTATTGTAATTTTAATTGTAGTCAATTTGGAATTAAAAAAAGTACGTGTAGAGGTATTTGTTGTGGTTGTATTATTGCATAAAAATTTTTATTTATGGGTAAATACATTTTGGTGTTACTAATCGTATGTACACGGAATACAAAACCGCATTCTAATCTTAAGAGGTTTGGGTTCAAGACCGATAAGAGAAATTTAAAGCTAAAATCTAAATAAAAGCAAAAAAGGCTATAAAAATTTAGGTACTTAACTTTGCTAGGTCCAGGAAGGAAATAGAAAAAAAATCGTCCTACTTATGAGTGATAATCGAAGTGATATCGCTCATAAGTAGGACGATTTTTTATATATATTTTTATATATATTTTTATTTTTATACCAAAAATCTAGAACAAGGCCACTTTAGCGTTAATGCAAGTTCTTGTTGCTTAAAGTTAGTTAAATTTTTTCGCTAAAAATGTAACGCGAGTCTGATCTTGAGTCAAGCATTCAGCAGTGGGTTTGAAAAAATCTGCACTTACGCTAATTTTGATACCGCTTTGACAGATGAATTGATTTATTTGACTGTAAAAAGATAATTGCAAAGGATGCATATGTAATCGTATGTGCTGTTATGAGCTCACAATTTTTTGCGTTTATAAGTAATTTGGTAAATATAAAATAGATAAAGTCTCAACATAGATTTTATACGACAACCAATTGAGAGAAATGCATTTTATTAAATCTTATCAGCTTATGGGTCTTAAACAGTTAAAATTTATCAGATAAATTTCATATATCAGTGACTCACACACACACACACACACACACACACACACACACACACACACACACACACACGGGCGCACACACACACACACACACACACACTCTTTAATACGTATTCCACTGTAATGTTACCCTGCTCGTACTATAAGTCCCTTAATTGTACACACACCTCTTTTCATTTATATAAAACTTGTTCAAGTGTATACTTGAGTGCATGAGGAATGTTGTTTACATAAGCAAATTAAAAAAAGAAACTCAATAAAATCAAGCGAGAGGAAGGATCAACAGAAGACGTCGACGTTCGTTCGTCGATGTTAACGATAACAATTGGTAATCATAAATGTTGAACACGCATACAATTAGCGACAGACAACAAACAAATAAATGAATAAATAAATGGTTGAATGACATTATGTATGCATAAAGGATGTTACAAAGACATTCATACAAACATTACATTTACACCACACCAGCCTCAAACTTGTTTAAGTTGAAGGGAATTTCACACAAAAACAAAAGATAAAAAAGTTTGTGTATTCGTGATGGTATTGCTGATGATTGTTACGAGGAAGTCAAATTACCAATATATTTAAGCAAAACGAAAAGAATTCTTTCACTTCAAGTTGTACAAAGTAAACTTTGTGACATGTACAGTTTGTCAAAAAATTATTTTCAAGATGGAAAGAAAAAAATGTTGGAATGAGTACAAAATAACTTTCGATTTAGGAAAGAATCTTCCCAATGAATGAATTAATTTTCGGTATTATGTTTTTGTACAGACCGCTTTAAGTTTAACTTTATATAAATGGAAAATTCTAGTCAGCTAAAAGAAGCAGTTCATGTTTTTGGTACTTAATCACCCCTATCGTGAACGGTTTTTTCCCTCGAAATATTTTCCCTTTTCCCCAAGTTGCAATCGTGAATAATTTTTTCCTTCAAATGTGCGAAATGTAATTCAGTGGGGAATAACATGCATAAAATTATTCCCATTAAAAAAATTCGCCATATCGTGAACGACTCTTTCAAAATTATTTTTCCCCTTTTTTGTGTTAGTTTGTTCACTTTGTTTTCTCTAGGGAACTGGATAAAAATGTAAGTAATTTTTATTTTCTTTCGAATATTCTGATTATATAAAATTATTTTTTAGGTCGAAATCAACAAATAAAGTTCAAAGCGACATCCTACTCAATAGAAAGCAAAACAACCAACCCATTGCTAGTGGTTTTGTAAGTTTCCAAAGATGTGATGGGCGAATTCTGGAGTTCTCTTGTAGAGGATCTAAATAGTGCTTGTCCTCCTCTGAAAAGAATCCGTGAGTGGAAGAAGGTAGTCTTATTTTATATATTGTACATTTTTATACATTCATACATATGTATATAACTTGTATTAGGTGTGGATAGACCAAAAATAATATGTCCGGTCAAAGACTGCCGCTAATTTGAAAAGCCAATGGGAAAAAAGGAGGTGGACAAAACAATACCAAAAGTTTGTCAGTTAGCAAGCAGTGCATATATGAATTAATAGGAATGAAAGAGACGGTAGAGGGCTTAGAAAATTCCTTCAGGTTTGGTTTGCCAGAAGACTTTTATGGAGGAGAAAACTTGAATTGTTAATTTAATTATTTATTGATTTTAAATAAATACTTTTCAGTTTAATTTGAGACATAAATATTTGTATTTATTTACCTTTCTAAAACAAAATACTTTTTTAAACGTATATGTACATACATACATACATACAATTTGAAATTATATTCTTATTCCCTGTTTATACTTACATTCTTCTCATTTTACAATCACTACATATTGATAGCGGGAACAAGCATTCCCATAAAATTCACGATAGCAAATTTCCCTCCATGGGGAATGAAAATTTCATGGGAACAAAAATTTCACATTTTATTGGCGATAGGGGTGAATGTATTTAAATTCTCACATATTCCTCCACCGTCAGCCAAGCGTTACATGAAAATTGTAGCACTATTCTTCAGAATATTTTACTGTCGTCAAGCGATATCATTTTCAGAAAATTTATATATAAATTTCCGAAAAGATTAAAAATTAATATTAGCAAAATTTGGCACAACATATAAAATATTGATTCCCAAAAAAGGATGCAGTCTCATTGGATAAAAATTATAATATTTATGAATAAAACAATGATTTTTTTATTTCATTAAGGAGCACAACCGAAGTAATTGCAATTTTCTAGTCAATTTTTTTTCTTAATATTATCTTGACAAACTGTATATACATTTCTCATTAATGTGTTTCTAAGCACGTATAGAAGCTTACGTGTAGATAAAGTTGTTGTAACTTGTACAAAAAATATCAAAGAAAGCTTAGCATATCTTCAATAACAATAAAAATTAATGATCCAACAAATATCGGAATTAGAATTTCGAATTAAAATAACAAACGCTTGAAAAGTTGAAAGCAGAATCGCACTCGCACTAGAGTAAAAGAATAAGGCGCGGTGGCGTAGTAGTAGTTATCACAGAAAATAATAATAATGCTAAGAATTTTTCGTTTCTCAAATAGCATTAGTATTCAATAAAAATAAAAACAAATCTAATACTCAATTATTGTTTTTGTTTGTGCATATATAAACATATAGAGACACACGGTCTTATTTTCTATTCCTCCTTTTTGGCAATTATCCATTTTTCAAGGCATCGGGAAGCAAAAACTAAATGCAGAACAGTAGAATCATCACACAACAGTGATGCCTTAAAAACTCAAAACATGCCAAAATGCTTAAGCTTTTTTCCAATTAATTGGCCAATAACAAACAGCCATATAGAGTTGGGCAACTGAAATAGAACAAAAACGGCAAGAGCTGCCTACAACTACATCAAAAGTAATAGAATCGATAACAATTATAACATAAAATTCTGTTGTAAAGGCGAAGGAAAATGGAACAAGGGTTATCAATTTTTTTTTACACATTTGTCCTCTATGGATAATTGTATGTGTGTGTAAATACCGATGTGGACAGTGGACTATGATTTACTAAGCAATGTTGCTGCAGGAAGAGCTGCAAATGCAATTAATTTCAACAAAATGAAATTATCAATCGAAAGTTAGTTGGTCTATTGTATTCATATCTGAGCAGTTGCTTTCAGTCAGGTTTTCTAAAGGGTACTTACAACACGTTCTTACCCTTTCTCAAAGGCGTTCAAAAAGTTTCAATACATTATACGTAAATGATTTACCACATCTTTAATTAAATTTGTGCGCTAATAACGTACAAATTTTCATAAGTAGTCCATGAGTGGAATTTTGCGAAAGTTTAGCGATGACTTTAGCAACATCTATGCTACAACTTGTTGCTTAACCCTTAGGATTTCTAGGCCAAGAAACCCTATAGGTTGAATCTGGACTTTAAAATAATGTCAAGCTGTCAACACACAAATTTGGTTTTCTCTACTTCAAATTTCGGCGTTACCTTTAATGACAGCGTATTCGTATGAAACCTTTGTTTGTTACGTGATTTATGTCCTACTCCACTTTATGTATCCTTAAACATACGAATTCTTATGGCAAAAAGCAAGACCGTGAGTATTATATAAATATGAAATATTTGCAAGCTGCAACTCTTTACTATTCAAGGAAAGAAGACAGACAATAGTGTTGTAAGATACGTGTTTGATGTAAGAGAAAATTACCGAATATCGACACATTTTGATGGCCTTTATAAGTTATTGTTGTAAAGTCGCTTGGATATTAGAATTTTTACATCATGGCATAAAATCGTATTTGCACAAAAGCGTCTTTCTTTTAATAAGCGCTTAGTCTTTGAGGGTTCAAATAGAGGAAATAAATTTAATTTCTTTAATACTTAATCAGGCGTATTAAGAAAATCACACAATTTACCTCGATAACCCCGAAAAACTTATTGCAAATGTGCGTTTAGAAAAAAATGTAAAAATTTATATTTAATCAAATGTCTTATAGTGATTCATTATTTATTATCTGAAAAAGAAAAAAAAAAAAAAAACAAAAATATTGCTTTCATTTTAACCCTTCGACTTAGTCATGAATCTGGCGAGACCTTTTTCCACTTTATTTATAATTTACATATGTTTGCAATTTTGCTTTAGGCTTGAAACTTTATCTACCCTCCTCAAATTTTTCTATCTGTCTACCAGTGAAAAAAAAAACAAATACACGTCCAAGGATAGTTGCAAGGATACGATAATGTATAGTCACATTTGTAACTCATGAGGTCAAGCCCCAAATCTACATATACTTTGTATGAAAAATTACACAGTTTAACCATTTTATTTATACACAAAATCACTAAAAAGTGATAAGTTATTAGGATAATTCAATAAATTATTCAATATATTGTAAAATGTTTTTTTTTTCCAAGAAAATTTCAATTTAACGAAAATTTTTTTCCATATTGGGGGAAAAGGATTTTTCCCCAACATATGTACGTCGTCAGAACCTGCTAAATGCGGTATAAAAATTTTTTATACTTACGATTCTCAAATGAAATATCTACTGCAAGTTAAGTTTTACACAGGCTGCCCAGAAGGGGGAACACATAATGTTGCCCAGAAGGAGAACACATAAAGTGAATCAGGCCATAGATTTTCCTACACCCTGAAAAACTGAAGTACAATTATTGCTGACAAACATCAGAGCCACCAACTTAACACTAGTTTTGTCTTCTTCCGTTCTTACTATTTGATCCAATAAAAATGTGTTTTCATAGAAACAAGGACATCTTGTTTTTAAATTTTTTTTGATTCATTTGGCCACAGTTTTTCAAAATATAACAATTTCTAAACTTGCTTCAAATGTTTCTTAATTCTCAACTAAATGGTGGACTTTTGCTCTTTTTGCAATATGTCTGACATTATGGTAGTTGTTGCAAGAACTTAGATGACTTAAAAAGAGATGAATCTCAGATGACATTCCTCAAGTACGTTTTTCATTACATAAGATTTTCTAGAAAATGCCAATATAATAAATAAAATTTCTCCGTGCATGGAATCATTTTTTGATTTTGCTATTTGAAACTCCTTATTTAGGTTTCAGGTATCGTGACCTGTGTAGCAATTTCTAATATATTCTGTGTGTCCTCGGAATCTACTTTCGAATTGTATTCGGACAACTAATAACGCTACAGAGTTTTAAATACTTTTTTTTAACTTAAGGAATTTACATTTATATTTTTTTGTCTAGTTATTTAATAGTCTAATTATTTGTATTATTGTTTTTTCTTTATAAAAATTTTGTTTTTAAAAACTTTTTAAAAAAAATTTAATATCTTGCACGTTTTTTAGTTTCCATGCTTTGATTCAATATCTAAACTTTGTTTTTGCACAGGATAATTAAATAAATTAATAAATGAAATTAAATGACCATCTCTAGTTAAGTAGCATCATTGCCTTTATGTCCTTAAAAAAGCTATATTCAGTGTATTATGGTCAATGACAGGTGGCCTTAAGTTATGACTCTAACTTTTTACTTGGAAGACTTTAATGTGGCCGATGTGTGATTTAAGATATTTCTTATAGCACAGGCCACTTATTAAATCTATTCATGAAAATTAAAATCCAAGGGATATTTAATATTCTGTAAATATAGTGGGTTTGTACCGTTTGGCTTCATTTGACAAATTTTTTACTATAATATTTTTTACCTATAATATTACAAAAATATTAGAGCATTCGGAAGGCAGCATTTGTCTTACATCATTTTTTCTGAAAAGATGCGCAATAGTTGTTTCTTTTTTGAAAGGAAAAAAAGGATATTAAAAGTTCTTCAATAACTGCCCTTAGGGCTGTTAAATATTTTGAAATTAAAGCGATAAATAACTTTGTTTTTATTTTTTGTTTTTTTTATGTTGATCAATAAATTTTTTTTAGGTTTCGTTTGAAAAATAAATGCCATTATTAATGTACATGGATGGACTTATTAAATTCGAAGATTGCGCCAGCCACCAAGGCGACATTTTATTTATCCATAGATATAATTTTAAAAAGGGTAAACTGATATAATATGAAAAGCTTAAGTAATTACTCAAATAGAACATTCTGTAGTGTCAAATATGTATATCAATAGAAAAAGTAACAAAAAGCTTATAACACTAGCAGAGTGGAGCATTATTGTTTTTGGTGGTCGCCACATTATCAACATCAACGTTCATGTGGCCGTGTTTAACCACTGTTAAGGTAGCTGCTAGAAAATATCAACCATTTAATTAGTTTTCTCAATGAAGAATGAACACCAAAGGCCGAATTTTTCTCTATTGTTTAATAATAAATCAAAAGTTAATACAAAATTCCCCTTTATTGTTGCAGTCAGTTTTCACTCAATTTTAATAAACCCGATGTATTTGAAAAAAATTACATAAAATAATTAAAAGTTAATGACTTTTGTCAAATGCCATTTAATTTGACAGAGTAGGAAAATTTAATGGAGTTTCAATGTGTCACGTACGTACGAGTTGGTAAATAGTTTGTGCTTCAATGTTGCATCGAACATATCCTAAACGTAAAGTTTATATATCCGGACAAAGGGTATGTGAGAGTATGTGTGTGAATGAGTGTGTGGTTGTAAATTATTTTCCACAAAACTAAACTCAATCAAGCGTGTGATTTTAATTTTTTGACATTCTGAAAATTTAATGAGAATATATATGAATAGTTAGATGTATTTATGTGTATGTTTATATTAAATAATTTATAGAGTTTGTGTGTGTGTGCAAGTGTGTCTTATTGCAAATCAATTGACCATTTTATAATGATGTTTATTTTCATACCTTTGAGTTCTTCTTACGATTGTTATTATTACGTGTGTATACAAGTTAACACACTTGTTAGTTGTGTGAATATTTTTTAATTTTTTATTTTACTGTAATGTATTTTTATCATCGCATTTTTATTTCTTTGTTATTATTAATAACAGTTAATTAAAAATCAGAAACAGTCGAATAAAAGCAAGATGAGCATATTTCATGCTCTTACTGTCGTTTTTTATATTTTGTTGTCAAGCCAATTAATATTTAACTAAACCATATAGCAATAATAATTAATTTTGCCTATTCTTCTTTTAACTTCTCACTCTCTTCTAAATTAAACTAACAGTTAAACCAAAATGTAAAATGTAATTTACTCCCTTTTTAGTTTGTCTTATGTTTCAATTTGCAATCCATAAAATTTTTAAGAAATAAATTCAGTTGATATAGAACTCTCGAAGTAAGGAGAATAAACGGATTTCAAACAAACTCTGAACAAATTTGAAATTTAATTAACTTGAAGAAGAACTTCTTAATTTTATTACTAACAATGAATGTAAATAGAAGTGTGTAAAAATAGAAGTGTGTAAAAATAAACTAAAAAGTGTTAACTGTACTTTTGATAAAATATAGTATAAATAAAAGTTTCATTAAAAATACATGCAATAAATAAAATTTTAAAAAGTATATTAAAATAATTAAAAACTCGTTTTAATTAAAATAAATAAAAACATTAAAAATACTAATTTACACAGAAAAAAAAAAAGAAGTGTTAATAAGAATCTATCCTGGATTTTTTTAAATGATGGTGATTTTTAAAGAACTTTCGGATTTAATAAAAAAAAAACACATAAAATTAAGAGAAATGTACGAAGTCTTTATTTTAGTCGATAGGAAGATCTATGTAATTCAATGTTTAAAGATGACTTCATGTAAATGTTGACCGCGGCTATGCTGGGTCTAATTTTGTTATACTCTCTTCAACATATCGGCAGGTATCTTACGAATAAATCTTTCAGTATGTTAACCGTTGCGAACTTGCCCCTATAGACATGAGCCTTAACATAGCCCCACGGAAAATAGTCTAAAGGCGTTAAATCAAACGATCTAGGCAGCCAATTGACGGGCCCTAAATGTGAAAAAACTGTCCAATAAACTCGCCTCTCATTTGGCCTATTGTTTCGGGTGCTGTGTGGCATATGTGGTACCATCTTATTGAAACTATATGTCAGCCAAGTCAAGCTATTCTATTTTGGGCAAATAAAAATTTGCAGTCATCGCACGGTAGCGCTCGCCATTCACAGTAACGTTCCTGCCTTCGTCATCTTTGAAAAATTATGGTTAAATGATACCACCGGCCCATAATCCACACCAAACAGGGCATTTCTCGGTCTTGGTCACACTTGAACACAATTTTCCGATAAACATGCAAAATTTTCAGAGCATGAATTTTGATAATAAAATTCAATAATCTGCAAGCGTTGTTCGCTTGTAAGTCGTTTCATGCTTGAATTGCAGACCAAACTGAACATGCTTAACAGTAACATGTTACACGAAAACTGATGAGCTGCCAAAAGCGGTGTTTCCAAAAAGAAGGTTGCTAAAAAATCAGCCTTTATATGACTATTGACAATGTGCCGCTAGCATTTAAAATATTGTTGTGGTTGAGATAAAAAAAGGATATAAAAACAATTTAAGTAGTAAAAGCTGCTTAAGCAGACCGGTTCCAGGAAAGTTTAAGAGGGAGTGAAGAGTCTCTAACATGGTCTTTATAGTCCGAGGCACATGAACGCTTCTTTGGCGATATGAAAAATGTGGTTAGTCTATTGGACAGCACATTGGACTTTCGAGCCAAGAATAAAAACGCTTCTGATTCCCTAGTACTTGGACGTTGTGTCTTACTGGTACTAAAATTGACGTTTGTTTAAAGCTTGTGATGGAGTACATCATTCATATTCTGTCTCATGGCTCCAATTTCCGGCACCACTGACGTAATACTAAAAAAATACAAGTGGTAAATGCTACTGTCGTTCGCAAAGGAGCCGTCAGGGTTGGAAGTTTGATAGAGATAACGATTGAGAAAAATAAGAAATTGATGTACTTACGATAACAAGAGTTTAATAATTTTGTTTTCATAGTAAACTAAAAAATTTTTAAAAAATTATACATTTACTAAAAAGGAAATATTCATTTCACATCTTTTTGTTTGCTACAAAAAATGCTAAAAATTAATTAATATTCAATAATGATTTCTGAACATAAAAATTTTCCATTAAACTCGATGGATCGCATAAAGAAGTAGCTCCACAAATATTAATGGCAAATTTTATTCCGAATAAAACAATTTTAAAATTACTTACCAGAGTGTGTCATGGGAAATAATGTCAGACATATGTACTCGTATGTATGTATGTATGTGTATGATAATAATACTTGGAATTCTACAGAACTTCTCTATTTACTCATATATAATTTACATGGTAAATTAAACACAAAGCGCCCTTTTTTCAATATTTTCGGCAATAAAAACAATAACAGAAATCAATAATTACAACTGTTCCATGTATATACATACAAATGAATAGTACATATGTACACATTTGCCAACAACAGCTTTTACAACAATATCAACAAAATTATTTCGAGCATAGAGTTGGAGAATAATTATGCCTTTTCTAGTTTGTTTTTGCTACCAAATCAATACAAATACACATTTCTTTAACAAGCGTATGTTGTGTGTTTTATTGATTCTGGTATCGATGCACAGTAACATTGAAGAAGCAAAAGCTCTTACTTACTGGACACTGGGCTTGATCATAAAATACAATAAAATTAATGTTTAACCTTCAATCTATTAACCTGATGTATTATGACCTTAATAGGGCAGTAATAGAAAATAATATGCTATGAAGGAAGGGTATTGTTCCAAGAAATTTGAAATATTAACTTATTGAAATTTTTTAATTTTAATTATATTAAAATTTGTTGCTGTTTATAATTAAGTTGCCTTTTCGATTGACCTATAATCCTGCTGCAAAAGATCTTACCAGGAATATATTAGACTGATTGTTGTTTTTAATTTTTCCAGTCCTTTGGCTTAACATTTTCATGATTTAAAACTGATTCCTTATTTAGCTCTGACGTACAAATTTTAGTCTTTAATTTGTTATTGACAATGTGATACTCTATTATGGAAAATAAAGAATTTCTAATCCAATTGAAAAATATTTACGAGTAAGAAGATATTATTTATTAAACTGTATTTCAGACATTGTCCCATCTAAATTATTAAAACATTTATTGGTTGTATATGTCTACATTTCATTGGCGCTCTGAAGATCATCAGTACTATTCAGCCAAATCACGTTGGAAAACGCAAATTAAGTTTAATATAATGTTCATATAATACTTATTCTTATAAGTATATGAGTTTGAATGCTTTTCAAGTATGATTTGGCTAAAGTTTACTGATGATTTGGTTAGCACCAATGAAATGCAGGCATATACACAATTAAGTTTAAAGCAAATAACTACAAATTCTGAATTCTTTTTATTAACAAATTTAATTGAGAAAAATTGTAATGCTGTTAATTTGCTTATAGTTAAAAATAAAAAAATAAATGGTTGATGCAACAAAGATTTTAATTAAATCTGTCTATGGAAAAGTAAAAAAAAATTGTCCATAAATTTAATTAGAAAATATTAAGCAACGTTTTTGTTAATGTAACAATTTGGTATAATCAAAACTAATTACAGAGATAATAATTAGTTTTATGAAAACCACTTTAAATGTAAAGCACAACAAAATTTGACTAACAACTTTATTAAAAATATATCTTTAGGTCAAAAACATAATTGCGAATAGACAACAAATTTTATAAAAAATAGGTGATTACAAATTACAAGTGAAGTCTGTGCTTTCGCAGTTGGAATTTCAATTAAACTCTTAATGGAATATATTAAAAACTTTGTTATATTGACATATATTTTTTCGTCTGTTTGTTATTAATTAAATTCATGCTGCTTTCTTGTTAACATCAGAGCAAACATTTTTTGTTATTATTTTTGGCCTGCATTATCGAAAACATGGCAAATAAAATTAAATATTAATTTAAATAATTTTAACATTCAAGGTACGGCAAGTGCCATTCTGAGGTTAGAATTTCTTCTTCAAACGAATTTGATACTATTTACCTCCCATGATGGTTTTGAAATATGCAACACCAAGTCCAAGAACAAAAAAATCTGGCTGCCGCAGTGTGCAGCCAAGAGCATTTGTAAGCCATAAACGTGCATGGGTCAAAGTGCTAGAGTCACTAACAGGGAAGAAAGCAATGTGATCAACGAAATTATAGAGGCAGTAGTAATATCAATGATTACTATATAGATAAAAATATGGATTGTTATAACTGCGGTATGGTCTAGCATTTACGAGTACAAAGATATTGCAAGCGCTAAGGAAACAAATGGACTCAATTACAATCCAATTTCCTAAGGGTATGATCATCGTGAGCGAAAGGCAAGAAGTAGACAAACAATAGGTTTCAGAACTCGTTTGCAATGTGGGGTGAGTTGTTACTTTTGGAATGTGAATGCCGTCAAAAATAGCATCGCGAAATTAAACCCTAACGACTGAAAAATTTCGTGAGGTAGAATGTCTCCTAAATAGAAACTCATTGGTGTCAATTTTATGCAACGTAAAGCTTTCTGCTTGGTTTCCCTCATACGTAATTACTTTGGCCTTTGTGTCTTTTTTATATATTCTGTTTCAAAAGCTACATCAGATATGACTTTGCATTAAAAATACATATATCAAGTTGTTGTTGTTGTTTTCACAATATCTATACCAAGTGTAATATTCAACGTATAGTTGATAGTGTATTGTGATAGATCTGCACTAAATATTGTCTATTTTAAAAGACACATGTGAAAAATTTACATTTTAAGCTAAAATACAAAATATACTAGTGTTGAACGTATGAGTAATATTTATTACGTATACGCCTTTGAACTTTTCGAAATTAAAAAAAATATATTTTTATTTGATCAAATAAATCACTTACCGTCCTCAAGA